>OY754307.1:99843127-100366945 GCA_963573325.1 Astragalus glycyphyllos
GGGGTTTGATTTCAGCTACATGGAAGCAATGGTGTGGTTTTAAGAACCAGATCTGGATAGGGTGAGGTTTGGATCCAGATCCGGTGGTCAGGCGGTTCAGGGGGAGGTGGAGGAGAGGAAAACAGGTCAGAAGGGAAGAGCGAAGCTAGATCGGGTGGGTGAGGGGGAGGACGAATGGGTGGAGGTCGGAGTAACTGGAGGGAGGCGGAGGAGCGAGCTGCTGGTGGTGGTGGTCGGAGACGCGAAGAAACAGAGATGAGAGAGGTGAACGAAGCAAGCCGACGGAGAGCCATTAGGAACCTCTGAACCAGAGAGCTGCGACTGCAGCAACACAAGCACCGTTAGGCACAACCAAACCCTTGCCGCCGCCGCCGCCGGGTTAGGGAACTGAAGAAGAGGCAAGGGTTTTGAAACCCTAGCGGAGCCTCCAAGATTGATTATATGGCTGCAGTTCAAAGAAAAATAAATGTTCAAAGGCCCAAAATGTTGAGTAGTGTTGATTAAGTTCTATTATATATATTAAGTTCAAACAATGCCACTGTTACCATATGTTAATGGCATAGGCCCAAAATCAATTCCAAGACTCTTTTTTATAAGCATGTAGAATTTTTTGTCCATTTGTATTATGTTAAATATTTAGATTGAAGTACAAATATTGGTCCAGAAGTAAAATGATACTTCACGTAAAAATGGATGCAAAGAAAACATTGGAGTTTAAACTTAATCCTCTCAACTCACAAGTCATAAGAATGCCATACATTTTAAAATTTCTATTCCGGATAGGCCATATATCCCTAGGCTCATACTAGCTAAGCCCATGATCCACTCAAATGAGCGCTGCTAATTCGTTTTCTACATCAAACGGTCCAAGCGCCCCCTTTGCAAACACACATTTCACCTCTCACAATGCGCCACGTGTTGGCCACTATTCCCTTATAAAGGCGTTGTCCCATCAGTTTATCAGGTACGCATTTATTACCTCACATCATCTATTTAGCCCATATTTTGGGCCTTGGAACATTTGGAGAATCATTACACAATCTCTACAATAATTACAGATTAATGACAATATCATAACTACCTAATATCTCGATTCTAATATTATATATATATATATATATATATATATATATATAATAGAACTTAATCAACACTACTCAACATTTTATGGGCATTTTTTTGCTTATAAAAAGGGGCCTTGGAATTGATTTTGGGCCTATGCCATTAATTCATCTTCATTTTATGGGCATTGTTTTGCTCATCAACTACAACTTACATTAGTTGCATTGTCAAAAAACACATTCGAGTTGCCGCTATTTTTAACTTTGTGTCTTCCTTGATAAATGTTGTTGGAATCTCTTGCAAAAGACTTGACATACTTCGTGAGACAATTTATTAATGTCATGGAGGCGTTGGAAAAAGGAGAAATTCCTAGTGGGAAAGGTTTGAATCAAGAAACTAGTCTTAAACGAGCAGCTGATACTAGTTGGAGTTCACATTATGCCACTTTGATAATCTTAATATTGATGTATTCTGCTATAATTGATGTTCTTGAAATCATGAAAGTAGATGCACTAAACCCAGATCATATAGCTAAAGCCGAAGGTCTTTTAGAGTTGATGAATAGATTTGACTTTGCATTTGATGAAAAATGTCTTGGGTTTTTCAAATGAATTGTAGATATATTTTATGAGGGGAAATCATGACGTGGAAGAAATTCTCAAGCTGTCACAATAGAGCATCACTATCGTGTTAGAATATTTTATACTATATTAGACATGCAACTTCAAGAACTAAACAATCGTTTTTCTGAAAAAATTTCTCAGTTGCTAATATTTTATATTGTATTGGACATGCAACTGAGAATTTTTTTTCAGCAAAACAATCGTTTAGTTGTTGAAGTTGCATGTCCAATACAGTATAAAATATTAGCAACTGAGAAACTTTTTCAAAAAAAACGTTTGTTTAGTTCTTGAACAACATGTCCAATACAGTATAAAATATTTTAGCAGGATAGTGATGCTCTATTGTGATAGCCTGAGAGTTGCTTCCACGTCGTAATTTCCACTCACAAAATATATCTACAATTCATTTGAAAAACCCAAGACATTTTTCATTGAACGCAAATGCAAAGTCAAATCTACTCATCGTCTCTAAAAGACCTTCGGCTTCAACTGTATGATCTGAATTTAGTGCATCTACTTTCATGATTTCAAGAACATCAATTATAGCAGAATACATCAATATCAAGTTTATCAAAGTGACATAATGTGAACTCCAAAGAGTATCAACTGCACATTTAAGACTAGTTTCTTGATTCAAATCTTGCCCACTAAGAATTTCTCCTTTTTCCAACGCCTCCATGACATTCATAAATTGTCTCTCACGAAGCATGTCAAGTCTTTTACAAGAGCCTCCAACAACATTTATCAAAGAAGACACAAAGTTAAAAATAGCGGCAACTCAAATGTGTTTTTTTGACAATGCAACTAATGTAAGTTGTAGTTGATGTGCAAAACAATTCACATAAAATACAGATGAATTATCTCTTAAGATCAAACTTTTGAGACCATTAAGTTCTCCTTGCATGTTGCTAGCACCATCACAACCTTGTCCACGAATTATTGATGTAGTAAGCCCATGTTTGCAAAGCAATTCTTCTACTGCCATTTTTAATGTTTGTGAGGGAGAGTGATCGTTTTTGGAGTTTTGGGGTTGTGCTAAATGCATTTTGCTGTTTTGGGCTTAATGAGTTGTGCAAATAGCAAAGACTATAGGTTGGGGAGCATGTGCAAAATTAAAAAATATAGGGTCAAAAAAATTATGATAGGGGTATCGGTGCGATATTTAAAAGGGGAGGGTATGCAGTTGCACACCCTGGGCCCTATGTAAATCCACCAGTGACTCTAGACCCGGGTCCTAGATACGTTACTTCCCTCGACGGGTCAACACAAGCAGGAGCATCTCTGCAATGACTTGGAGCGATCTAGCTACTCAGCTTGGTGAGCATCTCGGCCCTCTACTCGACCGAGATCTACAGCTAGTACAGTTCATTGGCGACCACTGTGAGAGCACGTCTTTCAACCACTTTTAAACCAGCTCAAAGCATCCTGATGCCTCCGAAGCGCTAGACTCACCTGCACGGGAACCTCCTTCGAGGTCTCAAACACCTGAATGTCACGTTCATACACTGCCCCTGGAAAACTTTCAAAATCACGAAGCTCAACTCGTAGCAACCATTGTTGTGGTCAGGCCGACCCAGGTCAGTGCACCCACAGTCGCAACTCCCACAGAAGAACTGTTGGTTCCTCTCCCGGCTCAAGCAATTCAGAACCTCATCGCTTTGATTAGCGACCAGGCTAGGATCCTTGCTGATCACAATGCCCAGAGAGTCAATAACGACCGAAACGGCATAGCGGTATGGGCTAACACAGCTCCTGACTCGAGAGAAGCCTCCTGTGATCTGCACTGGCGAAGGTCGTGGCCTCTAAGTGTCATCATTCTCCTCGCCCATGACATCGATCTCGTCGATATCACTTCCAGGTGAGATACTGTAGCGCCCCTACGACTCCCGACTCCGTACGACACCAGAGGGAACCATCTGATCACACCTCCTCCCTGGGGTCATCTTTCCCTTGGCACCGAGAGCGATGAAAGGGCAAGTCATCTCACAAGACAAAACCTTCAAAGAAGCATGCAAGATCTTTCAAACTGAGGCCACTTTCTAGAGAAATCGATGAGCACCCTGTCCAGAAATCATTAGACAACCTCCAGTTCTGAATCTTTTTTATGGATCTGGGGACCCCGAAGACCATGTCGATTATTTCAAGCTGATGCTTTGATACAGGAACACAGAAGACGAAGTCAAGTGCAAAACCTTCCCCATGGCCTTCACCAACGCAACACATGTTTGGTATAGGACACTCAAATCATATTCGATCACCAACGGGCCCCAGTTCACAGAGCTTTTCATAGCTAACTTCACTACCTCGCGAGTCACACCGAAGTCCTAGAAGACACTCAGGGAAATTCGCCAGCGCGAAGGCGAACCCATTAGAGAATATGTAGAAAGGTTCAATGTCGAAGCCTTGAACATCTATGGGTTAGAAGATAAGACAGCATCCGCTCTGGAAAGGCATTACATGCAAGACAGCATCCGCTCTGGAAGCCTGTTCCAAATCGATGTCGGAGTTAACAAACCCCGCAACCTGAAAGAATTCATCCAAAGATCGGCTAAGTACATGGAGTATGAAGAGGACGAACTAGCTGCTCGCACCGTCGACAAAACTCCTACCGAGAAAGAAGCTACGCCCTAGGAAATACCACAGAAGAAAGATCAAGGGAACCACCTACGTGTCCCACAGAGTTGAGAACCCCGATTCTCTGAGCATACTCCTCTTAACAATCTCATGTCAAACATTATCGTCGAATGCGCCAACACTGAGCTCACAGGTATAAATCCTCTCGAGCCTATCACCGAGAGGAAATGGACCAACATAAAAGAAATACTACTGATATCACCGTAGTAGCGACCACGACACAAATCAGGGTCTCACTCTAAAAGAAGACATATATAGAGAAACTCAACAGGAAAGAAAAAAATCAAAAAATTATGTCAAGAAAGACAAAGACTGGGTGCAAATGGGGACCCCCATAAAGGGGAAAGACGTAGTCACTGACATCGAAAAGATCTCGAAGAAATTAGAAAGTGATTTCGAACCAGACAATGAACGTAAAGAGCCAACAATTGACTGGTAGCGATGGTAATCCTTGGGGGATATCTCGTGGAAGGAAGAGAAACTAGGAAAACAATGAAGAGAAAGTGGCAACAGATAATGAGTGTGGCTAGTTCTCTATCCAAAGAGGTCACCTCCAATTGACCTCCCCTCACTTTTGAAGATAAATACTTTATTGTGGCGTATTTCGAGGTAAGGAGAATTCTGGTGGACCAAGGCAGTTCAGCCGATATCATCTTTGAGGACCTCCTCACTGTCCTCAGAATCTTTAAGAAAGACTCCGCACCTTACCAAGGAGTCGACCTCTCAGGGTTTAATGGATCCAAGACCAAACCTTTGGGCTACATCAAACTAATGGTCACATATGGCGACGAACCTCTAACCCGAACAATCAAGACTCCATTCTTGGTCATCTCTTGCCCATCCTTATACAATTGCATCATTGGAAGGCCCACGATGGGACAACTAGAGGCGGTCGCCTCCACAGTTCACCTTGAGATGAAGTTTTACTCTTCCACGGACAACCTGGGATCCGCAAAAAGGTGCCACTTCATCTCCCTTAAGGGAGAGAGGAAGAACAACACATGTGAAGCGCCGAAGTCGAGCAACAAGAAACATATCAAGGAGCCCCGAATCAACTCCATTGAAGCAACTAGTAAACGTAATACCATAGACCAAGCAAGCATGGAAGAAGGCAGTGAACAACAGAAACCAGCAACTTGAACTACCACTTCATCCACAAGTGAGAGCCCTCGAAAAAAACAGTGGACCCTGACCTAAAGAGGACATCCGAAAAGCACTTCCTCATGAGTCAAGGGGTAATACTTAGCGAATGAAATACTTGAAGAGCGAGTACACCACGCTCAAGTGTCCTACACACTCAAAAGTTGTATACTTAAGTTCAATTATTAATGAAGTTTATTGACTATCTCAAAGATTTATGATACAAACTCCTCGGAGGAAGCCACACAGAGGCACCCCTCAAACAAGGGACTTAAAGCGATTAACTCTACCGACCGAGTTAGTCCCAAGCCGATCTACATGGCTAACCGGGCTCAAGGAGTTCAGCAACGTATTCACTTATTCCTTTTCAGGACTTAATGTGATAACTCTAAATTTCGAGTTAGTCACAAGTCGGTCTACTTGGATAACCGAGCTCAAGGAGTCCGGCATCGCATTCAGTCATTCCCTTTCAATACTTAATGCGATAACTCTAAAGTCCGAGTTAGTCCCAAGTTGGTCTACTTGGCTAACCGGGCTCAAGGAGTTTGGCTTCACATTCACTAATTCCTTTTAAGAACTTGATACGATTAACTCTACAAACCGAGTTAGTCCCAAGTTGATCTACTTGGCTAACCGGGCTCAAGGAGTTTGGCATCACATTCATTCCCCTCAATACCTCAGCTGAGGAAAGTCACATCAAACATTCAGCCCATAAAATAAAAGAGAAGTTCCTATAACATAACAAAGTAACGATGGCTGCATTGTATAAATTCAATAGTCGATCGAAAATTGAAATGTTCCATAAAGAGAAACAAAGAAGGTCGAGCCTAAATCCTCATCATCAGCAGGTTGGTCTTCGACATCGTCAATATCGACAGTAATGTCCACCAATTGCTCACCAACCACCGTGAGGCCGACATACATACCCTCGTTCAAATACTGAAGACCCAAGTTCAAGAGGATGATTTGTGCTACAACATTGTCAAAACACTCCTTGCCGACACCACCAAGAGCGTGGTATTCTGTTTCTTTCTCACTCACCGCCGCTCGATCTTTCTCCTTCTCCAAACGAGCCATTGAAGACTTCAACTTTGAGATAGTAGATTCAAACTCAGTTCAATTTTCTTTAAGTGTGGTGGTGAGCTCGGTAACCCTCTTCTCCACTCGGTCCTTCTCCTCAGTAAGACGAGTAATTTCCCTTGAAGACTTTTCTTGTGCCGAGGTCAAGGAGGCAACCTTATTATGAAGTATTTCCACCTCTTGGGATGACGGCGTAACCTTCTTAGTGAGCTCCTTGTTGGCCCTCTCGGCAGTAGAAAGGGAATCCTTCAAAGAAATGAATTTCCCCAATGCATCATCCCTCTCCTTCTCTAGTTTTAGATACTCTGCAAAGTCAAAATCCAAGGCATTAAAATCAGAATTGTTTAAAAACCCAAACTCCAGCCAATCTGCAAAGACGACCATGTTACCTTCTTCAAGCTTCTTCCGCTCGGCCTCCTTCTCCAATAAAGCCTTTCTCAAGCTAGAAACCTTAGGCTAGCAGGCGAAGGGATTCCTCTTCAAAGTCTGAAAGTCTGCCGAGTCGAACTCACTCACCAAGCCCTCCAGGATTTTATCTTTACGGCTCTTTCTCTTGCTCTTCCTCCGGTTCTTCTGGTGGCCCTGCTTCTCGCCACCCTCAGAATCCTGATTTTTCCCCTGACCGTCTCGGTTAGCAGAAGGAGCAGGTTGGGGACGAGGGGGATGGGTCAGCTGAGCAAGAGGAGAACTCGGTGCTGAAGTGTTCACGACTACTTCCCTCTCGGATTCGCCCTGCATGATGGTCCTTACAGAAGTAGGGGATATGAAGACTGGGACTTCAGCATTGGAGGCCGAGGTACTAGTTGTAGAGTTAGTTGATAACTTCTTCAGAATGGGGGCATAAACGACTTCGGAGCCGTCTTATCTGAAAATTAAACAATGTTAAGAAAGAAATTGATGCAATTAAGTTTAAACAATAAAAGACGGGAACCCCTACCCCAGGCCTGTTAGAGATCTACCGTCGACTCTACGGTTACTAAAGCTTTAGAATTTATAAGCTCCTTAGGAGCAAAGGATGCCAACTTCCTTAAAATCCTCAAATATTCCTAATCGTCAAAATCCAACATTTTAGAGGCAACAAAAAAATTAAAAGGATGCATGAAGTAGTGATATTTACTCCAACTCAAAGGAAACTTCGAGCTTACAAAGAAACTCAAAGGAAAATTAAAAGGATGCATGAAGTAGTGATATTTGCTCACACTTCGGTACCTTTTTCTTCGCTGCAGCATTCATTGCGACCACACATGCACAGTGGGTCTTGAAGTTTTTAATTGAGTCCGAGTAGAGACTGTAACACCCCGGAAATAATTTAATTAAAATAGTTGATTGAATTATTAAAATAATTTGGAGGCGGGATATAGATAAATTAAAAGGTTAATATTTTATATGCGTAGGAGGTGAAACGAGTAAAGGAGGTGGTGACGTAGAGAGCCCAGTGTTTACTGAGCCCTCAACTTAAACCCTGGGGGTTTAAGCCAAACCCTCATTCGCAGCAAGCAAAAGAAAAAACGAAAGTGAGAGTGAGAGAGAGAGCACGCGGCGCAAAGAGGGAGAGAAGAGGAGGGTTTCGTGAAGAATTTCAAAAGGAGATCGTTCGTGTTGCTGTGGTTTTGTTCGTGTCTCGTTCGTCGTGTTCCGGAGCTTACGTTATTCGAGGTAAGGGTGGGCTTAACCTTGATAATGGGTTGATGATAATTATGTGTGGGTAGTCTAGGGTTTTTTTGAATTGTTCGTGTTGTTGCATATCGTGTTTTCGTTGAGATTGGTGCTTTGATGATTCTTGCACGTTATTGTGATTTGTTTCGTTATTTGTTGTTGCGTGATTGTTGTATCACGATGATGGTGTTGTTATTGTTCGTGTTTTTGTTGTTGCTGTGCGTGGTTGATTGTTGTTGTCACGTTGTCGAATTGTCGTTTTTGTTGTGGTGGTTGCGGTGTCGTTGCCGTTAGGGTTTGGTGTTTGGCAATTTAGCGATTCTGGACACAGGTTCGGTTTTTCTAAAACTGGCGCTGTTTGGTTGATCCAAAAATTATGAGGTTGATTGTTTTTGAAAATAGACTTAACGCCGGTCGTTTTGGCACTGGTTTCGTTAAATTCGGAGTTGTATAGCTCGAGTTATAGGCGATACAAGTTAGGTTAAAATTCTGGAAACGATTTGGGTATAGATTCGGTATTTCGGTGACTGGGAACGTTGTATTGACCTAAAAATTATGTGGTTTATTTTTCTGGAAAATAGACTTAATTCTTGTTAATTTGGCACTGGTTTGGTTGCGTTTAGAGTTGTGTAGCTCGAGATATGAATTCCACAAGTTAGAGTAAGATTCTGGAAACAATCTGGACACAGGGTCGGTGTTTTGGTTACCACGTTTTCAAAAGAACTCCTTTTCGAACGAATCCAATTTCTTTGAAAACTAGACAAAATTTTCCCCAGTTTATGCACAAGTTTCATGCAATTTGATTGAGTTTTGGTCACTTTGGAATTGCTTGAATTTGAAGGACAGAAACTGTCCTCTTTTGCAACTAGCCTGTGTGCTTTTCGAAAACTGTACCTATTGGACACTCTCCTTCAAAAACTGAACTTAGGGATGATAACCAGACCCATAGGGCTTTCCAACAAGTATTTATTTGTTGAAATCCGATGTCGTTTGCTATTTTAATTAATTCGCTGAAGTAGGTGCGATGTGCCTAGGCGCTGTGCGCCAGTCTTGTGCGTGGTGTGCGTGCGTTATGTCCGCGTTGTGGAGCCGTCTGGTGTTAATATTTCAGGTGCGGTGCTGGTATGCTCAGGAGAGTTTAGTGGTAGCTGTGATGCTACAACTTGGTGCTATTTTTGGTGAAATCATTTGTTTTGATTCTGGTGATATAGTATTTATTTTAAATACTTGTTATGGTGAGTTGGTGCATAATCATGGTGTCGCATTGTCATATGCATGTTTTGGTGATATAGGCTCTGCCTCTGGTGTTTATTGGTGATATGCCCGTCGTGGCTCATTTTGGTGATCGGTACCGCATGCATATGCCCACTGGAGGGGTTGCATATCATCCCATTGTCTATGAATGTTATAATTTTGGTGGTTCACTGTCAAATGGATTTTTCCTTTGGTATCTGGTGCTGTGATATGGTGTAATTGTATTGTGTTGCTGTAGTTACCTGATGCTAGCATATTTTTATCATCCGCTTATTATCTCTGTTAGACTCACCCCTTCTGCTTGGAATGTTGCTCTCATGCGGCAACGCTGCAGGTGATCGCTAGTGCTCGTGGAGGAATTGCTAGGTTTTGCTTCCTCTCTCGTTTGGGTCTGTGTCAGCTCTGATATGTAGCACCGGGGAGTCGTTAGTTATCGTTTTGAACTATTATTTTAGTTATTGGAGATTGTTTTAATTAATTTTGGAGATGTCTTTAATTGTTAATTCTGGAGATGTTTAAACTGGTTAATATTTCCGCTGCTGGGTGATTTCTTTTAGTGTTTTTTTTAAAATGGTGAAAAATGTAGCGCCCTTCGAGGTGACTCTGATAATTGTCTATTTAATTGTAATAGAAAAAGGGGGGTGTTACAACATTTTAAAGGTAACAAAAAAATTAAAAGGATGCATGAAGTAGTGATATTTACTCCAACTCAAAGGAAACTTCGAGCTTACAAAGAAACTCAAAGGAAAATTAAAAGGATGCATGAAGTAGTGATATTTGCTCACACTTCGGTACCTTTTTCTTCGCTGCAGCATTCATTGCGACCACACATGCACGGTGGGTCTTGAAGTCTTTAATTGAGTCCGAGTAGAGACTAAAGAAACTCTTCTCAACAGCACGGAAGGACACCCAAGCATTCTTTCTCGAGCATACAAAGGTAAAGATTGCATAAAACAAAGGCGTTGAGATAGTACAACCCAAATGCTCTAAATTAATTTGATAAGCACGTAAGAAGGCCCAACTATTGGGATATAGTTGGGTCGAAGTCAATAAGAGGTCCTCCAGTATGTATTGCTCAAATGTCGTGAAGGGAGGACGAACATGAATCTTTACCAAAGTCTCGACAAACCCGTAAAATGCATACTTCTCAGGGGTCCGCTTGCACACCCTTTCCTTGTTAGTCACTCCCCGTATCACCCAGCTTTCCTTTTGGAAGTCATCTAAATGATAGACGAGAACATCCAAAAGAGGGTTATCTGGATCTATGCTGCTAACCATAGCTCGGACTTCCGACTTGACGTGGATATAACAGATACGACATTTGTTTCTCTTTCTCTCGAAGAGTTGTCTTCGTCCGAGATACCAGAATCCGAGCATGCTTCCTCCTCGGATCTCGGCTCCAAATATTTCGCAACTCGCGCGTCCACCCCAACATAGCGACCCAAAGAATTCTCACACGAATAATATGTCTAATCCTTGGCATAGTTCTCGTCTTCCTCGTTCGGCTGGGGGGAAGGAAGCTTCTTCAAACTGTTCTTTTGCAGAACCATATTTCAACCAATAAGGAGGGAGTTCACTCAGTAAATCAATCACTGAACCTTTAAAAATGTCGACACCAAACCGAGATTCGGTCTCAATTGAGGGATCCACAATAAGTCCCAAAAGAGAAATTTGAGTAACGCAAATCCCCTCCTCCTAAGAAAGACCTCGCAGGGGCAAGAGGATATCACTACGAAGGAACCAACCGACATCTATCCAAGAGAAAGCTAGAACAAACGGCCGGCAGAGGGAGACTAAACAGAAAGAAAACAAAACTCGTAAAAATACCCGGTCGAACGAAATTAACACTCATCAACAACAACACCTCGGAGAATCTCGGACTTAATATTTGTGTCGGCCAAATGACAAAACACGAAGCACAAAATGCACAAATGAGGAAAGGTTACCCCTATTTATTCTAAGACGAGGAAAATGAAGCAGCAGAAGCCCAACCGATGCGACCCTAGCTGGTATTAATTAAGCAGCGCAAGAAACAAGAAATGGTCAAGAAGACTTTTATGATGCGACGCTTCGTTAAGCCAAAAATCTATCCTCCACGTGGCACCTTAAAAAGTCAGTTCTGCCATCAACCGTTGCATTTCAACCCAACGGCTAAAAAACACGAAGCGCATTTCAATCTCGAAAGCAAGAACGGTGATGCACATCCTCTCAACAACCCGAAGAACCAGTGACGTCACTTAAATCATCCATGCCCACGCTAATCATCTTGGCACCTTGATCAAAGAAATCTGGGGGCAGAGGAGATATCTAAACAAAACCAAGTCGGTACAACCCAATCAACAATCTTCAAGCTGAGAGGCTCTCCCTTCCAACGAACCTCCACTTAGGGGGCAACTGATATCAACCATATATCACTAGGACCATACTAGCTAAGCCCATGATCCACTCAAATGAAGGCTGTTGATGCGTTCTCTCCAACAAACAGTCCAAGCGCCCCCTTTGCAAACGCACGTTTCACCTCTCACAACACGCCACGTGTTGACACTATTCCCTATAAAAGAGTTGTCCCATCAGCCTGTTAGGTACACATTTATTACCATACATCATTTATTCCCAATGTTGACTTAAGCATCGGAGTGTGTGCAGATACCACCCCCCTTGCCAATCAACGCGAGTAGGAGCATATCTCGGCAATGACTTGGGACTGTCTAGCTACTCAGCTTGGTGAGCGTCACGACCCTCTGGCCTACCGAGATCTGCAGCCAGTACAGTTCAATTTCAAAGCTTAATTAGAGAAAAAATCATATAGTTTTATGTTAATTTAGTAGTCAAAGCCGTCAACTTCTATGTTTATTGGTTTGCCAAAATAAAAAACCTTGCATTTTTCAAAAAAATTACTATTTGTATTGAATTTTTTTAACTAGTCTAAATTGCTCTAATTTAAGTTTTAGGTTTCTGGTTTCAAATTTTAGATTTAGGTTTCAATTGTTCTCTATACGCCCTTTATGCATCGATGAGAAATTAGATCTTAGATATATAATCAAGTAAGACTATTACAACTTAGCATTTGCTATTTGGATAAAGTAAGTAATGACGAATCATGGATTGGCATGTGCTTACACCACCATGATTTATTATTCATTATTATTTTTGATGTGCAAGTGTAAGAAATTAAGGATTGTGTAGAACTTGTTACTAAAGATTCTCCTTCAAGAGGCAAACCTATAAGATACATAGGCTCCCAATGCAGCAACGACCAAAACAGCAGCACCAATATTCTCAAGTAAATACCTCTCTTCATTACTCCATTTCCCTTCTGCCATTCTTGTCACAAAGTTTGAAGAAGAAACAGCTAATTTTCTTGTTCCATTCCCTTCAACAATATCCTTTCCACTACTCTTCCCTTCCTTATTAAGAGAAGTTTTGCAACAAGATTCCTTTTCCTTTTCTTCAACTTTAGGAACTAAAGGTTCTTCTGCTTCCTTACCCTTCTCTATTTTCTCATGTTCCTCTTTTACTTCCATCTTTGGGGTCCTTTCCTTTTCCTTTTCTTTTTCTTCAACTTTAGGAGCTAAAGGTTCTTCTGCTTCCTTACTCTTCTCAATTTCAGAAGGTTTCTCATGTTCCTCTTTAATTTCATTCTTTAAGATCTTTTCCTTCTCAATATCTTCTTCAGCACTTTTCTCCACTATCTTTTCCTCTAATTGCTCTTTAGTACTTGTTGTTACTATAGGTTTTGGCTCAACTTCCTCTTGACCCTTTTGAGGATTTTCATCTATTTGTGTTTTTGTTGTCTCTAAGGATGTTGGCTTTGCCTCAAATTCTTCCTTATCCTTTTGAGGGTTATCATTAGTAATTGTTTCTTGAGGGATTTGAGATAATGTCTCTTCTTTTTGTGCACTTTTCTTGTCTTCATTTTCTTCTTCAATTTTAGTAGTTGTAGGTTGTGGTGCAATTGTCTCTTGAACTTTTTCAGGCTTTGGTTCTTGATCTTGAGGTTCATCATCTGAGGGGTGTTTTGGACTTTTTGGTTCAACTTCTTGTTTAGGAGAAAGTTGTGGAATTAACTTCTTTTTTTGAATCTTAAGGATGAGAGTTGATTGTTCAAAGTTGGCTTCAAGTGTCTCTACCTCACTGTTTTCTGGAACAGGATATGTTTGGTCAAATCTTATCCATCTATTGCCTTGAACTGGTCGTTCACCTGCAATCCTCACTATTTTTGAAAAGTCCTCTAATGTTATTTTTATACGATCCTTTGTAAAACCTGAAAAAACAAAAAAGAAACTAGATAATACTGGTTTCATAGAAATGTTATATGGTATAAGTTAAAAGATTTAAATGTGTTAGTTTGATAAGTTAAAATTACAGAATTTTAGTCATCTAATATTCAAGAGCCATAAATAACTTGTTCTATTAACAAACACAAATATGTCACAAATAAAGACATGTGGCTTTTCTAAAGAAAATGTGAAATGTGAAAAAGAATAGAAATCATGACTATTTCATACTCAGAGAGAGAGAGAGAGAGACTTAAATCTCCTCTTAATAATGGTTTTAATTTTCAAAAAATTTAGGAGAACAAATTTATTTATTGTTAATTTTCTTAAAATGATAAATAGTTTCTAAAAACCAATTCAAACAGGCTCTTAATTATAATTATAGAGTCTAATTTTAATTTTCTATAATAAAGAGAGATTATAATATTATTTTATACATTAAATAAATAAAAGTTACAAGACATATGAATTACGAAGGTAATTCATACATTTGAGTCACACAAAAAATGATAATTCATACAATAAAAACTGTTTAATTATTTAAAAGTAATTTTTCATTTTAAATACGAACCAGGAATATAGACATGTAGAAGGTAAGCTTCCTGAGTTTCTTTCAACTCTGAACGAGGCTGCATAGTATCATAAACACGACGAACTGAAAGTTGTGGTCGGAAAGTTGGTGTTCTTTGCCTGAAAGCCATAACTATAGAATATTATATTTCTGTAGTATATATTATTTTTCCACCTCACCAAATTTTGGGAACTAGTTGTGTTATATGTTTCCATTGTAAGTATATATTTATAGGTATATGAAGTTTGGATAATGGGGTGAAATGGTTTTCTTGTCTCGGAGATTATTCCTTATTGTGTGATTTGGTTTTTTAATGTAATGCAACTTCCTTTCCCTTTGTTGGGTTAGAATTATATGTAAGGTATAACTTCTTTGGCCAAGAAATTAATTGTTCTTTGTTTTTACCACACACTTTGCAAAGCTATGTGTCCCAGGCATTTTAATTATCTCCATTTACACAAGAGACAAGTATTTCGGTGGCTCCCGCCTAAGTTCAAACTTGGTATGCAGCACTCTCATTCCCCATTTTCTCTATATGTAACCATTGTGTCAGCCTCTTGAACAAAAAAAGGGGAGGGAAGTGATGAATAGTTCCAATTTTTTTGGTAAATAGATGTTATTGAGATTTTACCCATAAGAATTCTTTTAAAAAAGAAAACTTTGATGAGTGCTTTTATATATGATTCTTGTTGGTCTCTTGTGAAGAAAGAAAAGTAATACAATGGTAAACTACTTAAAACAGAGTTAAATAGTGTTACACTTCCTCCAATTGACAAATGACATTCATGTCACAAAGATAGTATCTTCTTCGTAACTTCCACTACTGGTGACCACATAGTGCATTTGGCTCTCACTAGGTTAGGAAATTTAAAAGATATAGCATCAATATTTCAAGATAAGAAAGTGGACCCAACATCTAGGAAATTTTTTGTCTAAGTTGACTTCATCATCATGACTTTAAAAAAATTATTTTCAAGCTTGAAACAAGATAGAAATTTCCCAAGAATTTATGCTATAAAAAAAATAGTAATTATGGTTCACAAATTCTCCCTATGAGCAGGTTAGATCGTTTTCTCCTCTCAGCGGGACTTGTAAGTAGGCGGAAGGTATCGGGTCAGTGGATTGATAACGAGTATATTTCAGGCCATTGCCCGGTTTGGTTTGTCTGCCCTGAAAAGAACTAGGGACCAAAGCCATTCCTTTTCTTGAATTGTTGGCTCGATTATGAAGGCTTTTTGGACGAGGTTAAATTGGTTTGGAATGCTGGACAAATATCAAGAAAGGAAGCCTATGTAGCAAAGGAGAAACTTAAACAACTAAAAGAACACCCGAGGAAATGGAAAAAGGAGGTATTCGGTATAGTATACTTGTCGATAGACAACAATGTGTCAGAACTTAATGCGTCAGAGTTGTCCACAAGCGATGATTCTGCAGCTCATTCATAATGCATTAAAACGTTATGCTATTTTTGAAGCTCTTAAGAGCCAAGGAGAGTACTTTTTGCCAAAAGTCCAAATCAAGGTGGTTGGGGGAGGGTGATCGCTTTTTATATGCTTAACGCTAACAGAAGGAGAAACCAACTCACTGCTCTAAAGGTTAGTGAGGTATGGATAGATGAAGTGCCTGCGATGAATAATTTGCTCAGGTGCCATTTTGAAAGCAGCTATTCAGAATCTGAGTGTTATCGCCCAGTACTTGATGGTGTTTCATTTCCGAACCTGTCTAGTAGTGAGAATGAGCTCTTGACCGAGGACTTCTCGGTAAATGAGATTAATGATGCAGTATGGTCTTGCGATGGAAACAAGAGCCGAGTCTGGACGGGTTTAGCTTCTCTTTCTTTAAGTCCTGTCAGGAGGTTGTGGAAGGAGATATAGTAAGGTTCCCGAATGAGTTCCACACCAATGTTGTGCTTCCTGGAGCTATCACGTCCTCCTTCATTGCTCTCGTCCCAAACAATGAGAGCCCTCAATCCCTTGTAGAGTATCGCCCTATATCCATAGTTGGAAGCCTTTACAAGATTCTTTCTATGGTACTTGCCGGAAGACTGAAAGAGTCCTTGGCATGGTTGTTTTTAATATGAAAAATTCTTTTCAACCCATAAGGCAAATTTTGGACGGTGTTTTTGTGATCAATAAATTGGTGGATTGGACTAAAAGAAATATAGAAAGTTGTATGCTGTTGAAAGTGGATTTCGAAAAAGCATCTGACTCGGTAAGCGGAAGTTATCCAGACAATATGTAAGGTAGGTTGGGTTTTGTAGAGAAATGGCGTTTGTGGATGCGGTCTGACATATTTGCGTGCAATGCATCAGTATTTTTTAATGGGATCCCAACGGAAAAATTCCAAGCTAAAAGAGCATTGCAGAAGAAGGGATCCACTGGCCCTGTTTCTACTTCTAATTGCAGTAGAGGGGCTTGCAGACTTGTAAGAAATGCATTAGAACTTGGCCTGTATAAACCTCTCCATGTTAAAAATTGTGTCATTCTCATTGCTCCAGTTTGCGAATGATACAAGCATAGTGGGAGAAAACTCTTAGGATAACATATGGAGCATAAAAGAAATCCTAAGGGGATTTGAACTAGTCTCGGACCTACATGTTAATTCTGTTAAGAGTAAGGTCCCATTTGGGGTGGTTTTGTGTTTTTTGTTTTGAAATTTTCAAAAACCAAAACTAGATTCAACTGAATTAAGAAACTTTAAAAAATCAAAATCAGTTTCAAGCATAAACATAAAAATAAATATTCATCATACACTTATCTTAATCAAAATAATATACATAATTAGGTTTGAAAAAGAATTAAAATATTACAAAAGTAACAAATATATAATATATTTATTTAGTAATAATTTTTATATTTATGGTTGAAAGTAGTAGTTGTCGACAAATGCCTATCGGAGTGGTAACCGATGGTGGTCACAATGGTGGTGATCGTAGTTGTAGTCAATGGCGTGACCATTGGTGATTGGTGATGGTGGCCAGTGATGGTCAGAGTGGTGATTTCCAGTAGTCAGAGCAGTGGTAAGAGAGGTAGTCATTGGTGGTGATCGATATTGTTTAACGTGGTGGTTTCTGGCGTTCAGAGTGGTGGTCGGATTCGTGATCAGAGGTGGATGGAGTGGTGGTCGGAGTAGTGATTGAAAATTGTTGGTTGTGGTTGGAGTGGCAGTCGAGGGTTGTCAGATTGGTGATCATGGATGGATGGCGTGATGATTGGTGGTGGTCAAAGTGGGGATCGAAGGTGGTTGAAGTAGTGGTTTGCGGTGGTCAGGGTGGTCATATTGGAGATCGTAGGTGGATAACGTAGTGATCTGATATTGTCATAGTGGTGTTCGTCGATGGTCTGAGTGGTCGAACTGGTGGTTGTTGGTGGCCGTAGTGATGGTCGATAGTGACCAGAGTGGTGGTTGGCAGTGGTTGAGGGTGGTGATTGGTGATGATCAGAGTGGTAACCGATAGTGGTCAAAATGGTCATTAGAGTTGTGGTTGGCAATCATTGGTGGTGAAGTGTTAGCATTAACTACAAAATAAAGAAATAATAAAACCTGTTTTTTTGGTTTTGGAGTTTTGATGGAAAACAGTTTTGAAGTTAAGGAAAAAACCAACTCAATCCTATTTTACCTGAACATGTTTTAGTTTTGAAATTGACGTTTAAAACCAAAAATCAAAAACTCACAACCACACCAAACAGGCGCTAATTTATTTGGTATTAACTCTCCTAATAATTTCTTGCTTCTCATTTCCTCCCTTGCAATATTGGCTCAATACCCTTCAAGTTTCTTGGAGTTTCGGTAAGAGCTACTCCAAAGTGGGCATCAACCAAGACACCTGTGATTGAGAAGGTTAGATCAAGGTTAGGACTTTGGAAGGGAAGGATGATTTCCATAGGAGGGAGGCCGACTCTAAGCAACATTGTTGTCCTCACAGCCACTATATTTCTTCTCATTCTACAAGGAATCAAGAAAGGTATTAGACCAGATTGTAAGACTGAAAAGGAAATTTTTATGGACTGGTAGTGCAGATTTGAGGTCAGCATCGTGGGTGAAATGGGCATCTGTGTGCTAGCCAAAAAGTTGTGGTGGGTTAGGCGCCAAGTGGAGGTGGAGACTTTTGAAAGAACCAGAAGCGATATGAACCGAGTTACTCAAAGCACGATATAGTGATCTGACAACCTAGAGTATCTTCCCCGATCAAGTTTGGCGCAGGTACTTTAATGAAATTCTCCCTTTGGTGGCGCGATGTTTGCTTTATTGGCGATGTATCTACTGCGGGCAGTGCATGGTTTCATGACCACTTATAGATAAGCGTAGGAGATGGTTTCGATATATGTTTCTAGTTGCACACTGGACATGTATAATACCACCCAAAATTTGCTTTCCTGAATTGTATAACTTGTCTTGTAGCTGTGATGGAACAATTGGTCTGGTGGTGCTTGGGTGTGTCGGTGGACATGGGAACAGGCGATGGAGGCCTGTGAGCAAGTGCTACTTCAAGATTTGGTGCGGTGGTTCCTAGTTTTAGGCCCTTGCTAGTGGTTTCACTCTTTAAGCAATTCACGGTGTTCTCTTGGAAATGGTTTAAGGAGAGGGTGGGAAGAAACACAACACTGTCCTACGAGTGTTGGTGAGCATCTCCCCTGTGTTGCCTCAGTTTAGTATAATCAATGCTATCTGTGACTTACGTTTTGCTCTTTGTTAACTTGTTGGTGCTGATGTGTTGTGATTTGAGTGTGAATACACCTCTTCCTTTTTGTTTTCTATTTGCACAGTTGCTGCCTCTATATATTAGCCATAGCGATGATGGTATGAATGTATAATGATGCTCTTGAACTTTTGGCCCAAAATGCTTGTGCAGGAAGTAGATGTGGCGCCATGGATCTGTTGGCAAGGGTGTTTTACTCGAATAAGAAAATGGGTGGTTGACCGCAGGGGTGCTACAAGTGTTTGATTGTTGGGTGCGTGGGTGCTGAAGGCATTTCTTTCCATGTGAAGCTAGTTGTTACGGTTATCCTACTTGGTACATTTGGTATAACGGATATGTAAATGTAACAAGCTTTCGTGGCTTGGGGGTATGCTTTTTCCTCTTTGGGTCTTTTCCCAAATGGATTTTGGCCATTGAAGGTTTTTATGAGGCCCCTTGTAATCCTTCAGGTTAGTTGCCCTTTGTACTCCTCTCAATAAAATATTTTGCTTGTTTTACTTATCAAAAGAAGTAGAATTTTGGTAATATAAATGTGTCGGTTATTTCTTCTTGGATTCTTAGTACAAATGAAAACGTAAAACTTGGTTGAACAAAATACCCATTATAACTTTTCGGTGACAGATAAAGTCTTTTTTTGATATATATAACGAATATAAAAACAGTTTTTTTGGTAACAAAAACTTTAGGAAGAGGGGATGACGCTTTAGTTAAAGGTAGCTAGAGAAAACTTTCGTGTTTTTTAAATACTTACGAATGAAATTACATTTACCTATCTAAATGGGGATTTGAACACGTTCGATCTCAACATAAAACCTCTAATCTGAATTAACATATTGAAGACTTACCCTCATTTTTACCTATCAACTAAAGTGAATCTATATATTAGAAGAGTTCCCTTATAGTTTTCCGCCAAACAAGATATAAAAAAATGAGAGACATTAAGGAAAGAAAAAGAAAGGATCGATGAAGAAAGAAATATCGTTCATGTTGCCATCAAACTTATTCATCATAACTTATGAAATATGGGCTCACTTAATTTACATATTTTTATTCATATTCTCCATATATATCAACCTACCTTGCACGTGCATTCAACCCTAATTTTTTATTTTATTATACTATAACTTACGCAGGTGCATGCATGCTAGATTATTGCTTAATTAGCCAATTTGATTGGAACAATTCGAACAGGTTGAGATTTTTCCAACGTGATACCATATTCATCTTCCTTGTCCAATTCATCAAGATTAATCCCTTCTTCAAGTTTCCAATTAAAGCAATTGACCAACGACCCCAACATCAAAGGCAACATTCTAATAGCCAAAGGCAAACCAGGGCAAATTCTTCTTCCTGACCCAAATGGAAGAAGCTCAAAATGATGTCCTTTAATATCAATTTCAGAATCCATAAACCTCTCTGGTAGAAACACATTTGGGTTATCCCATTTACTTGGATCCCTAGCAATAGCCCATGCATTCACCAAAATTTGTGCATCTTTTGGAATAATGTAGTCGCCAATTTCTACGTCTACTTCCGCCCTTCGTGGAAGTAATAAGGGAACTGGTGGGTGCAATCGAAAGGTTTCTTTTATGACTGCTTGCATGTAAGGGAGATTTGCAATATCGTTTTCTTCAACAGGAATACCTTTGCCAACGACTTGTTCGAGTTCATTTTGCAATTTTGACATAATCTCTGGACTGTGAATTAACTCTGCCATTGCCCATTCTAATGTATATGTTGTTGTGTCTGTTCCCGCAACAAATATATTCTGGTACACCAAAAATTTATTTAGTTAGATATTTAGAAACAAAAAAAATTGAATGGTCCAAATTAAATATTTCTAGTGCTTTAAAAATCGAATTGGAATTAAATATCTCATTGAATATTCTCTGAAATTTTAAATTTTATGATTGATATGTAAACAAATTTATTCAGTTTTCTTCTTATAAATATTTACAAATTTTGTTTAAATTTCAATCTTCTTTTTATTTTGACAAAGAATTTTACTTCAATACATGTAAAAAGTAAATTGTTTTTTTTCAGGTAAAATTCTCATCTAAAATTTTTAATGCAAGAAACTCCATTAGTATAGTAGTATGCTTTTTTTATAAGGAAATACATTTTTTTTTGGTGACGGCTACTCTTTTTTGGTGGTGAAGGAAAAACATTTTTTTTAACTCTCAATGGTAAAAATTTGACTTTAAAAATGAATTTCAAATCTCTTCATAAACAATTGTAAAATATCATTTGTAACACTTTAATTAATAATAAATTCTTTATTGTTCAATAAAAAATTACTTTTAATTTTTTAGTTTGACTAATTATTATTCAAATCAAAGAACTAGGGAAGGTGTACAAAAAAAGTTGTATCTGTGCAATCAAACAAGTATATCTATCAAATAATATCCAAATTATTCTGTCAAACAAATAAAGAATATCCATATGAAAAAGAAAAAAATTTAGTATTGGAAGGGAAGAGAAACAAATACATACCAGCAACAAATGTTCAATCTCATCTTTATCCATCTCAATCTTCCCATTATCCATAGAAATATTCAACAAAGCATCAAGAACATCATCATTAGCAGCAGAACCAGTACCTTCTCTCATCTTCAACCTTTCACCAACAAACCTTCTAAATATACTCAAAACCTTCTTCACAGAAACAATTGACCTCTTTCTAATCCCTTGCAAATCAAAAACCTTCAAAAAAGGAAAAAAATCCGACAAATTTGGCGCTCCAACTTCCTTCAATATACGCACAACAATCTCCTTATACTCCCCAGCTTCATCAGCATTATGAACAAAATCAGCAGAAAAAAATGTATTCGACAACAAATTAATTGTCGTTTTGAAAGCTGCTCTTCCAATATCCACTGCCTCACCAACTTCACTACATTTCTTAATGTCGTTTAGTAGATCTTGTAACTTTCTACGCCTTAGTGGTTGACTAGCATCGAGGGTCTTATTTGCAAATAATTGATTGTTGCATATTTTTCTTAAGTCCCTCCAACGTGGCGAAACGCGCATGAAGGATAAGCTGTATTGATCATGGTTGAGAACTGAAAGTGCATCTGGGACTGTTCTATTTGAGGTTAAAGTGTCGTTTGTTAGAAGCACTTCTCTTGCTGTGTCTGCTGAGGAGATTATTATGGTTGTTACTTGACCTAATTTTAAGGTCATTATTGGACCATGGATGTTAGAAAGTTTGGCTAAGGAATGGTGAGGTTTGTTGCCTAGTTCGAGAAGATTTCCGATTATTGGAAATTGGTAAGGTCCTGGTGGAAGTTGTTTGGATTTTGTTTTGTTGTTTCGGGTTTTTGTTTGAAAAACGAATCGAAGTACAAGGGCTGCGGTGACTATGAGTAGGAGGTAGGAAACTGTGGAACTTAGTAGCAAGTCCATGTTTTGATGGTTGAACAAGAACATGGAATGTGGGAAGGGAGCTAGGTATATGATGTAGTTCAAGTGAGTTTCAGGGGAACCGAAACATGTGTATTTATACTAGCTTGTGTCTTCTAATTCAAGATTTCAAGTCATAGTAATAGTAATAAATGACAAAAATGTAAATTTTTTTCACCTAATTTTTATACCTCATTTATTTGTGTATAATCAGTTATATTTTTTGAATAAAACTTTGATACAGTTAAGGGAGGTTTCTCTCTACCAATATGATATGGTACAAGTAGTAGATACTAGAGTCTCTTAACCATTTGACATTGGATTCGATCCCCGCCGATGTGTATGGAAAAACATTTATTGGGAGAGGTCAGCCTCTAATATGAATCTCCAATACCTCAAAGTATTAGTCTCCACAGTCGTCGTGGAGGATGTCTTAGTTTACTAAAAAAAAGGAATGCTCCTATCACCACGGAGTTCATGTTTTTTAAGCAAACCAATTGATTCCTCTTACTACATCGGGTTTTTTTTTTGATAAATCTCTTACTACATCGGGTGTCAACCATAGTGACTTATACTAATTAATAATCTTTGTATATAAAATAAATTTATCAATCTGACTGTTGAATAATGTGATATTATCTCTATGACCCAGTATTTCAAATTCCAAAAATATTGGATATTTGTGTTATCTAATAACACACATTTACTCATCTAGTAAATAACATATTTAGTCGTATAAAATTTTGATTTACACGATATTTTCAAAATAAAATTATTAATGGATGCAAGTCATTTGGTGAGATGATCATTTAATGTGTGTGTATGAATAAATCTTGGTGGTATATTTGATGCATGTATTTCTTCTGATGGTTTAAGTGATCGAATTGAGATAAATCTACGTGAATTGTGATTTTGGTTTAAGTGTTGTCCAACTTGCATGCAGCTTGTGGTTTGTAGTAGTGGCGTTGATCTTTAGCTAGGTGTAAGTGGTGGGCACCATTTAGTCTTTTTAGGTGTTCTCCTCTTTGGGTAATACATGTCTGCTATCAAGTTAGAGGCTGCCATGTATGGCTGCTATTGAGTAAGAAACTCCTCTTATTTGACCAACTGCCAATGGTTCGAATTAGTCAAGTTTTATGAGTTTTTTTCAAGTCTGGAAGCATGCATGCATACTTGTTTCAAAAATTTTAACTCTGAAATTGGTTTGGCTTGTGTAGAAAATGTGCGCAACAAAACCAACAATACCGAAACCTGCGAAAGGAACAAACGTCAGATAAAGCAACCGGAGGCGCCTGGTGACTGTCCTGAAGAACTTATCCGCCTCTACAGCGCAAGTTCCCCGAGATACAACTGGTTCATCCCACTGGCAATAGCGAGTGAGGGTACAGAACTAGCAATAACGAAAAAGTATTTTTCTAACAGGAAATGAACCCAGGACAGTGTATTTCGAAGTGAGAAAGGATTTTTTTTTTGGATGTGAGTGAACAGCTACTCCACTAGCTGGTTTTTATAGGCTGAGGAATGCAGTTGATGGGAGGAAAGGCTCCACCAGTTAATGGCAGCCATAAACACGAAAATTAAGTGCCATAAAAAGTATTAGTTATAAAACAAAATATAGTTGTCGGCAATAAAACAGGTTAATGCAAAAAATAGCTGTTGGAAAAAAGCAGTTACGAAATAAACAGCTATAAACAAATATCCGTTTGGAAGAAAATAAATTTTCTGTTTTGAAAAAAAGGCTTCAAAGGGGTATATCCGGATAGGCTTATAAAAGTCTAAAAATAAAAATTAGCGCCAAACTAATCGTGCGCGCAGGGGAGAATCGGAAGATTTGCACTGAACCAAACCAAGTTGGTCCCTGCTTGTGTGCGCGAGGGAGTCCCTCCTACATGCTTGTTTACAAGCTCTCATAATGCTTTGGTATATAAAGGCTTTGGCAAGTCAAAAACCAAGCAATGTGGGACTTCCCACTTTTGAAATATACTTTGTTTTTCACAAAAACACAACAATCCCCCACATATTTCAAAAGTTGGAAAATAAATTTATAAAAGAAATTTCTTGGGTTAACATCGTAGATGTAATGTATCGGAGCTGTATAGCAAGCTATGGAACCAATCCTAGACAGATAAAACATAACATACAGTGAATTGGTTTAGCAAGCTATGGAACCCAAGACACATATTATATGTTAGAGGTTTTACTATCACATTACACCCCCCACAATTCTTGCTGTTTCCGCGGTGGTGCGCTACTAGGCCCTGCGCGTGCTCGGTATTCATGAGTGCTCTAGAGATATCGCCAGGATCTCATGCAAGCGGCCCCACTTGACACTCATATAGGTGATTTCATCAAGTGTATGCTGCAAGTCATACACCACCCATAAGGGCTATGAAAATCATTAAAAACTTTAAGCTTAACCTTTTAACCTTGCAGTCTAGCACTATCACAATGACACCATAGGAAGGGACAATAATAAAATTAATTACTTGAATTAATTTTTCAGTGCTAGCAATATTAAGAAGTGACTTGTTTTTACCACATTTGAACCTTATTCATGGGATCTCCAATCACAAAGGTTGGGTTACCATCACTTCTTAATTTCAATTGGCTTAAGTCCCATTCCCCTCGATGTCTCACAGATTAATTTCCTCATCAGAGGTTTTATCAGAGGATCGGCCAAATTCACTTCTGACTTCACATAATCGATCGATATTGCTCCACACTTTTGCAATTGTTTGACAACATTATGTCTCAATTGCACATGCCTATTTTTTCCATTATAGGTCTTATTCTTTGCAACGGCTATTGCCGACTGACTGTCACAATGTATTGACACTGATGGTGTCGGTTTTATTCCCAAAGGAATTCCAGCTAGAAGGTTCTTTAACCATTCAGCTTCAGTACCAGCCAATTCCAGAGCTACAAATTCCGACTCCATGGTCGATCTAGCGATAATGGATTGTTTGGCTGACCTCCAAGTTACCGCACCACCACCAAGTGTAAAAATGTAACCACTAGTGGATTTTGTCTCATCTGAATCAGATATCCAGTTAGCATCACAGTATCCTTCTAATACTGCGGGAAATCCACTGTAAGTAATACCATAATTTGTGGTACCTCTCAAATACCTCATAAGGTGAGCAATTGCCTTCCAATGATCCTGACCAGGGTTATGAGTGTATCTACTTAGACGACCGACTGCGTATGCAATGTCTGGTCGAGAAAAGTTCATTAAATGCAGTAGGCTCCCAATTACTTGGGCATACTGAGGTTGGTCCACAGGATCACCTTTATTTTTCTTTAAGTGTAAGTTAGCATCATAAGGGGTACTCAAAGGGGTAGAGTTAATGTGACCAAACTTCCTAAGAAGTTTTTCCACATAATGATCCTGTGATAGTGTAATGATATCACCTTCCCTGATGAGTCTAACTCCTAATATAACATTTGCCTCACCCATATCTTTCATATCAAAACTAGATGAAAGAAAAGATTTTGTTCTAACAACAATATCAAGACAAGTACCAAAAATTAACATGTCATCTACATACAAACAAATAATCACATGTTCTCCACACACAGTTTTAGTGTAAACACATTTATCAACATCAGTTATAGAGAAACCATCATTAATCAAAGTTTGATCAAACTTTTCATGCCATTGTTTTGGTGCTTGTTTTAAACCATATAAGGATTTAAGGAGTTTGCATACTTTGTTCTCTTGACCAGAAACTATACATCCTTCGGGTTGAGTCATGTAAATTTCTTCTTCTAAATCGCCGTTCAAAAAAGCGGTTTTAACATCCATTTGATGAATAACAAGTTTATGAATAGAAGCCAAAGCTATTAAAACTCTAATAGAAGAAATTCTTGTTACTGGAGCAAAAGTATCAAAATAATCAATATTTTCTTTTTGAGAAAAACCTTTTGCTACTAATCTAGCTTTGTATTTATCAATAGACTCATCATGGTTATATTTTCAACCACATTTACACTAGCATAAGTCTAGCAAATGATTTATCTAGCAAAGCATGAAAAAGCAAAAACAATTTGCCTTGTACGGACTCAAGTTACTGAATATGTTTCCTTCATTTTCTGTTATAGTATTTTAGCTATTAGTTTTATTTTATATTTTACTTTATTTAAAGTCTTAGTATTACTTTATATCAATTTACTCGTTTAGCCCTTGAGAGTTGTATTTAGCAAAGCCTTAAGCCTCACTTTGAATCGATCAATCATTATCACAAAATTACTCTTCTCTCTACTCTAAATTTTATGATCATCACTATTACTCATTTTGCTCCGGTATTCATTTAATCCACTGAATTCTCTGCTTGTGACTGTTGGTTCTTTCAGATTTTCTCCCTAAAATCCAAATACCGTCACATTTTCATACTTCAGCCACGTCTCAATGTAAAATGTAAAGTGGGGCAACTTGATCTCGTCATTTTCAGAATTCAGAAGAATCAGAACTAAAGAAAAAAGCCATACCAATTCAAATATTTTAGTTTGATGACTCATTTAAAAATCCTCTCTAAGGGATGTGTGTTTGTCCTAAGAATGTAGCCCAGTTGGTGAGCTAAAATACACGAAGGAGCTGCAAGAAGGAGGTTCAGGTTCAAATCCTAAAACTATCATTCCCCCACCCCCACTAACATTTGCCTATAAAAAAGGATGCTTCTCTCATAAGAAATACTTACAACTTTGTTTATTGTTCAGTAGAATACATATAGAGATACATTTCATGACTTTCTCTTCATTCACCATATGCCTTGGAAAAATGGCTAGATCTTGTGAACACCATAACCCGAATCCTCTGATGTTAAATTCTCTTTCCAATTCTCAAATTCTTCTCCACCAAACACTACTTGCTTGATACCAACAAAGCTATCAAAAACAAAAAAACAAATCAATTTATGGGTTTAAAATAAACATAAGGAATAGGAAAAATAAGACTAAACAAACCAAAGCTCCCTCCCAAACAAGCCCTTAAGTGTCCATGCTAGAGAGAGGGAGGGAGAATGGCCTGATATTCTACAACTTCTATTTTCTACTGTTGCTCATTCAGAACTGTTCATTCTAAAATGCTTTGGTTGTGGATAGTCCCTGTGAATGAGTCTTTTATTTTTTATTGAAAATAAATGAGCTGAAAAATGAATAGAGCTTGAGAAGAACATACTCAGAACTTATCTGTGTTAATGCATTTATCAAAACATCTAGAATCAACGGCTCGTTAGTTCCGATATCCACCCTGTTATCACAAGAAGAAATTGTCAGTACTATTGACACTTCAGATTACATAACTATGTATAAAACCATTGAAGAATGAGGGAGTAAGCAATTGGTGCTGCACCATATTCGAGCCAAGTTGTCTTGAACCTCAAGATCCCCAATGTTGTAAAATGTAGTCGGCGTTACATTTGCTCCCTGAATATAATCATAACTCGGTCGCTTATCCATCGGAGACTGTGAGAGCTGTAGAAATTATGCCAGTTCTATAAGCAATACAATCATTTGAAAAATTCAACAAAGAGATAAAAGAAAAAAGAAAAAGAAAGGAAACTTGGTGTGCATGGAAGAAGAGAAAAAAACTAACTTGCATGTTCATTGCATTGCATCCACCAAGACGTCCCACAATATGCCATGCTCGAATAGTCTGCAAAGACCCAAATTTAACAAAATTTCTTAGTAAAAGTAAATGTGCATCATGGAGAATATACAATAAAATAGAGTCATGGGACAAAGTTCCTTACATCACAAATTAAGGAGATGTCTTTTGCCAATGGAGCATTGTAAAACTCAAACCATATATAGGAGTTTGAAAAATCAAATCTGGAAATGCAAGCATTGCGCGTAAGAAAAACAGAACATTATTTTATAGAACAGCAAATAGAATAATTAATCATTGCATCACGTGGATTCAAAGCAGAAATAAATGAGATTGTCATCAAATGAAACATGGACAGGTCACTTTGGGGACCCAAAGTAAAACGTAAATGGTCAAGCTGGTTAACTGTGTGAAAATCATACAACAGAAATGCATAATATCTCCATTAGATAAAAAATATTTATGTGATATTTGATTGTCAATTAGAACACCAATGTGTACCACCCGAATCAGCCTACCAGTGCTGTGTGGAGTAACATTTAAGAGCAGCAAGACTCACTGTTGAAAATAGCAGCAGAGGAACTTCCAAATGTGAAACTAGAGGTGGAGGAGCCCTTTCTAGAAAATATTCTGACTTGAAGATAGATAACATGGAGCTTCCTAGTGATAGGGAAAAGTATACAACATTGAAGGAACACTCTGCTCTGTTGGGTTCGTTGATAACTAGTGTTAGTGGGCTCACCAAGTCCCTTAATTTTTGGAGAAGTGAGTCAAATTATTAGCATTGAAGGAGGGTGGGTCGCTAAGCCCGAGACCTATTTTTGCAGTACAATGAACACCATCGGAAATGAAGCTTCAGCTGATACAGATATCTATTGAAGGAGGGTGGGTCGCTAAGCCCGAGACCTATTAGCATACATATTTTTCATTATTGAAAGTCAGCAATCTGAACTCTCTTTCTTTTCTAGATCCTTCTGCAATACCATTCTAGCTACTCTATCATATATCTATTTTACAAAACAATTAAAACCATATGACGTCTTTTTGATTCCTCCTATATCTCATCTCTTCGTGGATCAACATATTATGTATATATCTTCCAAGGTTGACCTCCCCAGCAAAAACTAAGTTATGTATAATTCAAACAAACTGGAATTTTAAAAAACACCCACAAGTTAAATAATTCAAACTCATTACGATATCAACTTAAGTTTTAAATGTAACCATCGTAACATTCTAGTGTCACTTGAAATTGTTCCCTGAACAAAGGCATAATAATAAACTTATTTCAGAGCTTAGTCCTCCTATTCTACCCTAAATGTCTTCAAATAGTAAACCTAAGCAGTGTTGTCAATGGAGAATAGCGGTTTATGGCGGAGAGCCAAAAATCCACCATTTTAGGCCTCCATAAACCGCCATCCTTCACAAATTGGCCATGGCGGTTTTCAAGAAATCCGCCTCCACAATCCACCATGGCACCGCCATGGTTGATATTTGACAACACTGAACCTAAGTACTCAATAAATCACATATCCACCTTAAATACATTGAATTCCCACATTCAATAACTCAATTGTTTACATTATATATTTCAAGGGTCACTTGTCCTGACAGACTGATCTTATTGAAAGGAAATTTCTTAAACATAATTCTGTGATGATAACTATAGAATGAATTTACATTTACATTATAAAGACTATTCCTCATTACAAATTTTCAAAAGTAGAGCTACATTACTTGCTACAAATCTGTCTGAATAGAAGGAAAGTAAGTAACAAATCTGTACAACGAAGCGGAATAATAACAGCTCGCAACACCACTAACACTATTTCTGTCAAACACATCATATCACTTTGATCAATAGAAAGACTTCTTTGATTTGATGTCCTACTTGCTAACGGGAAAGTGAATATGAAAGAATGTATAACTTTACCAATCCCACTCACTATACCAATTTAGTAATAATATAACTTCAATTTCTCCAATGTGTATTTCTACAATACAAAAATTCATTCATTACAGAACACTGTTCAACCACTCCCTCCCTCTTGACATTTTAAGTTCGTTGTTGGGTGTATGCAGTTTATTAACTTAACAAGAGAAGCAACGCCTACTACAACAGTAAGTAAAAACTAGCACACCAAATTGAGGAGAAAGTGAAACTTTATAATAAGAAAGATGCATATACTTAAGCACAAAGAACAGGAAATTGCATGGTGCAGCAACAGATACATACATGGTTGAAACTTACTTATTAAATGACACCTTCATCGGTTTTCCTGATCCGGTCTTTGTGTGCAGTATTTTGTTCCTCTTCTTTCTTAGTCTCTCTTCCATCTGCAAATTGATTTAAACAAACAAAAATACCCCTTGGAATCATAGTTCAAAAATTAATTCGAAGCTACTATCTAATTTCAACAGCTTGAAAGGTAACAAACATCACCCTTAAAACAATGAGAACAAAATAAAACCCGAAAATGAAAACCCCCAATTATCGTGTTGCTTACTCTGGATTGTGCCCTCTGGGGATCATCTAGAAAACCCCCAATTATTTCAGCAAATTCTGGATCTCTATCATGATCCTTCTCTTCGTTGCCTTTATATGGTCCTTGACCTGAATATCTACTATCGTCATCATCTTCATCTTCTTGATCTTCTTCTATATCATCAATTCCCTCTGCATACATCCTTTCAGGTGAAAACCTATCATCAATGTCAAGCTCCCGATCTTCAGCAGTGATATCTATATCAAAGTCCTTACTTCTCGAATTTTCACGTCGACTCCTAACACTACATAACAAGGTCTGTGTTCTGTCATAGCTTGACACTAGAAGCTGAATTGTCACAGATGGCATAAAGTGATTGTTACGGAAAAAAGGTTTGTAGCAAGTAGCTATAGTGGAAGAAGGAAGGGATGTAAAGGGGTGTGAGATAATCATGGGTTGCATAAAAAAATTAGGGAAGAGGGAAGAGTAGAGTATATTGCTGTCTCTGAGTTCAGAGGTAAATTCAGCTTTGAAACTATAATAACCTGCACCAAAAAATGAATATATAACACAAATCAGCAAATACTCTCCCAATATTCATAGCTTAGTTACAATGACCATCAATAAAATTTTCACTTTAAGCAATAAAACAGTCAAAAGGAAAGGGGTCAATGGTTGGTCCATTAGAAGCACCCCACCAAAAATCATAAAATTTCAAATTGTGTATCAGACCAACCAACAAAAACAACAAATACAGATATAAGCAGCAATAAGGTTTATTAATCTCTAAAATAAGAAAGAAGAATAAAAAAAAGAGTCACGAATACCAGAATGTCTTGAAGAACAGCACAAGTATAAGCTGAATACAAAGAAGGGGAAATAGAGAGAAAGGGTAAAGAAAAATGCAAGGTTTTAGAGGAAAGGGGTAAAATCACAGTGAGCAACAGGGTGAAAGATGAGAGAGAGGAAAAAGAGAAGAGCAAAGCACAGAGTACTCACCGAGGTTGGTAGTTGAGTTGTGTGCACTAACTCAGTGATAAAGGAAGGAAGGAGAGGAGGTAGACACTCTAAAGAAGAGGCTTGATTAGCTTGTACGGCGGCTTTTGAACACCCAAAGTTTATGTGCAACACTTGATTTGCTTGTTAAAATTTGTGAGTAATTACAGTTTTGGTCCCCCAAGTTTCACCAACTCACGATTTTGATCCCAAGTTTTAATTTCACGAATTTGATCCCCAAGTTTCCCAATTTCTAAAATCAGGGTCCCCCACTAATCTGGTCAAAATTGATGCTGACATGTCCGCTACTTAAACTACGTGGCAGCCACGCTGGCATGCCAAAGTGGTTTTTTTATATTAAAAATTGTTATTTTTATTTTAACATTTTGTTTATATATATTTATATTATATTTAAGAAATTAGAAATTAAAAAAAAGTGAATCAAAATGGATATAAAATGTTAAAATGTTAAAATATAATATAAAAAAGCCACTTTGGCATGCCAGCGTGGCTGCCACGTAGTTTAAGTGGTGGACAGATCAGTATCAATTTTGACCAAATTAGTGGGGGACCCTGATTTTACAAATTGGGAAACTTGGATGATCAAATTCGTGAAATTAAAACTTGGGGGACCAAAACTGTATTTAAGCCTTAAATTTAATAGGTGGTAAACTAATTCAAAAGACACGAAAAAATGGGTGCACTATCTCTTTGGTTCTGAGGTGATGAGTTGTGAGTTTCACGGATTTGAGTTTGCAGAATTGAGTTAAGATAAATGTGAGTTGAACGTAATGTGATTTTTGTTTATATACATTTAGTGAGTTTCACCAATCATTGTTGTTTGGATCAAGAGTGTTTTGAGGTGTAAAATTATCAAAATGAGTATCAACTTAAAATTAAATTTAAAATTTAAAATTGATACAATAGACAACAAAAATACTAAATAAGCTTATAAAATATCTAAATTAAAATTACAATTAGAGAATATAATTTAAAGTGCAATATAATACCAAATCCCAATAAAGACTAATTATTTTGCTTATAATTGAAAATTTGATCCTGAATCAAGTCATGGACATGTTCCATCTCTGATGAAGAAGTGGTATTTAAAATTTGAGATGGGTCCAATTTAATTGATCTATGATAATCATCATTATGAATGTCTATGTTTTCATCTTCATAACGACTAAAATTAATATCCATTTCAGCATTCCTTCATATAAAGTTACGTAAAGCTATTGTTGCAACGATTATTTGAAGTTGTATTTCCATTTTGAACTTAAGCATGCGACATAAAATTGCAAACATGTTCTTCCATACACCAAAAGTCATTGCTATTGTGCGCCTTAAACTTGAGTGGTAATAATTAAAAACTTCATTATTGTTTGTGAATCCGTGAGAATGCCTAAAATCAAACAATCACATTTGTATGTACCCCATTTGTGTTGGAAAATGAGCATCTACTAAATAATACTTAACTAATAAAAAATATTAAAATGTAAAGAACAAAATTTATAATAGAGAAATTTATTTGTAGCCATACAAAAGAACATGTTGAGGCAAAATCCCTAACTAGTTTTGATGATTAACAAACTTCACATGAGAAGCTTAAGTTATCTGATTTCATGTGCTACTAATGTTTCTTCTTGAGTGAAAGATAAGAACAGGAATAACCAACCAAATCTCAAGAAGGTATACGCTTATGAGAAGCATCATATTTGAGAAGACTTAAAACAATGTTGCACGCAATGACTAAAGAAGAAGAAGTCTCATGACAAGATCAAAGATCAAGACCAAATGGGTAAACTTGAGAAAGATCATCATGAGAAGAATCATTTCAATCTGTGTCAACATGAGAAGGATAATCAGAAAGGTCAACCTCAGAAGCATCATGCCAGAACTAACATGAGAAGCAAGATGAGAAACATCATATGAGAAAAGTCAAGTTGAGAAGCATCATGACAAGAAGAGTCAAAGATCAGAAGGGTTATGATGAGAACAGTCAAGTTGAGAAGTATCGCTTCATAAATATCTTCATAAGAAGCATCAACTTGAAAAGCATCATCTCCAGAAACTGTCATAGCTGAGAAGAGTCATGACAGCTGGAAACTGTTGTCTTCTGCAGAAAAGCAGAAACACAGTTGTCTTGAAGCATACAGCCTCTCAACGGCTATAAACGACTATAATCAACCATAGGATATTACACACAATTTCAGCTATAAATAAACGCATCTGGCCATCGTTGGTCTGTGTGAGAGTACATTGAGCTCAAATCTTCCAACCTTCTCAAGTATCAATTTTTCTCTCATCCATACTCAGCTGCCTCACAACTAAAGGGATTCATTTGATCTCTGAGTATGTATTATTGTTTGTGTTGTTGTGTCTGCTGAAAACACCATCTGTATCAACCAAATTCTAGAAATCCCACAAACCCATACACTTAACAGAAAACCTGTAGGAAACCTTCTCAAGTAGCATGTGTTGTTGTACGGCTTGAGAAGTGAGTGCTTCTGTGATAGAAGCTGAGCTGTCTAATAGATCAGAAGGATCTTATAGGAGTGTAAACAGTAGGTAGAGCTGTGTGAAGAAAACTACCAAGAGAACTTTTAGCCTAGGGAGGTTGTAAAAGTTGTAAACTATTTGGAAATAGTGGAAATATTCACAGGAAGTGAGGAGTGGATGTAGCCCAGAGTTTTGGGTGAACCACTATACATCATTGTGTTATTTGCTGTTTTTTCTAAGTTGCTCTACACTGTGAAGAAAAACACTCCTCTTGGAGTGGATTTATGAAAACTGAGAAGACATCTTGCCGACCCTTCTTTGCTAAAAACTATTTTAATCAAAACACTGTTTTCAACCCTTCTCACATCTCTCCTTAACTTGTAGTTAACTAGAAAGTCTCTTAAAGTTTTTGAATATAACAATATTACTTTAGACCACATAATCTCATGCCTCATATACTGTTAAGAAATTCAATATTTGACAGTAAGTATTGAAGACAGAACATGCTGACCCTTCTCAACTCTGCTCCATAGTTGAGAAGACAGTTAAGTCTAAACATTCTCTACTTGCTATGATAGTTAAGAAAATAGTTTTCACTCACCCTTCTTAACTAATAAGCACTCACTATCTTAATATCTAATCATACTTGTGAAGATAGTTATCTTGTTTCAGGAAAATTTTAAAAGTGTCACAATTCCAACCCCCCTTTCTTATGACACTGGTTGACTTCAATTGGTATCAGAGCTCGGCCTCTGGGTTGAGCACACTCAACAGTGTGAGAGGAAAAGATCTTGGAAGAAGTTATGACCAAACCAAATTCTGTTGCCTTCCTGTAGCACCCTCATTTTTTTTTCTCCCTCACTTTATGGCTTTGTGTGTTTTCTTTTGTGTGTTTGTTTTCCCGCTAATGCGTTCAAATTTTGCTTAATTAAAATTTCTATTACCCCGAATATGGAAATATTCGATGACAAGATTTTTATAGACCGTTTACCATTATTAGATATCTGTTAGTGTATTTTTGCCTAATATGAAAATCAAGCTTCGACGAGAAGCTAAAACTGAAATCGGAATAGAAACAACTTAGTAGTATGGAAGGACTTTCTTTTCTCCGTATGATCCCAAGTTTTTGCATTTAATTTAAAGTGATTGGAAACCAAATGATGATGATAGGGCTCTAGATGAAATGATGAAGCATGGGCTAATGCATCAAGCCCTAAATTTTTTTTTACATATGTATATCTAAGAGCTTGCCACATGTTTATCATTTATCTTACTCTTATAAGGGATAAACATTACTTCTTTTCATGACATTATCAGAACCATCACTTCTTAAGTATATTTCATAATATTAAATTTATATTTTCTCTTGGAGCATTCCTAGTATATAAGTAAGCTAACTTTCAGCAACTTAGTATTTCCATACAAAACTTGAATTTTAATAGAAGCAACAAAACATAGAGCTCCATATTCCTAGAATCTCCAGCAAGCAACATCGTGAGGTAACTAACCTCTAACTCAAATAAAAGTTGTTTGATTTTCATACTAGTTGTGATCTTTTTGGGGGTAAACTAATTCATGTGTGATTTTAGCTAAAAAAATTGTTACTACTTATTTCTTAGCTCTCTTAAATACTCTGTTGTTGTTACTGATATTTTCTGCAAAATCTATTTCACTAGTTTCTTGTTTTATTTCTTGCTTTCATCGAGGTTATAGAGAACTCAAGTTGAAATTTGTATATTATTTGCTAAAATAACTTCCTATGGTTCTTTTCCTTACAAAAATCACCAAAATAATTTTGTATTAGGATCATTTGAAGTAGTAGGCATTACGTTAAAATCTGAAGGTTGTTGGTTTGAGTAATAATTGCCTTTTAGCATGGTGTTGGCTTTAATAAGTTCCTTACACTATTGTATGTAAATTGTCTTTCCCTCTTTTGATTATCTTATGTTGGAAGACATTTGGAGTACTAAGACATTTACTGTCTTATGAGTAATCTCGTGGAGTAAAGCTTAACTTTTAGAAAATGAATTTGTTTAATCACCTTTGATCACCTTCGGTCCATAACTTGGAGACTTAATTGAATTCTTGGGAAAATGTTTTTAGAAAGTTTTTGAAAGTGTACTACATTTGTGAGGTTGAAAATGCTTAAGGTTAAATTCTCATTACTATAATAACCTTTATTACTTTTACCCTGGTTCTCTTGGTTAAGTCCTTAAGATGATTTCTCATTTTCTCATTGACATAGTTTCTTTGTAATAATGATATAAATAAATAAAAATAATACAACCTTTTTTTTCATTAAGTTCAAACCCGTGGCATCAAATTAGGATTTAGTACCCTGTGATATTTTCTAAAAACTTAGTGTATAACGTGAAGATGTGGGGAAACGAGGAAAGTTAGAGAACAACGAAAGGCTTAGGAAGTAAAGCGCTCACGGTAAGGGCAATTCTTATATAATGAGTTTTGGCTTATCACGTGTTTGTGTGCTTTGTGTGTTGCGTGCTTGGTTGATAGATGGTTGTAGTATATAAATATATATTACTTGTATTTAATTGTATTGTCAGAATTGTTTCTAGAACCTCCGACACTCTTAAGGAGTGAACCCATTTTTTAAATGAAGAGAAAAAGAAAAACAAACTAACCATGATAGCATCGATGCTTGGTCAAGGAAAAGAGTTCCGTCACAGCTAAGCAATCGTGTGTCCGCCGACCCAAGGCGCATGTGTTGCGGGTCAACAGTGAAAGGGCAAGGCAGTCAGTTGGGGAAGAAGAGCTTCCAGGAAAAGAGTTCCAACCCTTGGTAAGGGAAATTATTGACAGCTGGGGAAGAAGAGCTTCCAGGAAAAGAGTTCCACTAGTGCCAGGATCCATTGTTATGGGTGCTTACTCGCGCAAAGAGTCTCATGTGCATTGGCATGACATACTAACGCATAATAATGTGGTCTAATGTTTGTGTTGTTTGAGCTGATTACTGGTTGATATGCATGATTGAGTGTTTAAACATGTGAATGTAAGTAACATGAAACTATAATATATTTAGTATGGATATTGTATTCCTCATGTGAATCTAGCCTATGATGAACTCGCGTACAAAGAGTTGACCCTTGCATGTTGTTGTTATCTTTGTATCTTGTGATTATGTCAAATCATAGATGGCGAGGGTGCATCTGCGACACCAAGGGAGGAGGCGAATTGAGTTCCCCGACGGGGAACGAAACATCAGCTGGACCATAGACCCCGCTGCCCAGCTAATCACCTACACCAGGGAGGTTACTCAGATCGACTTTGATGACTTTGATCGTGCACTTAGTACCACTTCCTGTACCTCATTTGGATGCCGCCTCACATGACTTCGAGTGGAGGATCTTCAGAGCCTAGTGATCCATTTGAGACACCTGTGGCAAGCCCTCCTACTGAGACTACCCGTCGTCGTGGACCTCGTATGATCCGGACCTTGCGGAAGAATGCAATGCCTCGTTTTACACCTAGAGCATCTACATCTGCTGCGGCTGCACCTGTGCTGGGGGACCCTATCCCAGAGTTTGGACCGACAGTTTTAGAGGGTGTTACTACACGCGTTTCTCTATCCAGTGATGCGCCGGAGGTACCTGTTCCGCCGCCAGAGTTTCCCTCCTTTCCGCCTCATGGTTTTTCTTCTGTGCCTACCTCCCAAGAGGGGGTTAAGGAGAAGAATCATTATCCGGAAAGACATGTGATGATGCCTCTCATGGTGTTAGACTTGGTGAGTGATGAGGAGGATCCTGCTACACCTCCAGAGTATCGTCTTGCTGTGGAGCCTTCCAGCAAGCGTCAGAGGTTTTGACCAGCTGTGAGGGTGTTTGGGTAGATGTTTAGGTTTAGGTTTTACCGACATATTTTGATATACATTTTGGTGGGTGGTACTAGTGGAGTTAGATCTGGTCTAGAGTCTACTTTTGTATTTTTTGGGTATACTACATGGTAGATGTATTATCTTTTGGCTGTACTGTACTTATGACTACTAATCGCTTACGCGAGACTCACTGTTACTGTTATGTATATAGGTGGCCATGATGTTTCCTTACATTTTGAAATGGATGTTTAATTTTTCTTTCATATTCTCAAAAGTTCGCTCTTGGAATTGAAATTGAGAAATGTAAAAGAAAAAGAAAATGATATTTAAGATGTTTTCCATTTGAGACCAAGAGTCGATTCATCACTAATAACAAATAAGCATTATTTTAAATTACGCATTTAATGAATAGATTTGTGACGCCATTAGAGTGGGGTGTTACACTTCCTACCAGAAGGTGCTTCATCAAATAGGTCACCTGGGTTTAATGGTGAACACTACTACTATTGGAAAAGTCAAATGAAGCTATTCCTTGAATCTCAGGACACTGACATATGGGACATTGTTGAGAATGGTCCATATGTTCCCACTGTGGCAGGTCCATATGTTCCCACTGTGGCAGGTCCAGTACCAAATAGTTGTATTCCTAAACCAAAGGTTGATTGGACTGTTGATGAGAAGCATCTTGTACTACAAAATGCTAAAGCAAAGTACTTTCTAACTTGTGCTTTGGGAAGAGCAGCATATGACAAAATAGTAGGGAAGGAAACTGCTAAAGAAATATGGGATACACTGGAAACTGCTCATGAAGGAACTGATCAAATCAAAGAAGCAAAGAAGGGCATGTTCATCCAAGAATTTGAAATGTTCAAAATGATAGAAGAAGAAACCATTGATGAAATGTTTAGTAGATTCACCACTGTCATCAATGGGTTAAGTGCTCTAGTAAAAACCTATCCAAATGCTGAGAAGATTAGCAAGCTTCTAAAGTGTCTTTCAAAAGCTTGGAGACCAAAGAAGACTGCCATAGAAGAAGCAAAAACACTGTCATCACTTGACATTGATCACTTGTTGGGTTCACTGAAAATTCATGAACAAAAACTCATGGAGGAATTGCATCCAAAAAGAAAGGCAAATGCTCTAAAAGCTTCTCAGAAAGAAGAAAATACTACTTCTCACAGAGGAAAATCATTGGCACTTAAACCTTCTCAGGAAATGGATTATGAAGAGCAAGAAACTGATGATGATACAGAAGGAAAATCATTGGCACTTAAATCTTCAACCTTCTTTGTTGGCAGTGTCTTAGTCATCATATCAAACCAATTTAAATCTGTATGGATTTTCTCTATCTTCAATTTCTTCTCATCCAACGCTTCTCGTATCCAATGATATCGGATGTCAATATGTTTTGAGCGTGAATGGAACATGGGGTTCTTGGCTAGATGGATGGTACTTTGATTATAAAAATTCACTACATAATCATCTTGATCATGCTCCAACTCTCTTAGAAAGTTCTTCATCCATATCATCTCTGTTGCACCCCGAAAAATCCTTTGGAGGGATTTCTCTTCGCACAACATGAATTGGAGTCGCCACCAATATTTTTTTAGAGGTAAAACATTGAAGAAAACCTTTCTTGAAAGACAATGGTCCTTGGAACCACGAGATTTGAGTTCGGGGGTCGGTTATGCATGGGGAAGGTACGAGCACCCCACACATCCTTTCTACTGAAAGGGAACCTCGATTTGACGTGTGATTTAAAAGGTTGATTTAAGAAATGCTTTGTTTTTATCTCTCTTTATCTCTCCTTACTTTATGGAAAAACTTAAGGAAAATTTAATCTTTTGCGCTTGACGGGAGGGCACCGTGCCTACGTATCCTGGGGAGGGAATCAAAGCAACGTAGTTCTTGTTTTCGAAAATTGTTTTGTTTTTAGAAATTGCCTTGTTTTGGAAAAGGGTTTGTTTTTTTGAAAAGAAAATGGTTTTCATTTGTCGTGCTTGACGGGAATGTGACCCGCTCCTACGTATCTCCCAGTGCGATGGAGAATTCAAAGCTTACGTAGTTCTCGGTTGTCGAGAAAAGGTTTTTATTTTTTAGTTGATTAATTGTGAAAATTGAATGTTCGCAGTGATCAAACAACAAAGGTTTCGAGTGATCACCACTAGCATCCCATTATTGACGATCGTGCAAGCAAAGGCTTCGCATTATCCTCAACAAAGTTTTTAATTTGTGAAATGAGAGTTCTTTTGAAAAATGAGTGTTCATGATAATCAATTGAGCAAAGACTCCAAGTGATCACCACTAGCACCCCATTATTGACGATCGTGCAAGCAAAGGCTTCGCATTACCCTCAACAAAGTTTTTAATTTGTGAAATGAGAGTTCTTTTGAAAAATGAGTGTTCATGATAATCAATTGAGCAAAGACTCCAAGTGATCACCACTAGCACCCCATTGTTGACAATCGTGCAAGCAAAGACTTCGCATTATCCTCAACAAAGTTTGATTTGTGAAAAATAGTTTGAAATTGTTTTGAGAAGAAGTGAAGTTGTTTATCAATGATTATGTAAATGCAAAAAAATGTTTTGAAGTTGGAACGTTACTAACGAGTAACAAGTTGTTCTTTGTATGCAACATGGTTTTGATGTTTTGGAGAGTTACTAACGAGTAACAATTGGTGGAAATCAAAACAAGCAAATTGTGAACACCAATTCAACATTTTAATGCACTACAAGCACATAAACAAGTATATCAAGCATTGAGTACCAAGCTTCAATTCAAGAATGCATGAGTAGGCAAAATGCATGTGCATCAAGGTTAAATGAACCTATCCTTTGCCAAAACTTCACAAGCTTCAAACAACAATTTACATTAAACTCAAAGAGCAAAGAAAGCATGATTAAACTTGAGGATGCATCAAGGTCATTGGAGACCAATCATGTGCGCAAATTCAATGGTTTATAGACCCCTTTTTGCTCACATTTCACAAGCACATCAAATGGGAATTGAATTTTTAAATGCTTACAAGCATAGGCATCAAGGTTGAAGTAACCTATCTCTTGCCAACTTAGCATAACCCAAGATCATTTGTGGACCATAAATGAACCAAAACCCAAATTCATTTTCTCAAATCACAAATTAATCATCAATTTATTTCAACAAGTCAACCAAATCAAGCAAGCAAATGACACTAGCAAGACTTAGGAACATTTATTCACAAGATCCAAGCGATCAAACACCAAAATCAACAACTATTCATATTTTTTTGATTTTTGTGAAAGTAAGAAGGCATGAAAAATGAATATTTGCAAAATCAAACAACATGTTTGGACATGGGAACTTCAAAATCAAGCCCCAATAACAAGATTGCATAAAGAAATGCATCAAAACTCGATTAAACCTATTTTTATACTAAAGGTGCGAACCATTCATAGCTTCCTAACACAATTTTATTTCACAAAATGCAACAAGCAAAATGATAACAACACAAATCACAATTTATTCAAGGGTGAGAAGCAATGTCAAACACCCAAGCCTCCCTAAGTGCTTGTCAAAATGTTTGAGACACCTCTCACCAACAACAATCAACAAATCAACAATATAACAACACTAAAATGCATGAAGATGGTAGGATGAAAAATTAGAAACATGATATCTACATTTTGATGCAAAAAAGTTGAAGATGATGCTAGGTTTTAAGAAGTTTACCTCAAATCCAAGCTAAGGAATGACTAATATGAAGAACAAGACCACAAATCAACTTGAATCTTCATCAAACTTCAATGAAACCCACGAAATGCTTGCTTAAAAATGCCCTTTGATGATGCAAGTTTGAATTAAATTAGGAGAGAAGGAAGATATATGAAGTAGGAGTTAATATGAGATGGAAAATGGAAGTGAAATGAAGAAAAATGGAGGAGGGAGTGGTTGTTGGTGGTTTCGGCCAAAGGAGGAGAGGAGAGGAGAGGTTTGTGTGCTAGGGTTTTGTGAATGAATTGTGAGGCCAAAAGCTTTTTTCCCTTTTGTGAGGTGAGGTTAATAGGGTATATATAGAAAGCAATTAGGTTTAAGGGTAGTTAGGTCAATATGCACTAGTTGTGCTCTAGGATTTGATTTTAATTTTGAATCAAAGGCTAGGATTGAGGCTCGCATGGATTGAGGACATTGAGAAAACACAAAATGAGAGAATAGAGAGGGTGAAATTCGTGGTGAAGAGGTAGTGGGAGTGGTCACCAAGTTTTGCTAGTTGTCATCTTGTACTATTGTACTATTGTATGACCATTCCATTATCCCTTCATTTTTGATTATTCTTTTCAAGATAATTGTACAAAAATACACCACTTTGAGCCACATACAAGGTATCTTGAGGAATATGCCATTTTATGTGATCACCATGACCAAAAATGTCATAAAAATCACATCTTGGAACTTTTTGTAGAATATTCCCTTTTGATCCTTTTTGAAATTTTGTGCACAATATATGCATGCATGCGCATACATACATACATGACCAAAAATGTTTTGCCTCAAATAAATTTCTCTAAAATTGCACAATGATTCTTGATGAGAAATTATCTTATTTTTGACAATGACCAAAGTACCCTTTTGCCCTAAAAACCTTGTTTTTTAACAACAAATGCATTTCCACTCTAACAATGAATTTAAAAGCCCTAGAATGACTTTTAAAACCCAAAAATGCATGCACAATGCTCTTCACTCTTCAAAATAAAACCACACTTCTCAATTTATTTATTTTTTTGCGGAAAATTAGGGTTTTAAACCTAGGCGGACAAAATTAGGGTATGACAATCTCCTTGGAAGCTACAGTGACTGCTACATACTCTGCTTCAGCGGTAGACAATGTCACACATTTTTAAAGTTTTGACTGCCAAGAAACAGTTCCCAGGCAAACATAACTAGATAACCCGACGTCGACTTCCTTGAATCCACATCTCCAACCATATCTGAGTCTGAATATCCAATCAACATTGGATTCCCATTGCGAAAACACAATCTTCTTTTGGAAATTCCTCTTAGATACCTTAGTATCCATTTAGCAGCTTCCCAATGCTCCTTTCCTGGGTTTGATAGAAATCTGCTAACAACTCCTACAGCATAACCAATATCTGGTCTTGTACAGACCATTGCATACATAAGGCTACCCACAACAGAAGAATAGGGCACCTTGTTCATTTCTTCTTTTTCCTCTTCATTCTTTGGACATTGAGACTTGCTAAGTTTTAAATGTCCAGCTAATGGAACACGCACAGGTTTGACATTGTGCATGTTGAACCTTTTTAAAACTTTTTCAATGTAGTCTTTTTGTGGTACCCACAACATTCCTTTGGAATAATCTCTAGAAATTTTCATTTCAAGAATCCTCTTTACTGCACCCAGATCTTTCATGGCAAAGGACTTGCTCAATGCCTTCTTGAAAGTAGCTATTTTTATCATATCTTTCCACATAATTAACATTTCATCAACAGATAAGAGGAGTATGATGGAGTCATCATTTTCATAGTTCTTCACAAACACGCAATGGTATGCGGAGGTCTTCTTAAAATTACTTTGGGTCGTAAAGGAATCGAACTTCTTGCACCATTGTCTTGGAGCTTGCTTCAGACCATAGAGACTGTTTCGGACGACACACATAGTGTTCTTTGACTGTAATAAAGATGCATATACATAAGCACAAAGAACATGAAATTGCATGGTGCAGCAACAGATACATACATGGTTGGAACTTGGAACTTACTTATTAAATGACACCTTCATCGGTTTTCCTGATCCGGTCTTTGTGTGCAGTATTTTGTTCCTATTCTTTCTTAGTCTCTCTTCCATCTTCAAATTGATTTAAACAAACAAAAATACCCCTTGGAATCATAGTTCAAATATTAATTCAAAGCTACTATCTAGTTTCAACAGCTTGAAAGTTAACAAACATCACCCTTAAAACAATGAGAACAAAATAAAACCCGAAAATGAAATTCAACTAGTTGATGCGGAAGCCGTGAAGCATCAACGCATCGTGTTGCTTACTTTGGATTGTGCCCTCTGGGGATCATCTAGAAAATCCCCAATTATTTCAGCAAATTCTGGATCTCTATCATGATCATTCTCTTCGTTGCCTTTATATGGTCCTTGACCTGAATATCTACTATCGTCATCATCTTCATCTTCTTGATCTTCTTCTATATCATCAATTCCCTCTGCATACATCCTTTTAGGTGAAAACCTATCATCAATGTCAAGCTCCCGATCTTTAGCAGTGATATCTATATCGAAGTCCTTACTTCTCGAATTTTCACGTCGACTCCTCACTCTACATAACAAGGTCTGTTTTCTATCATAACTTGACACTAGAAGCGGAATTGTCACAGATGGCAAAGTGATTGTTACGGGTAAAAGGTTTGGAGCATGTAGTTATAGTGCAAGAAGGAAGGGGTGAAAAGGGGTGTGAGATAATCATGGGTTGCACAAAAAAATAGGAATGAGTGTATTGCTGTCTCTCACTTTAGAGGTAAATTCAGCTTTGAAACACTATTAACCGGCACCATAATGTTGCCAGAAATGATTATACATTTTAGGAACCACAAAATTGAATTTAAAAAAAAAAGGAACAATTTTATTGATAGAATGAGAGAATATAAGATATTTTCTCCTCAAAGGGTTTCCCCTTCAAAATCGAGTCGCCGCTCTACTTACATAAAAACATTACAATTCAGAATATCCTTCCTCTATATCACTACCCATAAACTAATAACTACCCTAACTAACTCCTAACTATATATTGTTACTCGTTCCTCCTTAACAACTAACATACAAAAATAGGGGAAATAGAGAGAAAGGCTGGAGAAAAATGCAAGCTTTTTGAGGAAATGAGTCACAGTGAGCAATCGCTGGAAAGATGAGAGAGAGGAAAAAGAGAAGGAAAGAACAATGTATGAAAGGTTTATCCATGGAAATAGAAAAGGTTAGTACTTAGTACTCACCATGATTGGGGAAGGGAACGAAGGAAGTGTCTGTGCTTGGGTAGCAGCTTGGAAATTTTGAAAGCAGATGAATGACACTCTAAAGAGGCGGCGGCTTTTGTGCAAGATAAAAAATTTGGACACCCAAAATTTATGGAAGTCGATAACTCAACAGTTATTGATGCAAGCAAAGGGAAAACAGTGAGGAAAGAGATTCAATCAATTATCAACGATATCAACAACATCAGAGCTAGTTTTGAGTTGTGTGACTTTACCTGGGTTAATCGAAGGGCGAATTAAGTTGCGCATGAGATTGCTAGTCTTCGTAAATCAAACATGCTTCATGGATGTTGGTCGTTCTTCCCTCCGAAAACTCTCAGAACTCTGGTAGTTGAAGAGGTAGATCGAACAGCTGGGTAACAATGAAGAAGATGAAGTAGATAGGGTTTGAAGTACTCTCTAGTTGTGTTTGTACTTCTGCGTGTAACTCGTGTTGTACTTCAGTATGTAACTAGTTAAGTGGTTTTGTTTCCCTGGGTCGGATCCTTGTTATTGTTGGATCTGCTTGTTTGCCTGGTAATGGACCTTGTGTTTTGTACTGGTTTGGGCCTTTGCCCACTTGATTTATGAAATTAGTACAATTTGACCAAAAAGAAAAAAAGTTTATGGAGGTTATACCTTATTTAGTACTGAATTTTCAAAAATGTTTAATTTAGTCTCTGACTTTTCACATATGTCAATTTAGTCCCCAACATTTACAAAAGTGTGTCAATTTAGTCCTTCCATTAAAAGCTCATCAGGTACTAACTCTCTCACTCTCCTATTCTATCCTGCATTTCATTTTATTAGTTGTATTATATTTTTTCATGGTTTTTCGTACGGTTAAGTTGCAGGCAACTAAACCAATTTGGGGACGATGACTGCTTAGTTAACAGAGTAGCATTCATATCCTCAGAGTATCATTAATCAGTCTAGATAGAACATCAAAAATCAATATGAAGAGGTAAGGGGATAGGGGATCCCCTTGTCGCAAGCCCCTTTTAGGAGTGAGGTTCTCAGATTGAAAACCATTCACCTGATAGGTATAAGAAGCAGTGCTCACCAAAGTCATAATTCTATCCACCCATCTTGTATCAATTTACCAATTTACCACAATTCTATAAGAAATGCATGTGGAAACATAGCCAACCAATCCCAATTTACCACAATTCTGTCTATATTCTGTTTAGTAACCTGCCCATCTCTTGGATAACTTATCCAATTGAATTTACAACCTTTAAGGTCAAGATCTATGAATTGGTTATCATCTAGGAAGCTTCTGAATAGGTCAATTCTGTTCTAGTCAATTGGTCTTAGTACATCCTTTTCCCATACAACACCAAGGGCCATGAGGGGAAGTCTTAAGGGAAGAAATTCTAGCCCACAGTGATCTTCTTTGTTGAAAAACAGGACTGCCATAAATAAAGGTAAAATCAAAGGTCAGTCCATATCTTCTCTCAACTACACTGGTATGGATGAAGTTCTGGCTAGAAGCAATAACTTATAACATATAGTGGTCATTCCATAACAAAGCTAAACCACCTGAGGTCCCTCTAGCTTCCACACAGTAGACATGTTGGAATCTGAGCTTCCTCTTTATTCTCTCTACTCTAGGTTTCTGTGCTCTTGTCTCCATGAGGAAGACGATGACAGACTTATGAACATTCAATGTCTTTAATGCAAGTCAGTGGAGGGTGGGCATGGTTAGGCTCATCCTCAGCCTTAGTAATAGCGGATCCCATAATTCCCATTGAAAATGAACCAAAGTCACCTAGAAAAACTGGAGCATCATGAGCATTTCCAACCTCTGTCTTTTGCTTTTTGTGGTCACCCAATTCAATTTCAGTTAATTCAGGAGCTGCACATAGAGCCAAAAGTATAATTCCTCTTCTTTAAAACTAAACTCGTGAATAGATTCGTTGCTAACTGTTTCTCTTCCTGAGCCTTTAAAGCTTTAGGTGGTGACTAGTGTCTTCCTCAGAAGGAAACTCAACAGTGGGCAGGTTTATGATATACTTTTTGCAAGACCAGGATTATCACCTACCAAACTAGAGATGAAATAAGGAGAGTTTTTGTTCTTTTGGGTCCATATAGGAGTTGTAAAAGGTTCATCAAAGATCAATTGGTGGATGTTATGGTGCCTTTTCCCAACTTCAGCTTTGTTTATAATTGTGAGGTCAGATAAGTTCTTGTTTGGGTTGACCTCGTCTCCTTTAGATCCACTTTCCAACATAGGACCCTCCTTGCCAGTGGTCTTGTCCTTCTCCATAGTGCAAGGGATGATTTTAGTTGTCTCATGCTCACTAGTTTTAGTAACCTCTTCCCCTATAGCATGTCTACAAGCATTTTAAGACAAGATAGGTATATCAGAGGCACCCATAGCTCTTGCAATTCTATCTCCAGGTATATTTTGTTAACTTCACTGTCAAACGAGTGAATTTGAAAGAGATAAAATAAGAAAACTCGAATTAGATTATGGGTTCACCAACTGACAGGCTTACATGCCAACCCCAATTTAATGCATTTTCATTGAGTAGAAATGGTTTTCAAATGGAACTTAATTATGTTATCAATCGAGTCAATGCCTCAAGACCAATAGTATAACCAAGTTTCAAATTAAGTTTCAAAGTCACAAGTGTAAAGAAACTTGAACAAAACACAGGAATCAAGCCTAAAAGGGTCTGAACATCATGGATCCTTCAAGTATTTTATACAAACGGGTTCGAAGTCTAAGTAAAATTAAGAGTAACTTAAACAAATCGTGGAAATCAATCCTTGGGAGGAAAGAACATCAACAATTCTTTAAGTATGAAAGTAATCAAAATAAAATAAACCTCATCATTTAAATGAAAGACAAGAGTAGAGTACTTTGATTGTCAAAGTAAAAATGATTTAATAAAAGTAAATTTCGAATACAAAGAAGATTGACTCGAACATACATTGTTCACCACAATTGCCAAAGATCCCTTGTGAGGGGATGTGTTAGATGTGTATGGATTACTGAACGTTATGAAATGTGCCCTAGAACTACTTACAAACCACTATTTATAGAATTTACAAATAGAAACTAACTTAATTGCATGATGAACACATGTCCATTCGAAAATTGCCTAATCTAAAAACCATATAATGATTGCTAATGATTGATGCCACATGTCCTCTGGCCTTTCGATGCTTTACACCTGTGCTTGCGTTTAAAAGCCTTCTGAAGAAACCACCAAAACTGCTCCTGGATTTTGTGCGCCTTGCACCAGTCTTCGAATCCTTCCTTAGAAACTAGCTTCAGAACCGCTTGTACAATTCGAAGTCCTTAGCCTCTCGAAGTTCCGTTCACTTGTTGACGTGTTCTCCTAGCTTATTTCGACTTCAAAATTTGGCCGTAACACCTTACTTAAAATATGAAAAGATAAAATATAAAATGTATATTTTGATCACCTTACATCGTTACAATCCATCATATATTACTAGGGGTGTTCACGGGTTGGTTTGGATGGATTTTGACTAAATTCGATATCCGAACCAATGAATTTTATTCGGTTTGGATTGGTTTGGATTTTGAATATTTTTCTATAAAATCCGAACCAAACCAACCCGATATTGGATGGATTGGTTTGGATTGGGCTCACGAGTCATATGCAAACAACGTTAAATTAGTAAAACATAAAATGCGACAAATTTTTATAATAACCACTGAAACCAAACTAAATCATAATTTAATAAATACATCAAATCCAAACTCTAAAGTTAAAACTTAATGATAAAATAAAAAGATAAAGAGCCTAACCACATGGCAACAAGTGCCTCTATATTTATTACAGCCTTCAAAGTTCAAACGCAAACACATAAAATGAAAAATAGAAGCTTCAGTGTGGCTGCCAAAACAAACTTCTTTTTGTTCAAACCATCCAAGCCATAATCCTGAGAAAGAAAGAATAAGCATTAAACTCAGAATGATACACTACATAAATATAGGGGAATATAGAGATAAGCAATATAATAGGCAAGAAATCGGTGCAACAAAGAGGCAATATTATAGCTGAACTGTGGTTAAGTTCATGACAGAATTGTGGCAAAAATAGGGGAACATATAATTAATATATGAGAAATTAGTGCAAGAAACAAATTGCAATAATCAAGCAAGAAAAACGTAGTGGAAGCAAATCATAGCTGATCATATTTGCAAGGAATTGGTGCAAATTGAACTGCAATAAAGGAAAAGGAAGCAAATCGATGCTTACCTTTCTGATGCGGTGTTGTCGCTGGGTGTTGAAGGCTTGTGAGGAGTGATGAAACTGTTTAAATTAGAGTAGGCTTTGGAAGATGGGAAGACCAAGTAATATAATATGTGTAGATTCAATGCCTTGCACTGTGATAAATATGAGATTGAGGGAGAGCTGTTGAATCCGGTTTTGTAATGAAAGATTATTGGCAGAGCACGAGATTTCACTAGCAAATAAACTATGGAGTTTTGCGAAGGAAAATTTTGGAGTTATCGGTAAGAGTGGGGACGAGGCATATGCTAAAAAGATTAAATCTTCAAAGGTCCGGGATCAGTTGGCCAAGGGCAGGAAGGGGAAGAAAAATGTGTCCCAACGAAGATTGCAACATTCAACATAAGGGGGGGGGGGGGGGGGGGGAGCGCTAAGAGAAGACGCCTTAAAAAATTGATAGTGGAGGAGAAGATTGATTTTTGCATGATTCAAGAAACGAAAAGATCTGATCTCACGAGCAGATCGATTGGGAGCATTTGGTGTAACTCAAACTTTGATTGGATAAGCAAGAATGCGTCAGGACAATCTGGAGGCTTACTAAGCATTTGGAAGGCAGACCTCATGGAGGTAATGTTTTCGTTTTCAGGTGATCATTTTATTAGGGTGTGTGCAAAGATTAAGGGTTATTTGTGCTATCTAGTGAACGTCTATTCAGCGTGTAATATGCATGGCAAGAGGAGACTGTGGGAAAATCTGAAATGTTTGAAAGAGCAATTTGAGGTGGGGGATTGGTGCATCGTAGGTGATTTTAATGTTGTACTTTCGAGACAAGAGAGAAGCGGATGCTCGACCAGTTTTAACCAACTTGAGGCAAGGGAGTTTGCTGCATTTATGGAGGATATGGAGCTTATCGATGTCCCGGCTTTAGGGAAGAAATTCACATGCTTTGGCTCGAATGGAAGAGCTAGTAGACTTGATAGAATATTGTTGACAGACGGGTTGATTTCAAGATGGAATATAACGGCTCAGTGAATTGGGGATAGGGAAATATTTGATCATTGCCCAGTGTGGTTGAACACCTCAACGCTGAATTGGGGCCCCAAGCCATTTAGATTTAATAATTGTTGGCTGGAACACGAGGAGTTTAATAAATTTGTCCACGAGAGTTGGATGTCATTCCTAGTGGAGGGGAGGGACTCTTTTGTGTTGAAAGAGAAGTTGAGAATGCTGGAAGAGAAATTAAAAGAGTGGAACCGAAAGGTATTTGGTTACAAAGATTTGAAGATAGAAAACATTGTCAAAGACTTGAATGAGATAGAGAGGTTGTCGTCGGAAGGGGGTGGTCTTAATGAGGAGCAGAGGAAGCGGCTAAATGACGAGTTGTGGGTGGAATTACACGCGAAGGAAAGTCTTCTTGCGCAAAAATCAAGAGTAAGGTGGTTAGCGAAAGGTGACTCAAATAGGTGGTTTTTTCACGCATGTATTAAAGGCAATAGAAGAAGAACTCAGTTGTTGAAAGTAGAGGTGAACGGTGAATGGGTAGAGGATGTGGGGGGTGTGAAGAAAGCGGTCAAAATCACTTTGAAGCAAAGTTTAAAGACGAAGATTATGCTAGGCCTACACTAGATGGTGTCCAATTCAATCAAATATCACATAGAGACAAGGAGTTCTTGGTTCGGCCTTTTACGATGGATGAAGTTAAGGAGGTGGTATGGGAGTGTGACGGGAACAAGAGCCCTGGGCCGGATGGTTTCAATTTTAATTTCATCAAGAATTGTTGAGATGTAATTTCTCCGGAAGTCATGAAGTTTTTTGATGAATTTCATAGGTTCCCAAGGCTACCAAAGGCGAAAAGCGCATCCTTTATAGCACTCATTCCAAAGACAAGTAATCCGCAAGGGCTAGGGGAGTATCGGCCAATTTCACTCATTGGTTGTCTATATAATATGCTTACGAAGGTTTTGGCGGGGAGATTAAAAGAGGTCATGAAGGGCGTGATTTCCAAGGAGCAAAGTGCATTCCTAGCAGGGAGAAATATTTTAGATGGCGTGGTTGTTGTGAATGAAGTCATGGATTTGGCAAAAAGGAGCAAAAAGAAATGTGTCGTCCTTAGAGCAGATTTTGAGAAGGCATACGATTCGGTGAGTTGGTCGTATTTGGACTATATGTTGGAAAGATTAGGCTTTGACGAAAAATGGAGGGGGTGGATGCGTGTTTGCTACTCTTCTAATTCAATATCGGTTTTGGTTAATGGTAGCCCGACTGAGAAATTTGTAGCTGAAAAAGGATTGAAACAAGGTGAACCTCTTGCCCCGTTCTTGTTTCTAGTGGCGGTGGAAGGATTAGCGGGTTTGGTAAGGAGGGGAGTGGAATCCAATAACTTAAGTGGCTTTAACATAAGTGCTTCCCTATCAGTTGAAGTATTACAATTTGCGGATGATACTATATTTTTTTGTGATGGTGGTGAGAAAAGCGTGTGGTGTTTGAAGGCAATTCTTAGAAGCTTTGAGCTCGTGTCGGGGTTGAAGGTAAATTTTGCAAAAAGTAATGTAATTGGGATTAATATGGAGGAGCAGATACTGGAGGGAATATCCCAATTTCTATCCTGTAGATTGGGGACTTTTTCTTTTAAATTTCTTGGCATCTCGGTCGGTGCAAATCCGAGGTTGTCAAGTACTTGGCAACCGGTTATTGATTCTATCAAGACAAGGCTCAATAGTTGGAAGAGTAGACAATTGTCCATAGGAGGAAGGGTCACACTTATAAATTCGGTCCTAGCTTCACTCCCGTTGTATCTTTTCTCATTCTACAAGCACCAAAAAAAGTGATTGAAGAGATTGTAAAGCTTCAAAGAAGATTTTTGTGGGGTGGTGACGGGGAGACCAACAAGATGGCGTGGGTGCGGTGGGATAATATTTGTGCGCCGAAACTCAAAGGTGGTCTAGGTATCAAAAACTTGGAATTGTTTAACATCGCTCTTCTTACAAAATGGAGATGGAGAATTTTGGTGGAGGACGGTAACCCTTTGTGGAAGGAAATATTGATAATGAGATATGGATTAAATGGTAGATGGCCTAGTGTTAACGAGTATCGAAGAGGTTGGGGGAAGACGTCTATTTGGTGGAGGGATTTATGTCAATTGGGGGAAGACACTAATTTGGGCAGCAGATGGTTTGATGATGTTGTTGCACTAAAAGTGGGAAGAGGCAATAAGGTGAAATTTTGGCACGACAAATGGCTGGGAAGGGACCATTTTGAGGACTTATTTCCGACATTATACAATTCATGCAGTTGGAAAAATGTGGTAGTTGAGGAGATGGGGTCCTGGTCAGGAGGTGTTTGGCGTTGGGATTGGGGACGTTTCGCGGAGATGACACCAACGGAGGCAGAGAGCGTTGCTCAATTACGGGAAATCTTGCTCTCGGTTTCTCCTTCGGCTGAAACTACATCGGACCGCTGGATATGGGTCCTAAACTCTGTGCAAGGATTTTCAGTTAAAAGTTGTTGCCTTTGGTTTTGTAATTATTTTGCAGATGCTGGAAATGTGGAGGAAAACCACTTGCAAGCTAGTTGGCCGAAGGTTTGGAAGATCGATGCGCCTTCTAAATCGTTAATCTTCGCGTGGAGGGTGCTGCGTGGAAGAATTGCTACAAGAGAAGCGCTATTTCGTAAAGGAGTTCTCCGATCAGATGAAGAGAAGCGTTGTGTGTTTTGCTCGGGTGAAGATGAGACGGTAGCACACCTTTTCCTCCATTGCAGCGTTTCAAAATCAGTTTGGCAGAAGATCTTCACATGGCTGGACGTCGCAGAAATTGTTGAAGACGAACTACATCCTCATTTTATGGATTTTGGGAAATTCCTTAAAGGAAAGAAGCAGAAGTGAGTCAAGCATCTAATTTGGTTAGCGGTTATATGGAATATTTGGTTAACAAGGAACAAAGTTATCTTCAAAGGAGAGAGTCTCTCAATTCCCTTTTTGATTTCGGGGATCAATGATTGTGCGTGGGGGTGGTTCAAGGCTAGGCAGGGAAGGGCGTGTAGGGTAGGGTGGTCGGATTGGTACAATTGTCCGATGGGTGTTTTATCTTCACTGTAATAACTACTTTTGTGAACTCTATGTAATGTATGATGTAGTCAAGGTACTCTTTTTCCCTCCTTGGGTATTTTTTCCACTGGGTTTTGGCCCTTGAAGGTTTTAATGAGGCCCTTAGGTGTAAGGGGTTAGTGCACCCCCTGTGCGCCCCTTAATAGAAATTACTTATCTAAAAAAAAGTTGTGATATCAATGCATCTTGGAAATATGGGTAGTAATAATGATTCTATTGAATGGGTGTGACTTTGGGAGAATTAAGAAAGAGGGAGGTTGAAGAAGAGTAATAGTCAGTGGCTTGAATATCTAGAAGTCTCGCACTTAGCCCATTGTCACTAGTGGTAGTACGAGTTCACGGTTTGGTTCGGGTTTAAATTTTAAAATCCGTTATCCGAACCAAACTAGTACGAATTTTTACGGGTTGGTTCGAATTTGACCCGAACACAAAAATTATCCGAACCAAACACTACGGTTTGGGTTGGGTTACGGGTTGGTTCAGATTTACCCAAACCACTTAACACCCCTATATATTACCAAGTAAAATTACAATGATAATTATCTAGATCAAATTTCAAATAAATAATTTAGATGTGTGATTAAGATACATAAAATTGTTTTATCTTTTTTTGAAACATTTTTTTTAAATTAGCTATTTTATTTGCCAATCTTCCATTGCATTTTAAAATATAAATTATTAAATGCAAATAATTTTTTTTATATATTTTAAATCGACTAATTAAATTGACTAAATGGGACAAGAATTTTGTTCATAATTTTCTGCTTTAACTTTTCACATTTCAGTTTTTTTACCCTCTTTTTGCATTTAATATAAATTTTTTAAATGCAAATACTTTTACTTTTTTTAATATAATAAAAGAAATTCAATAAAATTTAAAAATAAGGTAAAACAAAGGGCATTTTAGTCATTTTAGTCAGTCCATCAAAACCCTAGCTCTCAAGTCTTTCATTTTAATGCGCTTTCTTCCTCTAATCCCTTCGCCTTGTTTCCTTGCCGCTCCACTCCACAGCTTCTCTTCAGATTCCATTCCCAATGGTACGTTCACTATTCTCTCCATTTTCTCATTCGTTTTCTCTGTTAAATCTTTCACTCTCTCACTTACTTTTATCTCTGAATCGAAATGCATGTGATAACAGGCTTCGGAGAAGAAACTCTCAAACCCTATGAGGGAAATCAAGGTGCAGAAACTTGTCCTCAATATCTCTGTTGGTGAGAGTGGCGATCGTCTCACCAGAGCTTCCAAGGTTTTATTTTTATTCATTTTATTTTATATTTATTTATTTTCTTATTTTCTTCTCACTCGTTTAGTCTTAGATGCTCATTTTCTATTTTACAGGTGTTAGAACAGCTCAGTGGCCAAACCCCAGTTTTTTCCAAAGGTTATTTTTTATTTTATAATTTTTTGTTTTAGTTGCTTGATTGGTTTGATTTTCAATTCCAAATTAGTATAATGAAGATCTGTTATGTTTTCTGTTTTGAAATGTATTATCTGTTTTTCAAATTGGTGAATTGGGAGGTACATGAGATTTATTAAAAAATGGTTGTGTTTAGTTACTGATTTTGCCAAACAAGTGTTTCAAACGTTAATGTTTTTATTGTTGTTTGGTTTGATTTGATGGATATGGTTAATGGTGGTTTGTCTTGTGATTTAGATATCCTGTCATGTTATTGATGTATAAAATTTGTAATATGTTAGAGCATATGAAACAATAATATTAATTTTAGAGCATTTGATTGTGATTGGGGTTAGGATTAGGATCCTTGATATGATTACTCGTAAGTTCAGGAACTCGATCAACGTCTGTTCCAAATGAAAATAAACTGTTCAGGCTCTATGTTTGAGTCACCAGCAGAGGTCTGTTCAATGACCATCTGACTGCCGCTTAGAGCCAAAATGAAAATACCAGAAGAAGATCCTTGAAACCCCTTGGTTGTTTTCAAGACACAATATCTGGTGAAATTCTGCATTTCTACTCTCTATGTTAAGTTGCATTGAAAGATAAGCTACTTCAATACACAAAAGCAAGTACTAGTTTTAAACTTATCATACTTGATATTTCTTTTAAGGCAATTTAATTGAATTGTTTTTTCTTTTCATTTTTTCCCTCCCTTAATACATGGTTGAAGATGATGGAATAGTTATTTTTCTTGAAGTCATGTTGCTCCCATGCTTAAAAAACAAGTTATCTAGTAGCAATTACCAATCTTTGTTTTCATATTTATTTGATTATTTGCTGATTGTTTCCTGCTTTTTTCTTCTTCTTGACAGCAAGGTACACTGTGAGGTCTTTTGGAATCAGAAGAAATGAAAAGATTGCTTGCTATGTCACTGTTAGAGGTGAAAAGGCAATGCAGCTTTTGGAAAGTGGTTTGAAGGTGAAGGAATATGAACTTTTGCGAAGAAACTTTAGTGATACCGGCTGTTTTGGATTTGGTATCCAGGAGCATATTGATTTGGGAATCAAGTAAGCTGGAAACCTCTTATATTTCTGTCTGAAATAATGTTACTTGTTATATTTACTATGTGGTATGTGAAGCTGTTATATACTTGTATTAAACTTTGTTTAGTTTATATTCATATATCTATATATCCATATATCTACTATCCGTTAAATTCCCCATCCAAAGGAACTGGCTATTGCTATTCAACATCTATTGAATTTGATGTACTGTTATGTATTTGTTGATGATGCTATTGTAAATGTAATTCACTTGTAATTCTAATTTACATAGATATTCAATCATCAAGATATGTTATGATTATGCTGAACAATGTTACTGTCTCAGGTATGATCCTTCTACTGGAATTTACGGCATGGATTTCTTTGTCGTTTTGGAGCGCCCTGGTTACCGTGTTGGACGTCGTCGTCGGTGCAAGGCACGTGTTGGCATCCAGCACCGTGTCACAAAAGAAGACGCGATGAAATGGTTCCAAGTGAAATATGAAGGTGTGATCCTCAACAAGTCACAGGCGATTGTTTAATTAGATAGGCTACTTGTCTGAGAATTTTGAAAGTTTTGTTTCTTGAACCAGGGGATTAAATTTCTTGAATATTAATGGGTCTTGTCATATGGGTTGTTTTTAATGCATTTATTTTTGGCATCTTCATTGATATCACCTATGTTCTCAGTTTAGTGACAGAGTAATCCAACTTGAATGTGTCCCAGCTCTGCTGGTACACATTAACCCAGAATGCATCACCATTGCTTCTTTCCAAACAATCACCATGCATCATGATGTACACATAACACAACATTGCCACCCCATACTTCACTTAACATTGTTGTCGTTGCAACAGTCACCCATGATAACAATTCTGTGCAATGGCACATCGCCTCTTGCGTTTGGTATCGTGTTGGCGTTCCATTGTATTAAATCCTTAGGTCGTCGTCCAAATGTAAACGAGAGTCTAATCTAACTCGAAACATTGACTAGTTCTAATTGGGTCTTCTATACAATAATAGAGTCCACCACCGAGGTCTAGCGCAAGTGTTTAGTGTGCAAGGTGGTGTGATTATTGTAAACCTTGGAGTAATGAATTCTACTTCTATTGATAACGAAAATACAATAATAGAGTCGTTCATCTAGTCTATAAGGTTCATACCTATCCATTTGATGATAGCCAGATCGTAAAATAGAACTTTAAGGTTTATTGAGTCTATCAATCGGTTAACATTTATGCATTAATAGTTTAACACTATTTAGGGTCTGTTAACAGTGAGCATTTCATCTATCCGTAAGACCTAGTTCAACTGGCAAATGCTGAAATTGTTAGGTTGGATATAATGTTCTTGGTTCGAATTTGAGACCTCATAGTTGTATGTGTGAGTTTCTAGTGGCAATTGCTACTTAGTCTACAAAATCAAAAAAAACTGAACATTTCATCTATTATTTGCTTAACATATCAACTTAGGCAAATTTGTCGCTTCTAATTATCTAGTGGGTCAAGCCAATAATATATAAGGGTTATGATCATTACTTGTGGGTAACACTAAGGTCAAATAATTTATCCACACACAACTATAAAAAAATACGAATTCATCAGTTACTGACTTGAGCTTAATCAATTAACCCAAGACAAACTATGTAGTTAATCACACGAATTTGATCAGTTACTGACTAAAATCATGAGGGCAATGATTTTGGAATTCATCAGTTACTTACATAGTCACACACTCATGATTTTAGTCATGAGGGCAATGATTTTGGACTAAAACTGATCAAATTAACAATTAACACAGTTAACCAACCCATGTTGCAAGAAAGGCTCTTTACTTTCTGGCCCATACTTCGTACAACCCCCTCTCTACTCGATGGACACCCCGTAACCAGTGTTATTCCCAAAATACCCCTAATTTTAAAATAATTTTTTTCTCTTCTATTCCCTCTCACCCTCACACACCCCCTCACTTTCTCATTCTCTCAAAAACACACCCTAGCCGCCGAACCCACACACCCTCAACTTCAATCCATCAATTTCGTTCGTTTTCCATCAACAATCATCTACATTTCCTTCCATTTTAGTATAGGTATGTTCTTCTTTCTTCTTCTTCGCGAAACCTTTTTTTTTCCTGTTGTTTTGGGTGGTTTGGCGTAGCAGAGGCCGAACTGGTTCGTTCAGCCGTGCGCCGAACCCCCGATTTTTCGAACTGTTTTGGGGTAGTTCAACCAGGCGTGCGCCGAACCGGTTCGTTCACGCGTGTGCTGAACCTGTTCGGCTTTGGGTGCGCCGAACCACCCTGATTGTTGCTGAATGATGAATTTTTTCATTTTAACTGAGTTTTTTTTTCCTATTTTCAGTATGGCTAACACCAGAGGAGGTGGTCTTGGCCGGAGGCGAGCTGAGACTGAGCCTGAGGCTGATGAGGAGAGAGTTTGTCCGACTGCGTCCGTACGCCGTGGCCGGCAATTGCCGCATCCTAGACGCGTACGTGGACGCCGTGGTGGACGCGACAAAGAGATAGAGACTAACTATGAGCCTCCGGTTGATGATCCAGTTGATGCTGCAGTTGATGAGCCATTACAGTATGATGACCTAGACACTGATGCTGCTGCTGACTTTGTGGCTGCTCAGGTGGAAGGGCCATCTCAGGGTTGCTGATCGAGTTCTCATCGGCCTTCCACGTCTCGACCTTCCACTTCTCGGCCTTCCACGCTGATTATATTTTTTTTATAATGTCCAATGCAGGAGCGTCCTCTGGATGGGGGTAAGCAAAAAGTTCATAATCATTCAATGAAGGATGTTGAGATTCATCCTCAAATTATGGATTACATTGTTCAGTCTGGTCTGTTGCCCCTTCATGACGTGGGGTTTGGTACAGTCAAGCATTTCCTCGCTATTGCTTTCGTGGAGAGGTGGCACGGAGAGACCAACACATTCCACCTTCCAGTTGGTGAGATGACTATCACCCTGGATGATGTGGTGCAGCTGCTCCATATCCCCATCACGGGGATATTTTTTGACATGGTAGAGCCAACCAAGATGGAGGCTCCGGATTTGTTGGTTGACTACCTGGGGGTTTCGCACGGGGAGGCAGTTGCTGAGGTACCTGTGAAAGGTACAAGGGTCAAGCTGAGTTGGCTCAAGAGAGTGTACATTGAGGCCATTGGAGCTGAGAGATGGGAGGATGCAGCTCGTTGCTACATTCTGATTTTGCTTGGCCGTACACTATTCTATGACAAGTCTGGCAACAGGGTGAAGGTTGCATACTTGTACATGATCAGAGAGCTGGAGAATGCTGGTCAGTACTGTTGGGGGACTATGGCACTGGCTCACCTATACCAGCAGCTGACAGATGCCTCTTCGCCTTCGACTTCACAGATTGCTGGATTTGCCACTCTCCTTCAGGTATGTATTTTACTTTATTTATTTTTATATTTCAGTTGATATAAGTTTATGTAAATTATTATATGTTGGATCCCTAACCCGGTTTTTATTTATCACAGGCCTGGATTTTTGAACATTTCCAGGGGCAGGTATTTGGCACTAAATGGTTTTTGAGGGGTACACTGAAGACCAGCCACGGGCTAAAAGGTGGGACTGCAAGAGGGCTGATGGGTCAGTGCCAACTTTCAGGGCAGCGCTGGATCACTTAAGGTCAGAGGAGGTCACCTGAATGCCTTTTACTCAGCACAGAGCTATTCAGACCTTGGCTTTATTTAAGGGCCATCTGCGTCATGCTGAGAGCACGTTGGCCTATAACCCAGATCGAGTGGTGAGGCAGTTTGGCTGGATTCAGGGGGCATCCCAGAGGACCCTAGGCCTAGTGGACGGGCTGTAGTGACAAAGGAGCAAGCTGATCAAGCATGAATAGAATTCCACTTGCACCTTGTCCCGCGTGGTGACTCAGTGGTGGATGGGATGCCTGACATTGTTGAGGAGTACTTTGCATGGTACATGAGGGTATCCCACCCATACATTTGCGCCGACAACTACCCCGTTGACAGTTATGTTAGACAGGTATGGTTCTTTATTTCAGTCTTACAGTGTTATTAAATCATTTGTTATTTTATCCTGTTTTGTCAATGACATGGTTATTTTTTTGTATTATAGAATGTGCCAGAGATTATGCAACTCTATGACGACCTGGAGGGGGTTCTTAGGGATGGTGGGCATCCCCGTGGGACCCGTGGGACCTGAGGCTGGACCATTATTGACCGGCTGAAGCAACTCACTAGGCCTATGGCACGAGGGCTTAGGAAGTTTAGCTGTGTCTCCCAGCAGAGGGAGAGGGAGTAGTGGTCTTTAGGGATTATATTGTTGTATTTTCCGGATTGTTTACTTATGTTTATATGTATGAATTATATTGCACGGATTGTATGAATTATTCCACTTATGCTTATATGTTTAGTTTTTTGTTGTGTTTATTAGTATTCGATAGTTAATTATTCAATTTATCGTTACGTTCGTTCAAACTTAGTAAATTATCGTTCCGAAATAGCTAATTTATCGTTCTATGTAACTCGGCTAAAGGAAAATTTAAAAAAACCAAACACGGGAGGGTTCGACTGTTCAGAATTCGAACTGGTTCGGCCCACACTTGGCCGAACCTATTAAAAACTGAAAAGGGGTGTCTGCGTGAAATTTAACAGCTTAGGCGCGCATCCAGATGTGAACTGGTTCGGCTAAGCGTGCGCCGAACCAGTTCGAATTAAAAAAAAAATAGAAATTGCAATTTTCATTAAGGGTGTTCTGGTATTTTCACGCCATTATGGAGTGTCTACTGAGTAGAGGGGGGTTGTACGAAGTATGAGCCTACTTTCTCTATGAGCCCTTTAAATATCAATCAAATATTGAAGGATATGTTGAAAGTTAGCACTCAGAATAGATGACTTGCTGTATCTTCATGCAGAAAACAAAACAGAAAGGACATGAAATTACATGATTTGAAAGCCTTAATCGAATATGTTATTCACTTTAATCCATTAATTAATGTATAAAAGACTTTTGTAATGAGTCTAGCTACCCAAACGCCTTTTGAGTTTTTTTTTTGTTCACAATCCTTTTGAGTATTCTAAGATGACCTCTCACACATAATCTAAGCCTTCTCCAAGGTGATGTTCTCTATGAGCTGATTTGGAAGCGTATTTACCGGGAGATGAATCAACCAACAGACACCTTACCTAAGAATATCACTCTGATGAAGGATACTTGTGTAATTTTTTATGATTGAGTTCTTCCGTTACTCTACTACCTATTGGAAGTAGACAAAAAGGGCTTTCTTGGTTCGAGCTATTAGTTTTCTTTTGGGCTGCTAGCCCTTTTTGTTAAAAAAAAGTCAATTTTTTATGGGTTTTTTTTGTACCCCCATGCATTCAATCTATACCCCCACATAATAGTGAAACCTGAAAATACCCCTCACTTAAAAAATTTGCTCGGATTTACCTAATAAAAGATAAATCCGTTTTCGGTTTTTTCCCAAAACGGATTTATCTTTTAGTAGGTAAATCCGATTTCCCTAAAAAAAGAAAAACGGATTTACCCCCACCTAAGGTAAATCTGATTTTGTTAATTTTAAAAGCGGATTTATGTAATAAATAGGTAAATCCGCTTTTTGTATTACAAATAACTGTTTTTATTTAAATTTTTTAAAAAAGTAATAAAAACACTACTAAAAATCCGTTAAAGAGTCAAAACTAATCTAAATATTATAAAAAACCACTAAAAATGCAACAAAAGCAAAATAAGGTTATGCAATTTTTTTTAGATTTTTTGGAGATTATGAAAAATTAAAAAAAATTAATAAAAAATAGTAAACGATAGAATTTGGGATTTTGAGCCCCCCTTTCCTAAAAGAAATCTCTTCTTGAGGAGTCATGATCCCTGATTTTTTTCGGATTTAATGGCTGTTGTTTCATTGCAATCGAAGTATGTTGCCTGAAAACCGCTTTTTTGCCTAAATTATTCGCTCGACGTATAACATCGTCATGTGTCAACGAACTACACACTAAACTAAACAGAACCAAAAGATGGTCGATATTCATATCTAATTTTTTTTTCTAAAAAAATATAATTTTAATTTTTTAACTGATTTATTTATTTATTAATTAGGCTAAAAAAGCGGATTTACCCCCACCTAAGGTAAATCCGCTTTTTTTATTTAAAGGCAGATTTACCCTCACATAAGGTAAATCCGCTTTTAAAAATAACAAAAATGGATTTACCCCCACCTAAGGTAAATCCGCTTTGTTATTTTTAAAATCGGATTTACCTATCAAATAGATAAATCCGCTTTTATTTTTAAACTTTTTTAGTGGAAAACGGATTTACCTCATTGATACATAAATCCGAATTCCAAAAAAATCAAAAACGGATTTAGATAAATCCGAGCGAATTTTTGAGCTGGGGATATATTTGAGTTTTTAAATTTTGTGAAGGGCAATTGTGTCTTTTCGCAGGGTCCGTGGGGGGTATAGCATTACAAAAGAAAAAAACTCTTTTTTTATTCAAGGCATAAGAGTGTGAAGCTCTTCATCATCAACTTGGTCAAATGACTTAGCTATTTTTATGTCTTAATACTTTGATCCACCTTTTAAATCAAAGTGTCCCTGTCTACAAACTACAATCACTTTTGTATCTTCAATCCATTTTCCCCTTTTTGTTAAAAAAGTACTTTTGTATTTCCTTTTTTTTTTTATGAAATCTATGATCTCTAGAGATTACAAATGTAAAAAACACACTAATTTGGGGGACCAAAAATGTAATTATAAATATGAAGAAGAAAATCGTAACATCTGAATTATTGTCATAAAAAAAGTCACAAAAAAAGTCGAGGAACCAATTTCGACAAATTAAAAAACTTGGGACAACATTTGCAATTTATACTATTTTTTTGTTTTTAAAATTAGGCTAAATTACACTTTTGGTCCTTTATCTTTGCTCTAAGTTTCACTTTGGTCCTTTTATTTTTTTTGGGTCCGTTTTGGTCCCTCATCTTTCATTCTCGTTTCATTTTGGTCCATGCCATTAGTTTTTCTTAACGGACGTCACGCTGATAATTAACTGCTGACCTGGCGTCTTACGTGTCACTACTGACTTGGAATTTTTATATGATGTGGCATAGAAGGGACCAAAATGAAACTTAACAAAAACATGAGGGACCAAATTGACAAAAACACTTAAATATGAAAAATCACCCCCAATCTTCATCTTCTTCTTCTCCGGCGAGCCACTACCACCCTCTCCTCCTCAATCCACCGCCACCCTCTCCTCCACCGCCACACCACCACCACAACACCAAAATAAAATCCTAAATCTCAGTCTTAAATTCCTAAATCCTAATCTAAGGATTTAAGATTGGAATTTAGAATTCTATTTTGGTGTTGTGGTGGTGGTGGTGTGGCGGTGGAGGAGAGGGTGGTGGTGGGTTGAGGAGGAGAGGGTGGTGGTGGCTCGCCGGAGAAGAAGAAGATGAAGATTGGGGGTAATTTTTCATATTTGTGTGTTTTTGTCAATTTGGTCCCTCATGTTTTTGTTAAGGTTCATTTTGGTCCCTTCTATACCACATCATATAAAAATTCCAAGTTAGCAGTGACATGTAAGACGCCAAGTTAGCAATTAATTGCCAGCGTGACGTCTGTTAAGAAAAACTAACGGCATGGACCAAAATGAAACGAAAATGAAAGATGAGGGACCAAAACGGACCAAAAAAAAGATAAAAGGACCAAAGTGAAACCTAGAGCAAACATAAAGGACCAAAAGTGTAATTTAGTCTTAAAATTATATACATTGAATTTTTCAATGCAATTAGCTTATTTTTGAGCTTATGAAAAACAATTTATTGATATAAATAAGTTTTTATGTTACTTCGTAAGTTTTAACTAACAAAAGTTTATCTCCATAATTTGTTTTTCCATAAACTACATTGACAAGCTTATGAATAATACATAAAAGATTATTTATTTGCATGAGTTGTTTTTCATATTCTCAAAATAAGCTCTATCCATGGTCCAAACAGCAGTGAATCAGAGGACAATCCAATAAGAGTAGCAACTCATTATCAAACATCCTTTTTTTATTCCTAAAAAATCAGAATATGATCTTGAGGAATAGGAAAGCAAAACTCTTGGTGTCCTTTGGTGCAAGGTTGTAAAAACCGGACCGGACCGGCCGGTTAAACCGGGAACCGGACCCCTATCCGGTCCAAATGAACCCCAGAACCGCCTGGGGTGAAAACCGGGAACCGGACCGGAAACCGGCCAAAAACCGGGGAACCGTGCAGAAAACCGGATTTGGTTTATTTTCCTTAAAAAATGGTATAACAAGTTGATTTTTGGAAAAAAAATGATAAATAATGTTGATTTTTGGTATATGAGATATTTTTTATCATTTTTTATAATTAAATTGATGTAATAAATAAATAAATAATTAAAAAACAAATGTGTACACTAATATTACTATGAGAGTATTTACATTATAGTATCTAATTATCTATGATTGTTGAATATTATAGTTTTATTATGTCATATTATGATTCTTTTTTGTTTTTTGTCCTTTATATATTGTAAAAAATATATTAAATAATCTATTTAATTAATTCCGGTTCAACCCCCGATTCAACCGGTTGAACCCAAGAACCCCTGAACCGCTACCTCTTCCGGTTCAATGTCCGGTCCGATTTTAATTACCTTGCTTTGGTGTCCTTGTCTAAGTGTTTGACATTCGAACTATACCCAATATTAATTATATTCTATTTTCCTGGTCTCCTTGTATTATGAATATATTATTAAGGGCTGCCAAGGATAGGCGTAGAAAAATCTCAAAACTCTTGTCCAAAAAAAAAGTCAAAGCTCCTCCCAGTTACATTATAACAGACTTAAGAATGCATCATATCAGCAGACATAGACATTTCTCATCAAGTTGTTATAATGTCATCGTTATTCTAGTAATAAGTATCTGTTTAACGTTTCGTCAAAAAAAAAAAAAAGTATCTGTTTAACGTTATATAATATTGTTGTCTTGTAGTTATCACGCATCATCATTGCATTTTCAAAAACAAAAAATATTTACAGATCAAGTTTTAATTTAAAACATTGATATAACATTTTATGGGTCCTAGCAAAGTGTGAGAAAATGACCCCCTTACATAACTATTTTTTAATTTGAAAATATGTCAATAAAAGACAAAAAACATTTATTTGTTTTTGCTAACGACACCAAGCAAAAATTCAAAACTTTCTAGTACATTAATCAGACTCACCACCCTCACTCTTTGTCTTTGCATCATTATCACAACACTCATATAATTCCCACAAAACCAATCTTATTTGGGGACTGTTTACCTTGGATTTTGGTAAACACCGCTAGTTTGAAATTGCTTCTGTTTGCAGGATCAACTAGTAAATCCTAAGACTATTTGTGTTAAAGTTTTTCCCAGAAATGTACGTGTTCTTGCAGTTTAAAAGTAAAAACAAGAAGATAACCGTCGATCTCGCGCGAAACTGTCGGATTTCCTCAATGAGGGAGAATAAAACAAAGAAAAAATTGCAGAAAAGCAAAGAAGAAAACAAATTAAAATTGCATTAATTGTAAAGAGGATTGGTGCACAGATCATACATTCTTCTCTTGGCTCGTTTTCTCTGTAATGTGTTGGAAGTTAGAGCGTGAGAATTCTGTAATGAGATTGTGACCCGTTTTTCCTATGAGAAACTACTATATTTATACAAGGAGGGAAAACGCTAAAACTATCTAACTGTACAGAGAATTCAAAAAAGAAAACTGCTTCAGCCTTCGACTAGGGTAACTGCCAGAACTTCGACGGCGAGCACTTGATTTTGACCTGCTATTGAATCCCAGCCTTCACTTCGTCGACATATCACCCTTCAATTATTGTCAAGTCTAAGGCTTTGTCGAATTTACCTTCTGATACAACTCTTCTGTGTTGAAACCAACACCTTCTTCTAAGAAAACCAAAGTCAAACCGCGTTGACTACATTTAATTTAGCCTGTCGAAATTACAGGCTAACAAATTGCCCCCCCAAAAATGTCATTTTCGACAGGAGCTATGTGAATGGCAGAAAAAGAGCATTTTTGAGAACCCTTATATTTCTTTAAGTACTTGCCATTTATTTGCAAGATTCGAACATCAGCGCCAAGTTCTTCGACTTCATAGGCACCGTTAGTATACACTTGTAGAATGCGAAATGGTCCTTCCCAATTTGGTGACCATTTACCCAAGACTCTATCTTTTTTATCCATGGGTAATATAACTTTCCACACTAGATCTCCTAAGGCAAATGTTTTCAGCTTAACCTTTTTATTGTAGGCTTTAGCCACTCTTTCTTTTTGCCTTATAAGAACATCCAACGCATGTAGTCTTTCTTCATCTAAATCAACCAATTCATCTAACATCATATCCCAATAGGAATCTGACGGAATTTGAAACTGTCTTTGAATTCTGGCTGATTGTAAACAAATTTCGACAGGTAAGACTGCGTCATGTCCAAATGTAAGTCTATAAGGAGTAGTGTTGATTGATTCTCAGGGAGAATTTCTACATGCCCACAACACTCGATCAAGCGTTTTATGCCAATTCCTAGGCTTTTGCCCAATGTGTTTCTTGATCAAATTGATAATAATTTTGTTGGCAGCCTCCACTTGACCATTAGCTTGAGCATAATATGGTGTCGAAGTTAGTATCTTGAAACCAATTTCAGAAGCAAAGTCAACCATTTTTCGACCAATAAAAACTGTGCCTTGATCAGTCGTAATGGTTTCAGGAATTCCAAACCTATGTAAGATATGGTTTTGAATAAAACTTATCACAGTTTCCTGATCAACATTAGTTAAAGGAACAGCTTCCACCCACTTGGTGAAATAATCTATTCCTACTAAAATAAAACGGTGACCCTTCGACGAAGTTGGTTTGATTTCACCAATTAAGTCTAAAGCCCAACCCCTAAAAGGCCATGGTTTTACTAGTGAATGCAATTCATTTGCAGGCACATGTTGTATTCCTGCGTGTTTTTGGCATTCTTGACAACCTTTGGCGAAATCTATGCAATCTTTCAGCATAGTTGGCCAATATACTCCTTGTCGAAATAAAAGCCATTTCATTTTGTGACCTGCTTGATGAGATCCACAAGCTCCACTATGAGTATTGGAAATTGCTAAATATGCCTCACTTTCATTAAGACATTTCAATAATACTCCTTCAGGAGTCTTTTTAAATAACTCATTCCCAATAATAACATAGCTTAAAGCTCTATACTTGGTTTTCCTATCAGTCACTCTTGTTAGATTTTCCAAATATTCGACAATTTGCCTTCGCCAATCATCATTCGACATATTGTCAATGGCAAAAATTTCAACCTCAAAATTTTCAAAAGTTTTAAAATTTTCCACCAGATTTAACATCTCTACCCCCTCAAGTTTTGACGTTGACAATTGGGCATTGCATGAGCCTGTCGAAATCTGTTTGTGTTTGATTTCTATTAGCTCTAATAGCTTTTCTTTTGAAACTTTGTATCCTGATGCTATTTGTGCCAAATCGTTTGCCTCTTGATTTTCCATACGAGGCACGTGTTTTATGTGAACAGTGTCAAATCTCTTTAACAACATATTAGCAATAGCAAAATACATTATTAAGTTCTCTTTGATGCATTTGTATTCTTTTGTTAACTGTTTCACAATTAGTTCTGAATCTCCTCTGATTTCGACATGTTTTGCGCCCAATTCTAACAATATTTTAAGTCCTGCTATTAAGGCTTCATACTCTGCCTCATTATTGGAGCATGTCCCTTCAATTTTAAACTTATACTTTGTTGGTATCTTTGTTGGTGAGATTATCAATACACCAATTCCAACACCATTTTTGTGGCTTGAACCGTTGAAATATATCTTCCAAGGTTGGGTTTCCACCAAATTTATTGTATTTTCGACCACTGAATGGTCAACTATGAAGTCAGCCACTATTTGACCTTTCATTGCTTTTAATGGCTGATAAGTCAAAGAGAATTCAGAAAGAGCCAAAGCCCATTTACCTATTCTACTATGTAAAATTGGTTTCGACAGCATATGTTTAATAATATCATAATGCGAACAAACATACACATCAACAGGCTTTATGTATTGCTTCAATTTTGTACAAGAGAAATACAAGCATAAGCACAATTTTTCTATTGGACGATACCTAGTTTCTGCATCATTTAGAATCCTACTAAGGTAATAAATGCCCCTTTCGACACCATTTTCATCTTCCTGAGCTAACATGCTTCCTATAGAAAATTCTGAAGCTGCTATATACAATTTCATTACTTTATTCCTAATTGATGGTAACAAAATTGGCGGCTTCATCAAGTATGCTTTAATCTCGTCGAAAGCTTGTTGGTGTTCTGCATCCCACTTGAACACATCTTCCTTCTTCAGTCGAAGTAATGGCGAAAACACTTGGGTTTTACCACTTAGATTTGAGATAAATCTTCTAAGGAAATTGATTTTTCCTAGTAATGACTGCAATTCTTTTTTGGTCGAAGGAGCTTTCGTTTCCAAGATTGCTTTCGTCTTGTTTTGATTGATTTCAATGCCTTTTTTGTGTACAACGAAACCCAAAAAGTCACCTGCACGAACACAGAAGGCACATTTAAGTGGATTCATTTTCAATCCATATTTTCTCATTCTTTCGAATGATTGTCGAAGATGGTCAATATGACCATTTCCTGAGGCAGATTTAATAACAATGTCATCTATGTATACTTGCATAAATTTTTCAATAAAATCATGAAACATAGAGTTCATTGCCCTTTGGTACGTTGCCCCAGCATTTTTAAGGCCAAATGGCATTACAACCCATTCATAGACCCCCAATGCCCCTGGGCATCGAAATGCTGTTTTCGACGTATCCTCTTCAGCAATATCTATTTGGTTATATCCAGAATAACCATCAAGCATGCTTAGGTATTCATAACCTGCCGCTGAATCTACTAGCATTTCTGCCACTGGCATGGCATACTCATCTTTAGGTGTAGCATTATTTAAATCTCTAAAATCTAAGTGTACCATTTTTCTTAATTACAGGCACTATGTTAGCAAGCCATTCGACATACCTGGCAGTTCTGATGAACTTGCTCTTCAGTAACCTTTCTATATCTGCCTTGATCTTTACCAAGATTTCTGGTGCGAATCTTGGAGTTTGCTTCACTGGCTTCTTTCCTGGTCGAATTGGTAGTCTGATTTCAACAACTTCACGACTCAACCCTGGCATTTCATTGTAATCTCATGCAAAACAGTCTTTGTACTCCTTCAGCAATTCAACAATCTGCACCTTCAACTCTTGATCAATCTTAGCACTTATGTATGTTGGCCTTTTTGTGGAGCCATCTCCCAAATCAATTTCTTCTAAGGGATCTTGTGCTTGGATCCTTTTGGTTGAACCCATTGGATCTTTTTCAAAACCTAAAGGCTCGTCATCATAGACGCAATCAAGCCTTTGGTTTTCGACAATGTTGTCTTTATTCTTAGGTTTAAATATGTATTTAGTCCATGCAAATGTCCCTGTTTTTCAATTTAGTCCCTGCAAATTTTTTTTTTAAATACGTCCCTGCAAAATAACTTTTTTTTGAATATACCCTTCCGAAAGTTGGAATTTTAAATACGTCCCTGCAAAATAGCTTTTTTTTTTAAATACGTCCCTACAAAATAACCTTTTTTTTGAAATACGTCCCAACAAAAAAAATATCGTGATATTTTGCAGGGACGTATTTAAAAAAAAAGGTTATTTTGTAGGGACGTATTTAAAAAAAAAGCTATTTTGCAGGGACGTATTTAAAAAGTTTATTTTGTAGGGACGTATTTAAAAAAAAAGTTATTTTACAGGGACGTATTTAAAAAAAAATTGTAGGGACTAAATCGAAAAACAGGGACATTTGCAGGGACTAAATACATATTTAAACCTTATTCTTATCTTCAACGGCTTCAGCAACTAATTGTTGTTGTAAGTCCGCTTCTAAAACCGCTTTTTGCTTATTTTCGGCCACATAGGCCGTAATTCTATCCCATACAGTGGGTTCATCCATAAATAACTATTCATGGTCCTTCCCACCCTGTAGGCTTGACATAGCCTTGTGGGTAGTTGTCTTCTTCAATGACCTCTCTATCCCAAATGAATCCATAGTTGGGATCAAGAATCACTGAGGTCCTTACATTATCTTGGCTTTCATAACCATGTTCAGAGGAAATGCATGGCGCAATGCTCGCCAGTTTCTTGTCGAAGGTTTTCTTGGTGATAGTATTCACCTCAGCCTTGAAATAGCTTTGATCACCCTCAATATTTTCAACTAGGCCATCTTCTCTCCAAATAATGAGCCTTTGGTGAACTGTCGAAGGGATTGCCCCCACAGCATGGATCCATTCCCTTCCCAACAGCATGTTGTAATTTGCCTTTGTTGAAATCACCATGAACATAGTTGGCCTTCTAATGCTTCCAACAGAAAAGTCAACTTCAATGGCTCCAAGAGAGTGGCCACTTTTACCTTCATAGTTGGTAAGGATTACATTGTGTGTTTTCAGATCTGTTTCACACTTCCCAATCTTCTTCAGCATATGTTGTGGCATCAGGTTCACAGCAGCGCTACCATCAACCAAGATCTTGCTTACCCCAACATTGTTCACATTTGCTTGGATATACAAAGGTTTGAGGTGATTCCTCATCCCACAATCAGGTCTCTCAAAGACAGCACGTTGCTCTTCCACACAACCATTCTTGAGGACGTAGTAACAGATGGGTTTGTAAGTGGTTTCTTCGTCGAAATCCTCTTCGACATCGTTTACTTCGAAAACCACGTCATACTCAACTGGGAGGATTGAGACTACACCACACAAGACGTCGAATTCTAACCCAGAATCAGCGAAATCTGAGCCCACTTCTTCGTCTAAGTCGAGACCCTCTTTGATCACTGAAAGTGGTGGAACTGTCCTTTCAGTAGCTGGCTTTCTAGCCATTTCAAGAGATTTTGATGGTATTTGTTTACCTTTCTCTTTGTTGGAATTTTCCACCTTGCCTACAGCAGCAGCCTTTTTCTGGCGTTGATATCTACGCCATTGAGTTCTCGTCATAGGGTTCTTCCCTTTGTAATTATTGTTATAGGCATACTTGTTAGATTCAGTTGCCTTATTTTGGTTAGTAGCACTAGTGCTGCCCCTGACCAATTTTGCTGGTTTTTGTTGGTTTCCAACATTCTTTCCAGCATAATATACTGGGTAATATCTAGTGCTCTTTCCACCCGAATGCACCCATTTCTCGACAGGTGACTTCGCTGGAGGAACATAAGTTTTAATCTGTTCCTTTTGAGGATTTCTTGTCGAAGTGACTTTCTATTGAATTCCTCTGTCGTTGTAACTGAACTTTAGCCTTTTGTCGACCCACTTTCCTTTACGTTTCAGTTGAGGTTTAAATCCCTCAAGATCCTTGGCAGCCTCTGTAACACCCCGGAAATAATTTAATTAAAATAGTTGATTGAATTATTAAAATAATTTGGAGGCGGGATATAGATAAATTAAAAGGTTAATATTTTATATGCGTAGGAGGTGAAACGAGTAAAGGAGGTGGTGACGTAGAGAGCCCAGTGTTTACTGAGCCCTCAACTTAAACCCTGGGGGTTTAAGCCAAACCCTCATTCGCAGCAAGCAAAAGAAAAACGAAAGTGAGAGTGAGAGAGAGAGAGCACGCGGCGCAAAGAGGGAGAGAAGAGGAGGGTTTCGCGAAGAATTTCAAAAGGAGATCGTTCGTGTTGCTGTGGTTTTGTTCGTGTCTCGTTCGTCGTGTTCCGGAGCTTACGTTATTCGAGGTAAGGGTGGGCTTAACCTTGATAATGGGTTGATGATAATTATGTGTGGGTAGTCTAGGGTTTTGTTGAATTGTTCGTGTTGTTGCATATCGTGTTTTCGTTGAGATTGGTGCTTTGATGATTATTGCACGTTATTATGATTTGTTTCGTTATTTGTTGTTGCGTGATTGTTGTATCACGATGATGGTGTTGTTATTGTTCGTGTTTTGTTGTTGCTGTGCGTGGTTGATTGTTGTTGTCGCGTTGTCGAATTGTCGTTTTTGTTGTGGTGGTTGCGGTGTCGTTGCCGTTAGGGTTTGGTGTTTGGCAATTTAGCGATTCTGGACACAGGTTCGGTTTTTCTAAAACTGGCGCTGTTTGGTTGATCCAAAAATTATGAGGTTGATTGTATTTGAAAATAGACTTAACGCCGGTCGTTTTGGCACTGGTTTCGTTAAATTCGGAGTTGTATAGCTCGAGTTATAGGCGATACAAGTTAGGTTAAAATTCTGGAAACGATTTGGGTATAGATTCGGTATTTCGGTGACTGGGAATGTTGTATTAACCGAAAAATTATGTGGTTTATTTTTCTGGAAAATAGACTTAATTCTTGTTAATTTGGCACTGGTTTGGTTGCGTTTAGAGTTGTGTAGCTCGAGATATGAATTCCACAAGTTAGAGTAAGATTCTGGAAACAATCTGGACACAGGGTCAGTGTTTTGGTTACCACGTTTTCAAAAGAACTCCTTTTCGAACGAATCCAATTTCTTTGAAAACTAGTCAAAATTTTCCCCATTTTATGCACAAGTTTCATACAATTTGATTGAGTTTTGGTCACTTTGGAATTGCTTGAATTTGAAGGACAGAAACTGTCCTCTTTTGCAACTAGCCTGTGTGCTTTTCGAAAACTGTACCTATTGGACACTCTCCTTCAAAAACTGAACTTAGGGATGATAACCAGACCCATAGGGCTTTCCAACAAGTATTTATTTGTTGAAATCCGATGTCGTTTGCTATTTTAATTAATTCGCTGAAGTAGGTGCGATGTGCCTAGGCGCTGTGCGCCAGTCTTGTGCGTGGTGTGCGTGCGTTATGTCCGCGTTGTGGAGCCGTCTGGTGTTAATATTTCAGGTGCGGTGCTGGTATGCTCAGGAGAGTTTGGTGGTAGCTGTGATGCTACAACTTGGTGCTATTTTTGGTGAAATCATTTGTTTTGATTCTGGTGATATAGTATTTATTTTAAATACTTGTTATGGTGAGTTGGTGCATAATCATGGTGTCGCATTGTCATATGCATGTTTTGGTGATATAGGCTCTGCCTCTGGTGTTTATTGGTGATATGCCCGTCGTGGCTCATTTTGGTGATCGGTACCGCATGCATATGCCCACTGGAGGGGTTGCATATCATCCCATTGTCTATGAATGTTATAATTTTGGTGGTTCACTGTCAAATGGATTTTTCCTTTGGTATCTGGTGCTGTGATATGGTGTAATTGTATTGTGTTGCTGTAGTTACCTGATGCTAGCATATTTTTATCATCTGCTTATTATCTCTGTTAGACTCACCCCTTTTGCTTGGAATGTTGCCCTCATGCGGCAACGCTGCAGGTGATCGCTAGTGCTCGTGGAGGAATTGCTAGGTTTTGCTTCCTCTCTCGTTTGGGTCTGTGTCAGCTCTGATATGTAGCACCGGGGAGTCGTTAGTTATCGTTTTGAACTATTATTTTAGTTATTGGAAATTGTTTTAATTAATTTTGGAGATGTCTTTAATTGTTAATTCTGGAGATGTTTAAACTGGTAAATATTTCCGCTGCTTGGTGATTTCTTTTATATAAATTATTTTGGAGACTTTTTTTTGGAATAAATGGTGTTTTTTTTAAATGGTGAAAAATGTAGCGCCCTTCGAGGTGACTCTGATAATTGTCTATTTAATTGTAATAGTAAAAGGGGGGTGTTACATTAGTGGTATCAGAGCAGTTCGGTCTGTCCGGCCAAGTTGTCGAGTCGTCGAGTCGAGTAACACTTGAGTAATTGTTACTCGTTTCTGATTATAGTTTCTGTTGCAGTGTTAGGTTGAGATGGCAGGACGGAACGATACTGCACTCGCTGCTGCTTTGCAGGTTGTGGCTCAAGCTGTGGAGAATAACCCAGGTGCTGTTGGTGATGCTGGGTCGCGCAGTTTGGCTACGTTTCAGAGGGAGAATCCTCCTACCTTTAAGGGCAAGTATGACCCTGATGGTGCTTTGGCGTGGCTGAAAGAGATGGAGAGAATCTTTCGTGTTATGGATTGCTCTGAGGCGCAGAAAGTCAGGTATGGTACTCATATGCTGGCAGAGGAGGCTGATGACTGGTGGTTGGAGGTGAGGCAGAGGTTGGCGACTGTGAATGAAGAGGTCACTTGGGCTGTGTTCAGCAGAGAATTTCTGAGAAAGTATTATCCTGAAGATGTCCGTGGGAAGAAAGAGATTGAGTTTCTGGAGCTGAAGCAGGGTAATATGTCGGTGACTGAGTATGCTGCCAAGTTCATTGACTTGGCGAAGTTCTATCCACATTATGGTGAGGCTGGTGCTGAATTCTCCAAATGCATCAAGTTTGAAAATGGGTTGCGGGCTGATATCAAGAAGGCGATAGGGTATCAGAAAATTCGGGTGTTCTCGGAGTTGATTGACAGCTGCAGAATCTTCGAGGAAGACAGTAATGCTCATTCTAGAGTCATGAGGGATAGGCAGAAGAATTTCTCGAGTCGTGGGAAGCCGTATGAGGTTCCAGCTGGTAAGGGCAATCAGAGAACTGCTGTGGGTAAGAGACCTAGTGGGGGAGATGCTGCTGCTAGTGTGGTATGTTACAAGTGTGGTAAACCCGGTCATAAGCGTCCTGACTGTCCAGGTGATGTGAAGAGGTGCTACAAGTGTGGTAAAGAGGGTCATATGGCGTCTAGCTGTGATCGAAAGGATGTGTTATGCTACAACTGTGGTGAGGATGGTCATATCAGCACTCAGTGTCCTAAACCGAAGAAAGAAAGGTCCGTTGGGAAGGTGTTCGCTCTGGCGGGGTCAGATGCAGTGAATGAGATCAGAGGTACATGCTATATTAATAATTCTCCTCTTATTGCTATTATTGATACTGGTGCTACCCATTGTTTTATTGCTACTGCATGTGTTGAGAAATTAGATCTTGTTTTATCTTCTATGTTGAGGGAGATGGTTATCGATACTCCGGCTAAGGGTTCGGTGACTACCTCGGTTGTTTGTGCTAAATGCCCTTTATCGATATTCGGTAATGATTTTCTCGTTGACTTGATTTGTTTGCCGCTGAGCGGAATGGATGTTATTCTAGGTATGGACTGGTTAGTTGATAACCATGTTCATATCAACTGTCATGAAGGGTCTGTGAGTTTCTTTTCTCCTGAAGAGGAAGAGTCTGGTTTGTTGTCTGCTGGTCAGTTGCATAGGGTAATGAGGGAAGACGTCCAGTTGTTTTCATTAATGGCGTCATTGTCTGCTGAGAGCCAAGCGAAGGTTGATGAGTTGCAGGTGGTGCGAGAGTTTTCTGAGGTTTTTCCCGACGAGATTCCGGATGTACCACCAGAGAGAGAGGTTGAGTTTGCTATTGATCTGGTACCTGATACTAAACCTGTGTCTATGGCACCGTATAGAATGTCTGCATCTGAATTGTCAGAACTGAAGAAGCAACTCGAGGATCTGCTTGAAAAGAAATTTGTGAGGCCAAGTGTGTCGCCGTGGGGAGCTCCAGTGTTGTTGGTGAAAAAGAAAGATGGTAGTATGAGGTTGTGCGTAGACTATCGGCAGCTGAATAAGGTGACTATTAAGAACAAGTATCCGCTTCCGAGGATTGATGACTTAATGGATCAGTTGGTGGGTGCTCAGGTGTTCAGTAAAATAGATTTGAGATCGGGTTATCATCAGATCAAGGTGAAAGACGAAGACATTCAGAAGACAGCTTTCAGAACCCATTATGGGCATTATGAGTATTCCGTGATGCCTTTCGGTGTGACTAATGCGCCGGGAGTGTTCATGGAGTACATGAATCGTATCTTTCGTGAGTATCTGGATCGGTTTGTGGTGGTATTCATTGACGACATCCTAATTTATTCTAAGTCAGAAGAGGAGCATGCAAGACATCTGAGATTGGTATTGGAAATTCTGAGGGACAGGAAATTATATGCGAAGCTGTCTAAGTGTGAGTTTTGGTTGAAAGAGGTTAGCTTTCTGGGTCATGTTATTTCGGGGAATGGAATTGCCGTGGATCCGTCTAAGGTTGATGCCGTGTTACAATGGGAGTCTCCGAAGTCAGTTACTGAGATTAGAAGTTTTCTGGGTCTGGCAGGTTACTATAGGATGTTTATAGAAGGATTTTCGAAGTTGGCACTTCCGTTGACTCAGTTGACTTGCAAGGGTAAAGCTTTCATCTGGGATGACTGTTGTGAAGAGAGCTTCAAAGAATTGAAGGAGAGGTTGACGACGTCTCCTGTTCTGACGTTGCCTAATCCGGAAGAGTCGTTTGTGGTGTATTGTGATGCTTCCAAGATGGGGTTGGGAGGTGTGCTTATGCAGAATGGTAAGGTAGTTGCCTATGCGTCGAGACAGTTGAGGACTCATGAGAAGAACTACCCTACCCATGATTTAGAACTTGCTGCAGTTGTGTTCGCGTTGAAAATTTGGAGACATTATCTGTATGGTTCGAGGTTTGAGGTGTTCAGTGATCATAAGGGTTTGCAGTATCTGTTTGATCAGAAAGAGTTGAATATGAGACAGCGCAGATGGTTGGAGTTGCTGAAACACTATGACTTTAGCTTGAACTATCATCCGGGAAAGGCTAATGTGGTAGCTGACGCTTTAAGTCGAAAGACGTTGCATATGTCAGCAATGATGGTTAGAGAACTCGAATTAATTGAGCAGTTCAGGGACATGAGTTTGGTTTGTGAAGTGACGTCTCAGAGTGTCAGATTGGGGATGTTGAAGATTGATAATGAATTCATGGCTAGCATTCGAGAAGCTCAGAAGTTAGATGTTAAATTAGTTGACCTGATGGTTGGGATTGATCAATCCGAGAATAAAGACTTTGAGTTGGATGCGCAGAATGTATTGAAGTACCGTGGAAGAATCTGCATTCCTGATGATGAGGAGATGAAAAGAGCAATTTTAGAAGAAGGTCATAGGAGTAAGTTGAGTATCCATCCGGGAGCTACAAAGATGTATCAGGATCTGAAGAAGATGTTTTGGTGGCCTGGTATGAAGCGTGATGTGGCGCAGTTTGTGTATTCCTGCTTGACTTGTCAGAAATCGAAGGTTGAGCATCAGAAGCCTGCTGGGTTGATGCAACCGTTGGAGATTCCGGAATGGAAGTGGGATAGTATTTCTATGGATTTCGTGATAGGGTTACCTAATACTGTGAGGGGGCACGATTCAATTTGGGTGATTGTGGATAGATTGACGAAGTCTGCTCATTTTATTCCTATCAATATCACGTATCCGGTGTCGAGATTGGCAGAGATTTATATTCAGGTGATTGTGAAGTTGCATGGTGTTCCCTTGTGCATTGTGTCTGACAGAGATCCTAGGTTCACTTCTGATTTCTGGAAGAGTTTGCAAGAAGCATTGGGTTCTAAATTGAGGTTGAGTTCAGCTTATCATCCTCAAACTGATGGACAGACAGAGAGGACCATTCAATCGTTGGAAGACTTGTTGAGATCTTGTGTTCTTGAGCAGGGAGGTGCGTGGGATACTCACCTTCCGTTGATCGAGTTTACTTACAACAATAGTTACCATTCTAGCATCGGGATGGCACCGTTCGAGGCATTGTATGGTCGGAGATGTAGGACTCCGTTGTGTTGGCATGAATCCGGGGAGAGTATTGTTCTTGGACCCGAGGTTGTTCGAGAGACTACTGAAAAGGTGAAATTGATCCGTGAGAAAATGAAAGCGTCGCAGAATAGACAGAAGAGCTATCATGATAAGAGAAGGAAGGATTTAGAATTCCAAGCTGGTGATCATGTGTTTTTGAGAGTCACGCCTATGGCTGGTGTTGGGCGTGCATTGAAGACAAAGAAGTTGACTCCTCGTTTCATTGGACCGTATCAGATCACTGAGAGAATTGGTAATGTTGCTTATAGGGTGGCCTTGCCGCCTAATCTTTCGAATTTGCACGATGTATTTCATGTGTCGCAACTTCGGAAGTATATTTCGGATCCGTCCCATGTGATTCCGATGGATGATGTGCATGTGCGGGATAATCTCACTGTGGAGACAATGCCTGTGCGAATTGAAGATCGTGAAGTGAAGACTTTACGTGGCAAAGAGATAAACCTGGTGAAAGTGGTCTGGTTAGGAGCTGCTGGTGAAAGCATGACATGGGAGTTGGAGAGCAAGATGCGAGAGTCCTATCCGGAGCTGTTTGAATCAGGTATGTTTTCGAGGACGAAAGATTCTAAGTGGGGGAGGGTTGTAACACCCCGGAAATAATTTAATTAAAATAGTTGATTGAATTATTAAAATAATTTGGAGGCGGGATATAGATAAATTAAAAGGTTAATATTTTATATGCGTAGGAGGTGAAACGAGTAAAGGAGGTGGTGACGTAGAGAGCCCAGTGTTTACTGAGCCCTCAACTTAAACCCTGGGGGTTTAAGCCAAACCCTCATTCACAGCAAGCAAAAGAAAAACGAAAGTGAGAGTGAGAGAGAGAGCACGCGGCGCAAAGAGGGAGAGAAGAGGAGGGTTTCGCGAAGAATTTCAAAAGGAGATCGTTCGTGTTGCTGTGGTTTTGTTCGTGTCTCGTTCGTCGTGTTCCGGAGCTTACGTTATTCGAGGTAAGGGTGGGCTTAACCTTGATAATGGGTTGATGATAATTATGTGTGGGTAGTCTAGGGTTTTGTTGAATTGTTCGTGTTGTTGCATATCGTGTTTTCGTTGAGATTGGTGCTTTGATGATTATTGCACGTTATTATGATTTGTTTCGTTATTTGTTGTTGCGTGATTGTTGTATCACGATGATGGTGTTGTTATTGTTCGTGTTTTGTTGTTGCTGTGCGTGGTTGATTGTTGTTGTCGCGTTGTCGAATTGTCGTTTTTGTTGTGGTGGTTGCGGTGTCGTTGCCGTTAGGGTTTGGTGTTTGGCAATTTAGCGATTCTGGACACAGGTTCGGTTTTTCTAAAACTGGCGCTGTTTGGTTGATCCAAAAATTATGAGGTTGGTTGTTTTTGAAAATAGACTTAACGCCGGTCGTTTTGGCACTGGTTTCGTTAAATTTGGAGTTGTATAGCTCGAGTTATAGGCGATACAAGTTAGGTTAAAATTCTGGAAACGATTTGGGTATAGATTCGGTATTTCGGTGACTGGGAACGTTGTATTGACCAAAAAATTATGTGGTTTATTTTTCTGGAAAATAGACTTAATTCTTGTTAAATTGGCACTGATTTGGTTGCGTTTAGAGTTGTGTAGCTCGAGATATGAATTCCACAAGTTAGAGTAAGATTCTGGAAACAATCTGGACACAGGGTCAGTGTTTTGTTTACCACGTTTTCAAAAGAACTCCTTTTCGAACGAATCCAATTTCTTTGAAAACTAGACAAAATTTGCCCCAGTTTATGCACAAGTTTCATGCAATTTGATTGAGTTTTGGTCACTTTGGAATTGCTTGAATTTGAAGGACAGAAACTGTCCTCTTTTGCAACTAGCCTGTGTGCTTTTCGAAAACTGTACCTATTGGACACTCTCCTTCAAAAACTGAACTTAGGGATGATAACCAGACCCATAGGGCTTTCCAACAAGTATTTATTTGTTGAAATCCGATGTCGTTTGCTATTTTAATTAATTCGCTGAAGTAGGTGCGATGTGCCTAGGCGCTGTGCGCCAGTCTTGTGCGTGGTGTGCGTGCGTTATGTCCGCGTTGTGGAGCCGTCTGGTGTTAATATTTCAGGTACGGTGCTGGTATGCTCAGGAGAGTTTGGTGGTAGCTGTGATGCTACAACTTGGTGCTATTTTTGGTGAAATCATTTGTTTTGATTCTGGTGATATAGTATTTATTTTAAATACTTGTTATGGTGAGTTGGTGCATAATCATGGTGTCGCATTGTCATATGCATGTTTTGGTGATATAGGCTCTGCCTCTGGTGTTTATTGGTGATATGCCCGTCGTGGCTCATTTTGGTGATCGGTACCGCATGCATATGCCCACTGGAGGGGTTGCATATCATCCCATTGTCTATGAATGTTATAATTTTGGTGGTTCACTGTCAAATGGATTTTTCCTTTGGTATCTGGTGCTGTGATATGGTGTAATTGTATTGTGTTGCTGTAGTTACCTGATGCTAGCATATTTTTATCATCTGCTTATTATCTCTGTTAGACTCACCCCTTTTGCTTGGAATGTTACCCTCATGCGGCAACGCTGCAGGTGATCGCTAGTGCTCGTGGAGGAATTGCTAGGTTTTGCTTCCTCTCTCGTTTGGGTCTGTGTCAGCTCTGATATGTAGCACCGGGGAGTCGTTAGTTATCGTTTTGAACTATTATTTTAGTTATTGGAAATTGTTTTAATTAATTTTGGAGATGTCTTTAATTGTTAATTCTGGAGATGTTTAAACTGGTTAATATTTCCGCTGCTTGGTGATTTCTTTTATATAAATTATTTTGGAGACTTTTTTTGTAATAAATGGTGTTTTTTTTTAAATGGTGAAAAATGTAGCGCCCTTCGAGGTGACTCTGATAATTGTCTATTTAATTGTAATAATAAAAGGGGGGGTGTTACAGCCTCTTTGTCGAAGACAGCACTGCACCTAGGACAAAGCATAACTTCAGTATTGTTGATTTTGCAGCGATTGAGAAAATCAATCAATTCTTCTTCAGCCCTTGGATACACTATCTTCATTTTTTCACCATACTGGTCTTCAGTGACCATTTCGACATCAACCTTGTCGACAGCTTTCACTACCTTAGCATTTTCAGCAGCAACCTCTGTGACCTCCACCACATTGAGATCAACTTCAACCAGCAATGCATCAGCTGTTGGCAAGGGATCAGCATCAATCTTCATTGGTGGCTTAGATTTGTCACCAAATTTCAACCTTCCTTCGTTGATAGCATTTTGAACCAAATCCCTGAAAATGACGCAACGGGAAGTGTTATGACCTAAGAAACCATGAAACTTACAAAAGCCTCTTTTCTGTCGTTGTTCTAATGGTGGAATCTTTAGGCCCTTAGGCACTAAGATTTGACCATCAGCCACAAGCAGATCAAATATTTCGTCACATTTAGATACATCATAAGTGTAAGTTTTTGCGACAAATTTATCATTCTTAGGTTCCACAGGATTTTCCCCATTAGAAGGTTTTAACAATTTGCAAGTATATGGAGGTCCTGGTTTTAGTTCTGCAATGTTAACCTCTTCTTCGACATCTTCATAAGATATGTCGTATTCTTGATCACTGTCATTAGCTTTGACATAAACAACCTTTTCTTTCTTACTTTGGAATCTACCTGTTCTGGCTTTTTCAGCTTTGAGTCTTTCGACTTGTCGAACTCTATCAGCCAATTGTGCCATATCTCTTAAATGTAGTGTGTCTAGTTTCTTTCTTATAGTGTAATCTAGACCACCAGCAGCCATTTCGACTAACTCATGCTCAGACACTTGGGTAAAGCACCTTGCTTTGAGTAGTCTAAATCTATTGAGATAATTTTACATTGGCCTATATAGATTTGCTCATGGAAGGCCTTTTCTAGTTGACTCCAATTAAAAATTGAATTTGGAGGCAGTGTAGTGAACCATGTGAAGGCATTCTTAGTTAGAGAATTTGGAAAGTACTTCATCCTTAAATTCTCATTATGCGCAAGATCGCCAGCCTCAGTCAAATAACGAGCCACGTGTTCGACGGTAGATTCACTGGTTTCTCCAGCTAACTTTGTGAACTTGGGAATTTTCCATCCCCTAGGTAGCTCTGTTTGTATGGTGTATTCTGACAAAGGCGACACAAAATTAGGCCTATGTAAACCTAAGTTAAGGCCATTCTGGGCTAAAATAGTTTCGACCATATTAACCAGATTGTTTTGTGCTCCAAAATTGTTTTGTTGCACTTGTCTGACCACTTCGTCTGCATTTTGGTTTCTATTCACCAACACAACTTCAGGGATTGCCTCTATCCTCATAGGCTCTTCGACAATTTGTTGTTGTCCTTGGTTTCCCTGATTCATAGGAATTGCATTGTTAGGCCTTTCTACAGGTATCTCTACAGGCCTAGCATTTTGGATTTGGGGAATTTGCTGGTTATGTACTGGTGGAGTACCAAAGAAATCAACGATTCTTCCCATTTGTGTTGCCAACATTTGGTAACTGTTATTAGTGTTTTGAATCAAAGGATTAAACACGGTACCAATTTGTTGTGTTAACATATTGACCATATCATGATTGCTATCATCCATTTGTTGTCTTAATGCCAACAAAGATGTTGTAGTCAGATTAGTTTGGGCATTTCGACTATGGACGCCCTCTGTTGAACTATGAGTAGGAGAATACCCTGCAATTGCATTATCTGCAAATGTAGACGAATTTGTCTGAAGGCCTGCCATCAATGCTGTTGGCATGCCATACGGTAAAGCCCTTCCACTCATAGTAAATGGCATACTTCTAATCATTGGATTTGCCATCAAAGGACTCGTTGGTCCTACTATTGGTGGCACAGAAGCCATTGTATTAACATTTGTTAATGCTGCAGTGGTCATCATTGACACAGGAGTAATTATGGGAGAAGTTATAGCGGTTACTCCCATTGTTGTCGAAGAAGGCATAGCAACGGTTATGCCTGCGACATTTGCAGCGTTAACGTCACTAACTGACGCTTGTTCTTGTGTACTTTGTGCATTTGATGCAGAAGCATTACTTGTATTAGAGCGTGCCATCTTTGGAAGATGTTTACCACTCCTTAATTGCATGCACAGACAAACACAAAGTTTAAGAATTCAACGAAAAACTTTAAAATTAGCACAAAGGTCCCACCGGGCGTGCCAATTTGTTTACCTTGGATTTTGGTAAACACCGCTAGTTTGAAATTGCTTCTGTTTGCAGGATCAACTAGTAAATCCTAAGACCATTTGTGTTAAAGTTTTTCCCAGAATTGTACATGTTCTTGCAGTTTAAAAGTAAAAAGAAGAAGATAACCGTCGATCTCGCGCGAAACTGTCGGATTTCCTCAATGAGGGAGAATAAAATAAAGAAAAAATTGAAGAAAAGCAAAGAAGAAAACAAATTAAAATTGCATTAATTGTAAAGAGGGTTGGTGCACAGATCATACATTCTTCTCTTGGCTCGTTTTCTCTGTAATGTGTTGGAAGTTAGAGCGTGAGAATTCTGTAATGAGATTGTGACCCGTTTTTCCTATGAGAAACTACTATTTATACAAGGAGGGAAAACGCTAAAACTAATTAACTGTACAGAGAATTCAAAAAAGAAAACTGCTTCAGCCTTCGACTAGGGTAACTGCCAGAACTTCGACGGCGAGCACTTGATTTTGACCTGCTATTGAATCCCAGCCTTCACTTCGTCGAAATATCACCCTTCAATTCTTGTCAAGTCTAAGGCTTTGTCGAATTTACCTTCTGATACAACTCTTCTGTGTTGAAACCAACACCTTCTTCTAAGAAAACCAAAGTCAAACCGCGTTGACTGCATTTAATTTAGCCTGTCGAAATTACAGGCTAACAGGGACATTGATATCTAATGGCTTTAACACTCTTAATTCGACTTTTCCAACGGGTATTAGACAAATATTTCATAGTTAAAATAGGAACATTATCAAGAAATTTTTTCCATCTTTTTGTAGATCTCAAAAACAATGAATATAAGCGTTGAATACAAAGAATAGAATGATAGCCTTAGCACAAGAATGTGCCATATCACCAAGAGTAAAATTAAGACTTTGACAAGCACATGACATGTATAATGCTGTAGGATTAATCTCAAGAAATCTCTTTTGAACACCTTGATGTTTTCCTTTCATATTGGAACCATTATCATAACCTTACCCTCTCACATCATCAACATTAAGATCAAGAGCCTTTAAAACATTTAGTAATTCATTAAAAAGTCCTAACCCGAATGTATCATCAACTTTTAAAATTCAAAAAAGAACTGCTCAATCTTTATTTTATTATTTGACACATTCACACAACGAATTATAAGAGTTATTTGTTCTTGAGGGCTCACATCAATAGTACAATCAAGAATTATTGAAAAATATTTTGCTGTTTCAATGATCTTAATGATTTACCTTCTAACTGTTTGTGACAAAAGAAAAATAATTTCATTTTGAATTTTATGTTCAAGATAACGATAACGATAATGATTTTCATGACCTAAATGCGTCTCACATGATTTTGCATTATCAAATCAAATTCTGCAATCATTTCATTCAACCCAAGAAAATTGCCACTACTATATTGATATAATGTTTCATTGTATCCTCGAAAGGCAAGATTATTTTTAGCAAGACATTTCACAACTGAAAATATTCTATGTAAAACTTGTCTCTAACCCTCTTTCTCTTTCATAATTTCTTCTAGCAAGTGTTTAACAATTGTATGAGTTTTATCCAATATTATTCTCAATTCATTCCAAGTATTCATATTAGACATATTCTCGACACTATTTTCATGTTGTTTGAGTCTTTCGCTAATATGCTTAAAATCACTTAAGCCCTCATTTGCTAGCACTTAAGCCCTCATTTGCTTAAAATCACTAATCTCACCATTGCTTAAATTTCTTGAATAATACTTATATAAAAAATGCCTAAAATATTTGTCTAAGGGAAAGTTAAAATTCATTTCTCTAATAGGCCCATTTTCAACTAGAATATCCTTGGATTTGTTATCAAGATTCTCCCAATTTATTGGATCATGAATATGAAAATGAAGATTTTCTTGTTCACTAGGAACATCATTAGGTGCATTTGACACATCAATATTATCAGCATAGGGTTTTTTTTGGACCTTTTTATTCTACTTAATTTTTTTTATAACACTAATATAATTTAGGCTTAATTAGTATAATTTTTTTGGATCCCCTACAAACTTGGGCCCTAAGCGGTCGCACCCCAACCTAGCCCAGGGCCAACTATGATAATTATTTCTAAGATATAATTATTAGTTTTTGTATAAAATAATTGACGCCTTCTAAATTATCATCCATTAAAATATAACAACACCTCTGGGGAGAATATTTCTTGAGCTTTTGTGCTCTCCCCTGTTATCATGCGTTGTATTGAAAATTGTGTATTTTGCTTCCAATAGCTTTGGCACATGATTGGACGCCCTCTCAATCCCTTCACAGAAGGTGTGAGGAGTGTGTGTCAATGATGTTGAGCTATTCGACCATCAATATAATAATCCCAATTATCGAAAAAAAATAGAACAACATATTTTTTGCTAAAATTAATTTAAACAAAAAGTATGTATACAACGACTTTCAATCAGAAACTAGCTTATGAACAACATTAAATTTAGATAATCAAGCTCAAGCAAAATCAACAAATTACGGGTTAATTTTTTGGATTAAATTTATATACGCGATAGGTGTATAAGACTTTTACACTACCTACCAATTACAAGTTAACACATCATTAAAAAGAAGTTAATCAATTGATAACCAACTTATATGTCAATCACATCCTATGAATTGCTATTGGTTGTGGTTGTAAAAACCCATACACTGTATGTGTACATAAATTAAACTTTAATTATTTATGAGTTAAGTTTTTAGTCTTTAGTTTTGTGTAGGAAGTAGTTAATAGTATTTTTAGAGTTTAATATGTTTTTAGTCTTTATAACATATGATGTTTTTATTTTTAGTTTCTTATAACTTTTTCTTGAAAATTTGGTTCATATTTATATTTTTAGTATCAGTCATTAAGTTAGTGCTTACATGGTTCACAAATTGACACATCATTATTTTAGTGAATATTGTTTGGACTTTATAGTGTTCATTTTTTAATAAGTATTTTCTTGCTAATATTTTTCCTTATTTTTTAACAAACTTTTTGCAAGCTAACTAATAATTTGTTGACTATTTATTCTTTTTACTTGTTAGGTAATTTTTGGAAAAAATACTAGTTAACAAGTAAAAATAATGATGTGTCAATTATTTTTTGGAAAAAATTATTTTTTGGAACAAGTAAAAATAATGATTCTACTAGGTATTCTTTTTACTTGACACATCATTATTTTTCCAAAAAATAATTTGTTAACTAATAATTTTTTTCAAAAAATAATTGACACATCATTATTTTTACTTGTTAAAAAAAATTATAACTAGACTCTTTTCCTTTCTTTTTGTAAAAAGAAAAACTACTTTTGTAAGAGCGTAACTCTTTTATTTATTTTCCAGAACAAGGACTAAAATAAGAGAACCTTATTTGCATTCGGCATTTGAGCAACAAAATATCTTAACCAATAGAAGAAAGGCTTAAATGCACTTTTGATCTCCCTATTTTACTAAATGTGTAATTTTGATCCCCCTATTTTATTTTGGGCAATTTTGGTCCACCTATTTTAGTAAATACGCAATTTTGATCCCCCTATTTTATTTTGGGCAATTTTAGTCCCCCCATTTTACTAAATGCGCAATTTTGAGCCCCCTATTTATTATTGTGCAATTTTAGTCCCCATATTTTTCAAATTTCTACAATGTTGACCAAATTGGAATTTTCAACTCTCAAATGTCGATGCCAACATTTTAATTGACATTGCACTTGACTTGCCACCTAATTTATTTTTTAAAAAACATTTATTTTCATTTTATTAAACATTTATTTTAAATAATTAAATTATTTTTTTATTTTAAAAAATAGAAAATTATTTGATTATTTCAAATAAATAAATTAGTTTTATATTTTATACTTTAAAATATAATTTAAAATAAATAAACTATTTTATGTTTTATATCTTAAAAAATAGAAAATAAATGATGTGGTCCTTCAATTTTAATATTTTAATTTATATTTTAAAATATAAACTATATAAATACTTTATTTATTTTAAATAATTTAATAGTTCTCTATTTATAAATAAATATTTAACTATTTAAAAATATAAATATAAAATAGCTTAATTTTTATATAATTAATTATTTTTCTATTTTTTAAATAAATATTTAACTATTGAAAAATAAAATATAAAAATAGTTTATTTATTTTAAATAATTTAATAATTTTCTATTTTTAAAAATAGTTAACTATTTAAAAATATAAAATATAAAAAGCTTATTTATATGTAATTAAATAATTTTCTATTTTTTAAATAAATATTTAACTATTGAAAATATAAAATACAAAAATTATTTGTAAAATAGGGGACCAAAATTGCACAAAAATAAATAGTGGGTTCAAAATTGCACATTTAGTAAAATAAGGGGACCAAAATTACCCAAAATAAAATAGGGGGAACAAAATTGCACATTTATTAAACTAGGGGGACCAAAATTGCCCAAAATAAAATAGAAGATCAAAATTGCACATTTAATAAAATAGGGGGACAAAAAGTGCATTTAAGCCTAGAAGAAAATACTCCTTTTCATTCCGCGCCTCCAACCCCGTAGAATCATTCACATAAAGAGAAGACAGACTTATAAATAGAAAAAAGCTGAGGCAAAACTTTCCTCAATGAAGAACTCCCCACCATTGAGCCTTGTCAAAAGAGGAATGTGGCACAATTTCCCAATTTTTAACTAGTCCGTCAAAACTCTGATCCTAGACTAACACCTAACTGAAATATATCGTTCCATTATAATGAGGAGTAATACAGATGTCTTTCCCTCAATAGATCTAGATTATTCATCAAACCCACCTCATACTTCACTACTAGAGCCACAGGCTAATATTAAACAATCTTAGGCCCTCACCTTAGACTTTACATTAGATCAATTAACCCAAAGAAATTAGTTAACCTCCTTAATCCCACTCCACATAAACCCCCTTTGGATCCAAACAACCTCTCTTCATACCTTAAAAACAATCCTTAGAAAAGAGAAATCGAAAATATGAATGCTCTTGAGGATCGAATTAAGAAGAACAAAAAGACCTGTTTCGGACTGCGCCAAAGCCCAATCCGTACAAGAGGTGGCCCAAATCCAACATTGGATCCAGTTCATACTGCTGCCGTTGGGCGACACTGAGATCAACGACAGTAGCACCAACTAGAGGTAGAAACGCCAGAATCATGGGTAGAGAAGGCAAAGCCATTTGCGTTAAAAATCCCTATGACAGTTCTTCATCCTCTTCAGGATCTGACATTTATACAAGGTGTCACGTTTCACATCGTCTAGGACCATCAACACCAGCGCCGGGGATTGGTGCTGAGGAGAGACTTATGATGGTTGCTGAGCGGTTACGGGATATACCACGCGGCAGACGGATCCTTTGGGCTCTGAGGAGTACAGGTTTATATGGAGTATGATTTACTTGTGTCAGGGAGGGGATCCTTGACGTACTCTTCTTTGCATTGAACTGTATTTTTTTTTGATTCGTGGATTATATCTGGATGTATTTATGGTTGTTTCTACGATTGCGTATTTATATCATTATTGTGTGTTTCGATCACTAAAAGAGACTGAATTTTTATTAATAGTAGCGACATACATACGAACGACTTAAATAAAAACAACAACAAAGACAAACTTAACAACAACCTTTTTTTGAAGAGCAAAAGAACTATTATATATATATATATATATAAATAAATAAATAATAAAACATCAGATGGACACTAGAGGTATCCAGTCCAGTACAAGTAAACAGAGTAACTAAGGAAACTAGTCCGAGAAATACACAAAACTGGGGCAACATGCCACTCATAATAAAGACAAGATGGTCCCTTAGATCTCGCAAGGAACCACCTCCACGAAAGGGACTTCACCCTACCCACCATAGACTCTCTATCAGGAAGTTTGCTAGAAAAAATACAACCATTGCGCATATCCCATAGTAGCCATAGAACAGAATGCCAAATGAGACTCAAACCACGCTTCACCTTTGACCCATGGCCGAAGGCACAGACGGCCGCAAAGAGGGAGAAGAGACCCGGAGGCATAGGTAGCTGCCACCCCAGCCAACGGAAAACATCATACCAAACCAAGAGAGCGAAGGGGATCCTCATGAACAAATGAACTGACGATCCCCCCCCCCCCCCCCACAGATAGCACATGAGGCCAGAGATAAATCCGAAATAACTCTACGGCGATATAGATTCATCTTGGTGGGAACTCGATCCAGAAGGAGCTGCCAGGAAAAGGCAATAACTTTGGGGGGAGCCAAGCTCCGCCAAAGTCTACCTGGTAATAACTTAACAACAACCTACTTTGACGATCCCTGACTCAAAAGGTAAATAACCTCGTTCACACTCCGAATCGTCTCGATGTACAACTTAATTAATAGGACTTAGCATTTGGAATCCCTCATGGATGTGTAGCATTTGCCTTACGTCATCATCGTTCTTAATATCCATTTATGACCAGGTCACACGCCCATCCTCTCCTCGGCTGAGTTTGCGAAAGATAAGACGTTTAACAGGTTGGAATCATGCACCCCGTTGAACCTTTCGCTAAACTTTATCCTTCAAGCTCGTGAAGGTGATATAGTTCATCAATCCACATAAAATAGGATCATCACAATGAAACCAGACACCATTTTCATCTTTGGTTATTTGCCCACGATGGTGAAGGGTAAGTTAGCCAACTGTCACTTGAGAACTGGGTTGAATAAGTGTTCATTTTGGAGTGTGGTGGTAGGGATAATTGTGGGTGGGTATTTATAGCAATTGTCATTGATTGTGTACTGTTGATCAAGATTGTGGATAAGAAATCTAGACCGTTGAAATTTTATCCGTTGATGCACAGTTATCAAGACAATTTTCGTCCACTCATTTTTTCTGGCACAATCACCAAGATGAACTAAAATGGACCGTTGATCAAAATTGTCGGTGGGATCTTGGCCGTACGAAATTAGGACCATTAAAAAATTAAATAAAATAAATTTTATATTTTAATACAAACCAGATTTATCATTTTAATAGATAAATACGTTTTTAAAAATACAAACCGAATTTATTTATTAAAATGATAAATCCGTTTTGTAATTTTTTTTTGAGAAACAGATTTTCCATTTTAACAAATAAATTCAGTTTACATTTTTTAAAACCGGATTTATATATTAAAATAAAAAATTCGGTTTGTTAAAAATTGTTGAGAAACGGTTTTATGGAAATAATTAAAAAAAATTATGGGAGTATGGTGCCTAAAAGTGAGGGTATAAAAATCAACATTCAAGAAAAAAATCACTCAAAATCAAAATCAAAACTAAATCCTCATATTCTTCATTCTATCTCTCAAAATCAACATTCAAGAAAAAGAAAATCACTCAAAATCAAAATTATGCGAAGACAAAGAGAACGCTTCCAAACGGATGTAGGCTGAAAGGAAAAAATGCCGACAAAATAAAATAAAATATTTGATTGGGTCCCATCTTCAAGAATCCTTCGAAACCCTATCCTTGTCTCTCAAGTCTCAACCTCTCCTCAATACTATGTCTTCAAAAATTCCCCACTTTTTCCTCAAATTCCGTCTTTTTTGAATAGACTAGTAAAAGATATTTTTATCTTTCAAAGACTAAATAATATGCGTTTTTGTTTGTCAACTTCTAGTTTGAGTGCTTTTTTATAAGCAATGTTAGTGGAGAATGGAGGAATGTTAGTTTCCCAGGTTTGAATCTGGGACATCCTTCTTGCACTCCTTCGATATTCCTTAGTTCACCAACTGAACTATCTACTTGACATCCAATTAAATACTTACTTTTTTTTTTGTTGTAAATAATGTATTTTTATAAAAATGTTTATAATATTTTTGCCCAGTTTAGAATATATTCTGGCTCAACCACAGTTGTTAAATATATAATTGCCACTGAAGCAAAGTTTTTGAGTGGCAACATTATAAAAAAAAACACTTTCGTTCATCCGAGAAGGGTAGTTGACATGATTGAGTGAAAGAGATATTGTTGGTAATAATGTAGGCGTGCAGGGTACGAAACCCCGCTCCCTCCATGCCCTCTAACAATTAACACACTACTTACACTTTGGCTACAAGAAACACTTTTATCCATGTAGACTTGGTAGAAAACAAGTGGTAGGAATTTTCCACCTATATAGCGAAAAGTACGCATCCTTTCTATCCATATTTCCCTCGTTTAACATAGAGTTTTCATCTGGCCTCTGGGCCGCCCGACACAACCAACTCAACTCATTGTGCCAAAACGCAAAAGTGAGTTGGGCTGGGCCAACCAAGTGCCTACGAGCTGTGTTTTTTAGCCCATCCCATATATATTGGGTCGGGTCGTTTCAGTCTAATTTATAAAGAAAAAACTATGAAAAATATTTTTAAAAAACATAAAAAAAGTGGGTCCATTCTGGTCAGGAGTCAATTGGAGGCCAAAATAATCTATTTTTTGCGAGTCTATCACAGCCCAAAACATAGGGCTAACTAGGTAAGTTGAATCAAAATTCACACCTCTAGTTTAACACCCCCTCTTACCTTATTTTCTTCTCTCTAGCTATAACCTTTCTCTCTCATAAAAATAACAGAGTTACCAAGGGTAAGGAGATCTAAGACCAGGTGATACATTTTCGGAAAGCTACCTATGATCCGTAAATTATGAATATGCACCCGTTGACTTGTGGATAAGACAAGTATGAGGAATTTGCACATGGAGGCTGCTGAAACGCTTTCAAGATTATCTTATTTTGTTTAAGTTCATGTCATTTTATATAGTTTTTGACGGATGGTTCCATATTAAAATATGTTAAATTATTGATTAGCTTAATAAAACGACAACATATTCATTATGAGGAGGGCTACCAAATTTACTATAAATAGATTGGTAAACTTGTAAAAGTCCTTCACCCTCATAGCTTGATTAAATGGGCTCTACATATCTATCCCTTTTAGCTCTATTCTGTGTAAGTTATTTTCTGCTTTGCTTGTTCGCTTACAATTGTCTCAAGTTATTCAATTACATTTTGTGCTTTGTTCCTGATAACCATATGAAAATATCCAGCTTAACAACGTTAGGTTTGCCAATTATGATAGGCTTAACGGATGTAAGAAAATATTTCTAGTTTCATTTATGGTTGCAATTTTGTCTCCCATTTAGTTATGCATGGTTGCATTTTTATTTTATTTTGTTTCTTGGTAGTGTATTTTTAATTTATTTTCTGATTTCAAATATTTATATACAACAGAAATAATTAAATTTAATTTGTTGGCTTTACAAAACTATTTCATCATTTGAATATACTTATATATAATTGAAAGAAATAGAAAACATTTTTTTTGGTTATAACAAAAGGAAAAAATATTAGTTTAAATTTGTAACTAATTCAACCGAAGATATTAACTAGGGATCCTAAAATATTAGTTTAAAAACTACAAAAGGAAAATAATTTATTAAAAATACACTCTTTTAAATCACTTATGTATTAAAAAAAATACTAGTAAACATTTTTTCTTTCAAATTAGTGTTTTAAAAAGCACTTTATAGTATTAACTAACATGAGTATTTTTGGCAGTTGACTCTTGTGGGAAATGTTGCATCTCATGATGGAGAAGATCTGCTGCTACCCTGTTAGTAAAATGAATTAGTTTTACTTTTTTCCATTATGATTCTACAGTATCGATTATTACATTGTTTTGTGTACAAGTAGACTCTCTGTTATCGTTTTATTTGTTTCTAGTATCTATTACTTAATTACTTAATTGAGCAAACTATACCACTCCCATCTGTCTTTCTCATAAGAGAGTTTTTGGAGATTTTGTCTCAAATATAAAGATTTTATTGTGTATCTAGTTTTTTGGGCACGAGTGATCGATAAAAAGTTTTGTAAAGTCTACAATTTATGTTACTCTTTATGACTTATAAAGGCTCTCCATTTAAAAGTTTCTTTTAGTTCCATTAATATATTGGGCTCCGAACTTAACCAGTAACTTTAGGTATATTGATAAAAAAATATGAAAACTATAATATTCAATAATTCAAAATATAAAACTTGCACCGGTTTTGTCAAAAAAGGATTAGCCTTTGCAGTTGCGCGCAGAGAATACCCAGTTTGTATCAAAAAATCTTGAACAATTTATGTGTTTTAAGATTTTCAAGGGATTCAAAATGTTATTTTAAAAATTGATTAGAAAGGTAAATAATTTAACATATATACTAGAATTTAAACTGGATAAAGTTCAATTTCACCTTAAACTTTTTCATATATTCCGCACCTGCCTATACCACGTATATTTTTTTCGTAAAGTTGGTTGTGTATGGTTATTTCATATTATAAATTGGGACTCATATCTATACTTTTATGGTGCAGACGAAGAAGAGGAGCATCGTACATCACTCTTTTTCATAAATGACCTCTATCCTGGCAAGAAAATGAGCGGCCTCAAGCGACTTTCTAATGTCATGCCTTTCCGTTCGATAGGATGGATACCAATTGGAAAGGGAAGTCAACCAAATGGAAATGTAATTGAAAAAGAGAGTTATAGTCTTGATGAAATTTGTGGAAGCCCAGCTGGAGTAGGAGAAGACAAGTATTGTGCATCATCCCTAGAATCAATGAGGGACTTTGCCATTTCAAAACTTGGAACAAATATTAAGAAGATTTCAGGTTCCTTTGCCCAAAATCAGGACCAATATGTGGTCGAAGGAGTAACGAAAGTTGCAGACAAAGGAGTGATGTGTCATAGATTGAATTTCGAGAAAGTTGTATTTTATTGTCACCAAGTTAATGCAACTGCAAGTTATATGGTCCCATTGGTGGCTGCAGATGGAACTGAAGTTAATGCATTGGCTGCTTGTCACCATGATACTAGAGGAATGAATCCCAATTTGCTTTACGAAGTTCTCAAAGTGAAGCCTGGAACCGTCCCTGTTTGTCATTTTGTTGGTAATAAGGCCATTGCTTGGATACCAAATCACATCGTGGTTGACTCATTTGATCGTCCTTGCTCCAACTAGATGTTATCTCGTTGTATATACACTATTTTTCGTCTATATTACTTATTCATTAAAACCAAGCACAACACAGTTAAGCATTTGAACCTTCATAAGGTTCTCTTACTCTAGCTGGACTTGTTTTAAAGTGATGAATATAGAGAAATATGGTGTGTAAACATCAGAAATTGTTTAGAGTGTCATCTATGTATTCAAATAATAGTGTATGTTTGAACTATGAGTTTGTATTTGCATGCTGGTACCCTATATATGGCCTGTAAAATAATGATGTATGTTTGAATTTGATAATGCATAAAATAAATGTTATGTATTTGATGTAATATCTTCTACATATATTTGGACTTCATAGATCACCACAGTTGATGGAAAGGTTCAAATGATTGATTGCTAACTTGTTTCGATCAAAACTCAGAAAGTAAATAAGTTGTAAACTGAATATATTTTGATTAAAGGAATTAGATAAAATTACTGAAAGCCCAAGTTAAGGTGTGAAACACTTATTTAATTCCTTTAATATAAGGTTTGAAACACTTGTTTGATTCCATTTAGTATTGTATTGTAAAGGACTTCTAGATTTGCATCCAGTTCATATACTCAAAGAAAGAATATTTTAGATAAATAAACTTTAGAAATAGTTGTTAGATCCAAAATAGTTCTTATAAAGCCAGATCATTCGCGTTAATCACTAGAAAATACCGAAGCGGAAACGTACCAGAATCATAGCGGAAGCGTACCTTATCTTGATGTAACAAATTCCAAAACTTGATTTCTGCAGAAAATATACTTAAACCTTACATAAATTGAAATATGTCTATATCATAAAAACATTAAAAACAACAAACTCCAACAAAAATTGAACATCACCTAATGATGTGACACCCATACGAGCAGTGTGCTCATGAGACCTTTTGGGTAGCGATCCTTTAATGAGCGAATTTGCAAAAATTGAGTTTGTTCTGATATGCTTTATAGAAAACTCTTCACTCTACTCTTTCTTTAACAAGGAACTTGATGTCTATGTGCTTCAACATTTTCGAGTTCATGTTGTTATTGGAAAATAGAACTGCGAATTTACTGTCAAAAATAATCTTAATGGTCTTTCAAAATCATCTACTGTATGCAGCCCCGCCCGTGACAAAATTTCGCAGTCAAATTCCTTGATTGGATGCCTAATAACATGCTATTAACTCTACCGCCACAATGAAAGAGGCTATATAATTCACTGCTTTGCACTCTTCTTGGAAATTGCACTTCCATTCAGCAGATAAACATAGCCCAACATAGATTTTGTTCTATCTTGGCATCCACCAAAAATCGGACTCTGTATACCTAATGATCTCAAGCTGATCTGATATCCGATATGAGAGCATATATTCTTTTGTTCTCTCTAAGTACCATATGATCCTTAGACTCCTTATTATTGATGCACACAAATCTACGCACGCATTAGACTCCTTATTATTGATGCAAAAGGAATCTTATGCATTTCCTTTACTTCAAAGTCATTCATACGACACTGATTGAGACTAAACTTATCTCCCTTAGCCACAGGGGTATCACCTGGTTTACAATCTTGCATGCCATATCTCTTGAGAATCTTTTCAATATAGTTTTTTTGTGACAATCCAAGAATACCCTTAGAACAATCTCGGTGTATGTGAAAGCCCATTACAAAAGATGCACTACCAAGATCTTTCATCTCAAAATTCCTACCTAGAAATCTCTTGGTTTCGTGAAATAAGTCTATATCGTTGCTGGCAAGCAAAATGTCATCTACATATAAAACCAGAAAAAATATACTTGCTCCCACAAAACTTATGCTATACACAATCATGTACCAAATTCACTTCAAAACCAAACGAGATGATCAACTTGATGAAATATGAAATACCATTGTCGAGATGCTTGCTTGAGCCCATAGATGAATTTCTTTAGTTTGCAAGCCATATCATTTGAGTCTTCCGAAACAAAGTGTATTATTTGAGTCTTTTGAAACAAAGTGTTCTGGTTGCACCATATAAATTGTCTCTTCAATGTTACCATTGAGAAACGCTGTCTTTACATCCATCTGATGCAACTCAAGATTGAAATGCGCCACTAGTGCCATTATAATCTTGAAAGAGTCTTTTGAAGAAGCTAGATAGAATTTTGAAAGACTCTTTATAGTCAATGCATTCTTTCTGTGTAAATCCTTTTGCGACAAGATGAGCCTTGTACCTCTCCACATTTCCTTTTGAATCCCTCTTGTTCTTAAATATCCATTTGCAACCACTGGGTTTCACACCTTCTGGAAATGGGACAAGATACCAAATGTATTGTCCTTTATGGACTTAGTCTCTTCATCATTGCATCAACCCACTTTTGAGAATTAGAACTTTCCATGACTTGACAGAAGTTGATCGGATTATCTTCCATCATTCCAATGTCAACCTCATGTTCTTGGAGAAATACAAAATAGTAATCTGGTATTGCACTTCTCTTTTCTCTAGTGGATCTCCTTAATGACATAGTTTCTTGAGGTGGAAGAGTTTGTTCTTCTGTAACAATTTCTTGTATGGGGATTTCAATATTGTCTTAACTTGTTGTGTTTTCAATAGAGTCAAGGAAAGGATCTTGAGCAGTGTCAATAACACAATGGGAATATCAACATATTCTTTTTCAAAGACAAAATCCTTAACTATATATATCTCCCCTTGCAAACTCAACATCCTCAAAGAAACGAGCATTTCTTGATTCGAAAATCGACTTACTTGCGGGATCATAAAATTTATACTTCGTTTACTCACATGATATGATTCATTAAACGAATCAATTGTCTCAATATAATAAAAGGTTATCAAAACCTGCAGCTTCTTTGTCCTTCTTCTCTTTTATTTGCTTGCCTTCATACTCGATTGAAGTAAGTTTGTTAAGAGCGTACATATCTGAAGCTTTACGGTCACGACAATTTTTTTCCAATGTCTGCAAGGAACTCCTTAACCGGATTAACCTTTTCAGATACTTTGCCCTTGAATTCTTTCTGAATGCTCTTCTTCATGATCATCAAACACATTCAATTTGACTTCTCTCACCTTTTCATTTTATTTGTTCGTTCAAATGTACTCAAAACTATAAAAGGTGGAGGAGAGTCGATCCTTAATGCAAGGTTGAGAGTTTTTACTCCAAGAAATATCAAAACATTATCTTTCTAGGACTTGAAGTTTGAGCGATTTAGCATTCAAATATAATTGATGTTGGTAGTAATATTTGCAGGATCGTTCCTAATTGATCAGAGAACTATAGCAAAACAAAAAAAAAGCTCACTTAAGCCTCAAAATAAAAGCAATCCTATAAATTCAAATAAAGGTAAACCCCGTTCAAGATATCGGGAATCCATTAACATTTTATCTTTGGACAAAATATTAACTTTTCAGTGATACCTTGGTGTAGTAATCAAATACTGATAATAAAGAACATGTCAAACAATAAATCTTGCTTTGGGCTAATTTACTATTCACATGTAAAACCGAATAATTATCATGTATTTATCACCACAAGTGCGCTTGCAATTCTGTAAAATAGCTACCTTCCTTTGGGCCGATAAATTCACATAAGTTACATTCGCACGACATTTTATATTTCAAAATAAATTAATCTCCACAAGAGAGCTCGCTTTGGTGACATGTTGCTTCAATCAGTTCATTCCAAAATATATACATAAAATGTCCAATATTTGAATTCAGATTTACTCCCAAAATTATCCAAAATAATGCATACAAGTCCAGAAAAATCATATTTACCTTATATGCAGCTTAACGGATTGATCTTTTGTTGAGTTGCCTATAATTAAACCGGAAATAACATTATCTTTAATCTAAACAATATAAAAGAGACCAAAACAAAAAAATAAAATTGCCGCAACACCATAAAAGAGGTGAATCATCTTCATTCAATTTGAATTATATCACGCATCGAAAGCAATAATGGGACCAACGAGAAAGAAAACCTCTCGCACATTATATAATGAATTCAACTCCAAATTCATGTGCGAAACAAAATAATGACATTGCAAATCAAATCTTAAGTTCAATCACATATAATAATTATAATTGAATAGCACAATCGAAATGCAGAAGCAAACTTTCAAGATTAAATGCCAGAACCGAACTGAAATACTGCAATCACATTGAATTGCCGAAACTGAAACCTTAAATCAAAACTTAAAAGCCGCAGCTTGAGGTTAGTTTTCAGCCACTAAACTCATTGATTTTGTAATTAAATAAGAACCAAAGAATAAAATATATCATATGCAATTTGTTGCTATAAATTGAAATTAACTTTATCTTTATCTTTAATAATCAACAAAAGAAACCAAAAGAAGAACCGCAAGTTATACTGCGCCCGGGCCCCATCTTGCCGTCAATTCCTTCTGCGTGTGAACCACCTATGTGCGTATCAGCAAGTTATACTGCGTGTCATGTAACTGTTCCTGCAATATCAAGCGCCTCAGTTCCTGCGCATGTTAATGCATCGCCTGTAATTGATTTGCTTGCGATGACTTTAATTTGAATGCAAAGAATTTTGGTGTGACAAGATTTCCATCACAGCCTGCAACATGGATATTCAGATCCAACAATAATTCCACAAACACGTGTGCATTCAATGGACGCAAGTCATGACAAAGCTACGGCCTCCAATCAGGACAACCTTGGTGTTGTTTCCACCATGACAAACAAGGTTATGACCGATGAATCTTTAGGTAAGCCTGAACCTACTATTTTTGAAACTAGAAAATCTTTTTCCCAGGTTTTAAAAAAATCAGCTTGTACCTCGAATCCTGCCTTTTTTGACACCTATGTCCATTATTTACCCAAACCATGTCTCAAAGGAGATGTTTTAGCTATTAAAATATCCGAAGAAGAATATCGTGCCGGTATTGCTGACTGCAAAAATGTTCTACATGGGAGGCTTATTTTATCTAAGGGAGATAAGCCTTACCAAATTAAGGATTTGCGGTCCCATATTTCGAATATTTGGAAAGGGATTCTTTGAATTCTACTTCTCTGTTGCGGATGATCTTAGACGTATATGGGCTCAGGGGCCCTATACTCTAAATCCCGGGGTGTTGCGCCTTTCGGCGTGGTCACCAGACTTTGATTCGTTATCTACAAAACTGACTACTACTCAATGTTGGGTTAGGCTACATGGTCTTTCTCGTGAGTATTGGAGGCCTAAAATCTTGTTTGAGATTAGTGGTAGTTTAGGTGTCTCTATTGCTTTAGATGCAACAACTGCAAAAAGAACCTTTGGTCACTTTGCTAGAATCCTCATTAATATTGATTTAACAATTAATCTACAAGATCAGCTATTAGTGGAAAGAGAAGGATATGCTTTTCTTATCGGTGTGGAATACGAACATGTTCCATTGTTTTGCAAATCTTGTTAATGTGTTGGCCACTCAATACAAACCTGTAAACATAGCAATGGGTCTCAACAGTTTGCCAGCAAGTCTAGAGTGCTTCTAAAGAAGACTACATAAATTAAGGAAGAGGCGAGAAAGATAAATCATGTCCATATCCAGCCTGCTATTCAGTATGTTCCTAATAAGGATAAAGGTAAGTCAATTGTCATGGAGAAACATGTTGAGCATGTGACTATATTGGACGTTGGCCCATCCAAAGTAAACCAATCCAAGGCTCTACATGGTGCTGGTGCAGTTCTTTCAGTAGAGGAAAGTAATGATCCTAATCGTTTCAAGGATATTAATAACATTGTTCTATCACCTAAAGAGGTGGAAGAAAAACCAAATCCTCTTCTTGGAAGGGTAAAAAATATTGCTACTGCAGATACTCCTACACGAAAGGTTTCTTTGTCTCTGCCGGTTATTATAGGTGACATCCCTTGTGGGAAATCCCCCTCTGCTAAATCTCCCTTTATTATAAACGCCCCTATGGATACTTGTAATTTAGGTGATTTGGTGATACCCTCTTCAACAAATAACTCATCTAACCATCGTTTACAAGATGTTGATTCATCCTCCACTCAACCTTCCACCACCAAACTAGATTCACTAAATACCTCAAAGTTCGCTACTACATCAAACCCAATAGTAGCATCTGACATGAGAATATTAGGAAAACTTTGGGGTGATGTGTTAGATGATGTTGACTCATCCTCCACTCAACCTCCCACCACTAGGCTAGATTTGGTAAGTGTCTCAGAGTCGGCTGGTACTTCTAATCCAGTATTAGCATCTGACATGAGAATATTAAGAAAGCTTTGGGGTGATGTGTCAGACGATGTTGGTGATCCTATGGCTACCGATACTCAAAGAACAGTTGCGCAAGATGATATTTTTGAACCAATTGTGTCAAAGACCCAAAAGAAGAAATTACAGCAAAAAAAGAAATTGACCGTTGGCTATAATAGTCGTTCAAGAGCTAATTCTGCCTCTGTAGCTTTTTGATGTGGCTATTGTTTTTTAGTAGGATGAATTGTTTTAGGGTGTCTTTCGCCTAATGAGGTAGAGAGGTTCCCTTTTATTGCTTCGTTTTTATTTTTCATTTTCTTGCCATGGGTATTGGTCTAGTCCCCCTTTGGCCACTCTTATGTCTTCTTTGTTTTTTCTCTTTTTTTAATAAATTTAGGTGGAAATACTCTTTTTCCTTCTTGATGTTTTTTTTACATCGGAAGGTTTTAACGAGGCTTCCTTCTTTATATTTGCAAAAAAAAAAAAGCTTTATACAAATGAATATTTGCTTATACACTAATAATATGCCGAGACTGTGATCACGATGGTGAATTCCTCTTTGCCTTTTCTCTGAAACTTGACGGGTGCCCAGCAATTGAAGCTGAAGCCTGGGCGCTTTTCCACGGGTTACGTTTTACTTGGGATAAGAGTTACAAAAAGATAAGATTGGAAACAGATTCTTCTCAATTAATTGAATTGTTTGGATGGTGGTCCTTCCACTGATACTTCTCTCTCTCATATCATTGAAGACATCAGGCGTATCGGGTTGGGAGAGGGTGATATTATTTGGTCAAAGATTCCTCGAGACTACAATATAACTGCTGACTGTTTAGCTTGAAATAGTTTTAATTTGGTTTGTAATTTTATGTTTTATGACTTCGCCCCTCAGTTTATCCACTCATTCCTGCTTGAGGATAAAGAGGGCTTTTTGGCTGTGTAGTCCTTTGTTGGTTTGGTGGGGTTTTAACCCCCTTTTTTCTCACAAAAAAAAAATGCCGAGACCGAAGCCTAAACTAAAACCAGAAACTTCATGATTTAAAGCATTCATAACTGATAAAAAAACCCTTATTATATCAAAAGAAGACTAACTAAAAGAAAGCCAGGAATTCATTCTTGAATAGAATCTTGGAACCAAAACTGATTTCAATCTTTATTCATATAATAAATAAAACAAGGGAGCTGCTTGAGTGTAATTGGCATCTATAAAAATTTGCTAAAGTACCGTAGCAAACCATATGAGAATCACAATCAGAAAAAACAAAAGCTCTGTCTTTAATTTCAAACGAAACTTAAGCAGGAAAGAAAAAATTTCCGCAAGAAGCTTATTCCAATTAATAAAGCATACGACACTTAAAATCTAAATTTATAGGAGATGGTGAGGAATATTACCAAATCAAAAAACAATCTAAGCCTTGATTCAATTTTAAACCAAAAGACCCAATAAAAAAATATACCAAAAGCCGAATAGAACCGAAAGTAATTTTCTTAATGATCAAACATGATTAGCTCTGATATCACTTGTTAGATCCAAAATAGTTCTTATAAAGCTAGAATCATTCATGTTAATCACTAGAAAATACCTAAACGAAAGCATACCCGAATCATAGCGAAAGCGTACCTTATCTTGATGTTGATTGGTTTGGCTTTCCAGGTCAACACGTACTCTCTCCGAAAGAACCTTTAGTCTTCTCTCTATATCTTCCTGATAATGGGATGTTAGGTATGAAAGGCTCCAAAAGTTGTAGTGTGACCCATGGACCATAACCTCCTTATTTATAGAAACATAACTAGGGTTGTCTATTAGTGCTTCTAATTTAGCCCATCATAAATTAGAATTACCCTTTAGTTTCTACACATTAAAGGCCGACATCCTATTAGATACTCGTAAGCCCACATTAGCATAACCTTATTAGATCACTTTAGTTGGGCTTAATCTTAAGTGACAATCCACAATACATAATTATTAACATATAAGGCCAACGTTGGATAAATGATCCAACAATAGTATCTATCCTCAACATCATCGTAAGCTTCTGCGATTTACACTCAGCCAAACTTATTTCGATAAATAATCTTCTATTTATACACTCTTGATAATAAGCACAATTTACAATTTACAATTTACAAAGAAGTTAATGAACTTACTATTTCCTAAGTGCATGAATGACATTTCTTAGGTACATGACTTGACTATATATACATGAATGTGTTTGCTACAATTTTCAATGTTATTACTAATCACCTTTGGCTAACACACTTGACTAATACGACCCCGCAAGATTGGAGTGCCGTCAAAAGCGCCAATCTTGTTCTGTAAGTAGTGATGTAAAACTTTGGAAAGAGGTTTGGTGAGACAATCTACAAGTTGGTCAGTGGTGCTAACATGCTGATCTTTGACTTTTCCTTGTTGTACAAAATCACAGACAAAGTGAATGTCAATGGGAATACGCTTCATGCAAGTGTGATACATTGGATTTTTGGTGAGATACGTAGCACTTGAAATCTCATAGAGGATAGAACGTGTGGAGAGGGAGAGGGTACGCTTAACTCAATAAGAAGAGATTCGATCCAAGACAATTCCACTGCAGTGTTTGCCAAAGCTCTGTATACTGCTTCAGTAGACGATCTTGCTAGTACTCCTTGTTTGGATGATTTCTAAGAGATGAGATTAGAGCCAAAGTAGACAAGGTGAGTAGATGTGGAGGTGTAGTCATCTTTATTTCTTGCCCAATCAACATCATTATATGCTATGAGGGAAGAGTTGGACGGTTTTTGAAGAAGAATACCATGGAAGATGGTTCCCATAAGATAGTGTAGAACCCTCTCAAGTGTTGTCAAATGAGGGACGGTCAGTTGTTGCATGAGTTGAGCAAGTTTGTTGATGGAGAGAATGCAATATGAGGTCGTGTCATGGATAGATATTGGGGACTGCCTATGGTGCTGCGGTAGAAGGTAACATCGGTGGCAGTCGAACCATCATCTTTTGTTAAGGTGAATGAAGTTGAAAGAGGAGTAGGAACAACTTTGACACAAATCATCTTTGTCCTCTAAAGCAACTCTCTAATATATTTGTGTTGGGAGAGAAAGAGGCCCGTGGAGGTGGGAACAACCTCAACGCCATAGAACTAGTGCAGTGAGCCCATATCTTTGATGGAGAAGGTGGTGCCAAGTTTGGTGATACATTAATTGACCTTTGAAGTAGAGTTTCCCGTGATAATGGTATCATCTACATACACCAACGTGTATAACACTATGTCTTGATTTTGGAGAATAAATAGAGATGAGTAAGACTTAAAATTTACAAAATCATAGTCACAAAGAAATTTACGCAAAGTTTTGTACCAGGCACATGGTGCTTTCTTGAGGCCATAGATATACTTCCTGAGGAGACAAACATGATCAGGTTTATTGGGATGGATGAAACTAGTGGGTTGTTGCATTCTTCAGTTAGAGTGTCGTGTAAGAATGCATTGTTGACATCTAGTTGACGTAGTGTCTAATTATGTTGAAGGGATAAGGATAGGACCAACCAAATTGTGATGGGCTCGACTACGGGTCTAAAGGTTTGAGTGTAGTCAAGGCCAGAGCTTTAATGGAAGCCTTTTACTACTAACCGGGCTTTATACTTGTCAATGTCCCCATTTTCTTTCCTTTTGATTCGGTAAACCCAATTGGAACCAATGAGATTCTTATTGTGAGGTCTAGAAAGCAAATCCCATCTTTGTTGTTGAATCACTGCATTGAATTCATGGCTCATAGCATCACACCATTCATTTGATTTGAGTGCTTGGCCTAAGCAAGTGGGCTCGGCTGCTAGTAGGAGAGGGTGTTTAGTGGTGAGGAGGTACTTAGGGATTCGTTGACGAATTTGTAATTGCTCTTTGTAGTGCTGGGGGGGGGGGGGGTGGTTTGATCAACCGATGGTGTGGAGGATGTGGGTATGGGTGGGACATTTGCAGATATAGGAGGGGTGTCTAAAGATGCATTGGAGTTTTGAGGGGGTGATCGGTAGAGTGGTTGGAGGAGGCATATTTGCATAGAGTTGTTGAAAGATGAGTGGAAGGCGAGATATTGGTAGGATTTTATTTGGGTTTGAGGTTGGTGGGTTGGGGACAGACTGAGTGGTAGTGAAAGGGAATATAGACTCATGGAAGACCACGTGCTTAGAGGGTATAGTTTTTGAGTTGGAGTGTGATAGCATAGGTGGGCATGATGTTGAGGGGAAGGGCCTAGAAGTACACGTGACACGCTTCTATTTGATAATTTATCCTGGCATTAAGGACGTAGCCATGGATACGAAAGACACCTAAAGATACGAAGAATGTGGTAATTGGGTTTAGAGCGAAAAAGAAGCTCATGAGGACACTTGTTGTTGCACTGAGGGATAGACATGCGATTGATGAGGTACACTGCCATTTGGAAAGCATAACACAACAATTTTTGTGGAACAGAGGAGTGAGAGAGTAATGTAAGGGCAATATCAATTATATGACGATGTTTGCGATATGGCTCTAGTTTGAAATATTATGTTCCACCATTAGTGTAGATGGATTTGACTTTGTGGCAGAAAATCTTTTCAATTTTGGAGTGAAATTGAGGGAATATAATGACTACACCAGTTTTCCTTTATACTAGATAAATCCATGTGTAGCGAGTGAAATGATTAAAAAAACAAGGTAGTATTTATAGCCATTGATGGACATTATAGGAGACGGTCCCCAAACATCAAAAACCATAAGTTCAAAAGGAGAAGTGGTTTAGATGGAGGATGTAGAGAAAGGAAGTATACGACTCTTACTAACAGAGCAGGAATTACAATTCGAAATTTTGCTATTGAAATTCTTAGGTATAGTTCATAGGTAGAAAAAATTTGTGTAGAATTTTTGGAGATGGATGACCAAATCTTGCATGCCAGAGGTCAATGGTAGGTAAGGTGGTGTAAAGGGCAATGGGTGAAGAGGAAGTTGGGTTGTAGGTATATAGACCACCATAACTTGGATCACCCATGAAAACCGCCTTCGTCACCAGATCCTTCACACACAAAAAAAGAACCACGAAATTCAACAGAAACGTTGTTAGTTTTGCAAAGTTTCTTAACAGAAATGAGATTATGTTTTTCTTGAGAAACACAAAGAATATTTTTGAGATGAAAAGTAGTGTTTGGTTTGAGAAGTGTAGTGGAGCCAATATGATATATTTTCAAACCTTTACCATCACCAATTAGTACCTCTTCAAGATCACTATATGATGAATGAATGTGCAAGTTATTCAAACTTTGGCAACGTGGTGACTAGCCCCTGTGTCAAGTACCCAGTTCGAGTTAGCGCGGTTAACAAATGCATATTGAGCTACTTGAAGGTTGATAGCTTTAGGAATTTGTAGACAATAGCAGGCAATATGTCATGTGGCTGAGCAGAACTGGCAACATGGAGGTGGCCTTTTGCCACGAGAGTGAAATCCCCTGGATTTACCTTGTCCATATCCACAATCATAGTTGGATCCGCGTGAAGGGTAAGTTGAGAAGCCACAACCATATGATGGTGTTGGTAGAAGACCATTGTTTGTGGAGTTTTTCTAGGTAATGTTAGAAGTTTGAATTTGGATTGCCATTTGGGATTCACGACGAATGTATTCATCATGGATAAGTAGATGGTTGTGAAATTCTTCAAAAGTAAAATAATGTTCACGAGTCCAAATTGAGGCAGCAATGCCACAATAGTTAGGTCCAAGTCCGTTGAGGGTATAAAGGATAACATCATCATCGGAGATTTTGCTATCACAGTGAGTTATCTGCAAGACTTTTTATTGAGAAGAGATAGTCAGTGATGGATTTGTCTCCTTTGGTGCAACATTGGATTTTATTTTTGATGGATATGACATGAGAGCTAGAGGAGTTTGCATATAGTGTTTCAATGGCAACCTAGAGTGTGTTAGTAGTGTCAAAGAAGGAAAATGAGACACTATCTGCTGCAGTCATGGAGGAGAGAAGAAGGTTGATGATGAGTTGATCAATAGTGAACCGACTTGTGTATTCTGGGTTGGGGTTTGATACACTATATGTGACTATAGTGGGAGGTTGGGGTTGTGTAGTGTCGTCAATGTGACCGGAGATTTGAATACCAGAGAGGAGAGTAGTAACCCGACGTTTCCAAGCACGATAGTTGGTTCAACATAGCTTAAAGGTGATGGTAGCATTGAAAAGAAGAGAAGGTCTAGAGGGAGTATTAATAGTAGCAAGCATTATAGAGGGTTGAGGATTGAAGAAATGTTGCTAAGCAAGGGCTAAGCTGATATCATGTAACATTAAGAAATGCTTGAGTGATTTACACTTTACCACAATCTTTTATTTATACACTCTTCATAATAAGTAGAATTACAATTACAAGAAAGTTAATGAACTTACTATTTCCTAAGTGTAGGGCTGTTCAAAAGAACCAAAAAACTGAACCGAACTGTAGAACCGAACCGAACTGAACCATAAAAAACCGAACTTTTCGTCATGGTTCTTGAACCGAACTGACTCTTATAAAACAGTTCACTAACTGAATTGTTAAACTCAGTTCAGTTAGTGAACTGTTAAACTGTTAAACACTTAAATTTGCATCTTCTATCCTGCAGACTTCAGAGTTCACGCTGCAGACTGTGTTCACAACAACAAGTCACCATCTTCTATCCTTGAATTTGCATCTGCAAATTACATTATTAAAGTAATAGTTCATATCTCATTAATAAGACAACTTGGTTTTCTTGGATCCATTATTAAATATTGAGGTAAATTGCAATTTTCTTGAATTAAGACTGGGCACATTCAACCAATTTTTGCTGTTCTCAAAATAAAGAATCGCATTGCCAAAAAATGGGTCCCTGCTGTCAAAGAAAAGTGGATCAGAAGTTCTCATTGATGCCTTCGCTGGTTTCACCTTTGTGGGTATGAGAACCAAGATGCTATGGACACGAGCTTTCTCTTCAAACTCACGATTTCGAGTTTCAGTGTTAGTTTCGCCTTGCACTAGATCTGAATCTAATTCATCATTAACAATTCGAGTTCGAGATGCTTGTACCATTGTAGAATAAAAAATGTTAGAAAAAAATTGATTGACAGTTCGGTTCAGGTTTAAAAGATTGGAAAAAAATTTGGGTGGTTTGGATAACAGTTCGGGCTTAACAGTTTGGGTTCAACAGCTCAAAAAAACTTTCAAAATTTAAACAGTTCGGTTCGAACTCAAACTGCCGAACTGAACTATTAGACAGTTCAGTTCGGTTTGGTCGAACTGCTAAGACAGTTCGGTTCGGTTCGGTCGAACTGTTTAAACAGTTCGGTTCAGTTTGGTGCGGTTCTCCTTTAGAACTGAACCATGAGCAGCTCTACCTAAGTGCATGAATGATATTTCTTAGGTACATGGCTTGACTATAAACATGAATATGTGTTTCATAATGAAAAATCTTCGTAGGGTCTGTACACATGCATATGTGTTTCTTAATGAAAAATCTTCGTAGGGCCAAGGCATCCCTGCTCTCCATGAGGTCGAAGCAATGGCTTTTCCATAGGGTCTTGGTTGGCTCGAGTTAGAAGGCATTGATTGCATATATTGGCTATCTTCTTAAGAAGCCTCTTCAAAAGCTTTTTAAGCATCTACCTTCTCTCATACACACTCACTGCATACAACTTTTCTCTGGGAACCTTTTGAGTGTGCTGATAGCTTTCAGTCAATTGATGGTTTCATTTTACTTAAGCTACTGTATTCCCAGTCCAAACCTAAACGTATTTTGTATACAAGTACATTCTTAACAAGGCATAGGTTTGCTATATTGTTAGAGAAGTTGTCCAAGTAGGTTCTTAGGGTTTACAATTGCTAGAACTGTGTAAGAAAATTAGTGGTACAGTTGCTAGATCTAGGTAAGAAAACTAGTGTTACAATAGATAGAACTGTAGAAGAAAACTATCAACTGCTCTGGCCTAGGTTGGCTTGTAAGTGTAAACTATTAGGGAAATAATGGAAATACTCAATGGAAGTGAGGAGTGGATGTAGCCCTTGTTGATTTGGGTGAAGCACTATTCTTCTAGTGTGTCATTTACTGTGTTCTTTATAACTTATTCAATTTGCACTTTTCTTCTAAATAAAAACCTCTTAAACACCCTGTAAGAAAATTATTTCAAGAAGCTTCCTAGCTTCATTGAGTATATCTTCTTACAAATCTACTTTAGCACACGCATAACAACTTAACTATTCTCAACAACACAAATATTTCACAAACATCATTACCTTTAAAAAAAATCTATTAATAAACTTTTATCAAATATTCAATTAAGATATTCTCTTCAAAAAACAACCTTTTGAGAAAATACTAAAAGACAGTTTCTTCTAAAGGATTACATATCTTCTTAGAAGACTGTCCTGTATATTCTTAAGAAATTTGGTGTTTACAAATTGATTTTAAAACAGGTCACAATTAAACCCCCCCTTTCTTGTGAAATAAATTAACTTCTAACATTACAGGGGGAAGGCAAAAACTTTAAATTTATAGGAATGAAAAAATATTTAAGCCATTACAAAATAAGAAACCCAATAACTATTTATATCATTGAGGAAATACACATCACAACTTCACTAGTATTGCAAATTCTAGAAAACTTTAATGTAGTTATTACTCTTTAACAACATATATTATTATTAAGATATGACTGAAATAGGTTGCATTATCAATTTTTTTATTTGAGTGTTACTGTCACGATCTTGTATTGTAAAACTATCTCCATGCTGGTAAACGAACAATGCAGTTGTGGCAATGTTTATAGCACAATGTTTGAAATTCTCGGAAAATGGAAATATAAGAACTTCTTTATTCATCTTCTTCCACGTGTTACTTATCATGCCCTGTATGTGCTCTTGTGATTCTACTTCAGAAGCTCCAGTTTTATTCATGTAGCATTGAATTGATTTTGGAACATCGCCTGTCATCATCTCACGCTAAAATATATAATAGAGGAAAAACATTATAAGAGGAGAAGTTAAAGGTAAGTTTTATACATTTAATTGAATACATTTTTGTAAGGAATATGAATAGGATTGTCCAAGGTATGTACCCTTGTAAGATCCAAGGTCATCCGCAAGGCGACAAATAATTGATGAAGATCGGATTATGTTGGAGTATTTTTCTAAGCAAATCAAATCCTCCTTTTTAAATTGATTGGGAATCAAAAAGTAAGCATGCGTTAGTACGAGAGGTATAGAAATGGAAATCCATGCATTCTCTAAGTATTCTTCCAGTCTTGGTGTGTATCCACTATGGTACCATTTTGCCTCAATGAGATATGCTTTACATAAATCAGCCCACTAAACAATTATGACAAAATGAGTTAGAGAGTTATCATGATTATTTAATAAAATATAGGCTAAATTATAGTTTTGGTCCCCCTATTTTAAAAAATTCAGACATTTGGTCCCCCTATTTTAAAATTCAGACATTTAGTCTCCCTATTTTTAAAAATTCAGTCTTTTAGTCCAAAAGGGGGTTTTTCAATTTTTTTCCTAATTTGGAGGTGTGTCAACAAAAAAAAAGCTGATGTGGCATTCATTAAATGATGTGGCGCCTGACATGTGGCTGCCACATCATTTAGTGATGCCACATGTACTTGCCACATCATATATTAATAATTATAATAATTAAGATAAATAAAATATTAAAAACTAAATACAAAATCAAAATGAAAATCATTAACTCAGCAAAATGCATTCTGTTCTTCCAACATTTGAACAAATAAACCAAAATTGAAAAATCCTAATTTCAAAACATCAAACCCTTGAACTCAATCCCACCCTATTCTTCTTCAAAACACCACACACAGAGAGCTTGAATGTTCAGATCCTCAAACTCCAAATGCCATATGTTCCTGTTATCTCCCTCTCGTATGTTCGATTTCTCAGATCTTCAAACTTGCAAAACTTGCCAAGCTTTCACAGCAACATTTCCGGCGAAACCTGCCAAGCTTGTTCTCAAACTCCACAGCACCTTCGATTTCATAGCAACAGTTCAAATCTTGAGAAACTTGTTCTGGTGTAACTGTGTGTGAGAAAAAATGCAGGGAGAGAGAGAGAAAGAAGCTCAGCAATTACCCTTAATGCCTATAAAAAAACAATTACCCTTAATAATTAGATCTGTTTATGTGTAACTGTGTGTGAGAAAAAATGGGAAAGGTGAGATTTGCAGGGAGAGAGAGAAACGTGAAGGTGAGAGCTGCTAGTAGTAGAGTCACCGTATATGGTGGGTATTGGAGGTGCTGCGTGAAGTCATGAAGAAGAAAAAAGTTAGAGGAAGAAGGATCGAAGGGGATCTGATTCTGATCTGATTTAATTTAATTGTTAATAAAAAATATTCTGATTTTAATTTAATTTTAGTTTTAATATTTTATTAAATATATAATGATGTGGCATATATATGTGTCTCATTAAATGATGTGGCACCCACATGTCAGGTGCCACGTCATTTAATGAATGCCACGTCAGTTTTTTTTGTTGACAAGCCAAACATTTTTTTGTCCTTAAAAATGTATCATTTAGTGATTAAGAAGTCGTATTAACATTACAAAGCTTTCGTATATACCATAATGATATCAGTTTCTTAATGTATATAACATAAAATTTTGTGCTAGGGTGGACATTTTCCTAGTGATACTTGGGAAATAAACTGTTAGAGATTTATTTGAGTAATGTTCAAATACTGATGTTTCTGAAAATTGTGTATTTTATGTACCAACTCTTTTATCTTATTTATGTAGAAAAGGAGAACATATAAATCAATAATTAAAAATGAAACAAAATGTATCACTACATTTACATCTGGAGGTCTTCTCCACGTAGGCATTGAAGCAGCTCGTTGCGCCAAACTCCAATGGTTTCCCTCCATTTTCAGGCAAGTCAGCGGCCGCCAACTGTGCAGTGTAGGATCCAGGTAGGTGCAACTGCCAAGTAAGCTTCAATGGCATTCAAGATTATGGCTTGGTGACAGTGGTTTACTGGTTTGTTCAATCAAACAGTAGCTGCGCAGCCGTAGTGGCAGAGATTAAGTTTCAGGCATGATACACCACGTGTAGGTGTTTATTGGCAGTTTTTTGCTTCGAACGCTACAATATTGACTGTTCCCTGTTCTTCTCCTTTCTCTCATCTCCATGTGGCTTAGTTTTGCTGCTTTTCTTCATTCATACTCTTCTGTTCTCTCAAGTATTAGATGCACGCAGGACTATTAGAAAAAGTCAAGGTCATCACCAAATATTGTAAGTACATTGTATCTATTCCATTGCTTTTCTAATCTCTGACATGCACTCTTCACACAAGCAAGCACTTCCCACACACAAACCACTTCCCGTTGGAACAAAAATTAAGAGAAGAGAAGAGGAGGGAAAGGGAAGGTTCTGTGAAAGAGAAGAGGACGAGAGAGAGAGAGAGAGAAGAAAGGAGAATGGTGGATTTATTGAAAATGCATGTCATTTACTATTTCCAAATTTGGCTAAAGGATACCTCTTCAAAGTTTTTAATGGGTGAGAATATTTTGATACTTTCTGTTTGGCATGAAAAGTAGTAAAATGATATATACTAGACTGAAATAGATGTTTTGCCTTGCCATATGTGGATCTAAAAATACTATTCCTACCATTAATTTTTATTTTGGTTTGCTTAATGTTAGATGTTTGCCTGTATTAAACAGGAACCCATACTGGAAGCCTACACAAGCAGCTGCAAGACCTACTATCTACCTCCCAATGTGCAGTTTTGAGATGAAAATTAGGTATAGTCTTGAACAATGATTTATTGTTTAAAATTTATTATTTTAACAGTTGGGAGAATCGGTTAGTTTGTGTGCTTCAAGCATATATTACTTCCATGAAAAAATCCAAATTAAAATTGCTAATGCTTGAAGTGTTAAACTTCTATTTTAATTTGGATTTTTTCATGGAAGTATTATATGCTTCTGTAATTTCAATTCTGAAATTGTTGGCTCGTGTATTCTAACTGTTGTATATGTCTGTGTGTTTGGATTTTTTCTTTCATTTCTCATAAGCGGTTACAAAGCTGGTTTCTTTAATTTTGTTGTTGTTGATTTTGCAGCGTCTGATTTTGGATTGAAGAGAGAGCCATGGACTAGAAGCATTATGGCGTCTGCGGTGACTGTATCGGTGCTCACAACGGATGGTATGGGCTACGTGCTTATGCAAATTCAACAAGACTCCCATTATTTGTAGAACAATTGATGAAGCTCTCAGGTCTGATGTCTATGCATCTATAGTGCTTGCCCCGTTGATGAAGCTCAATATCTTCTTATTGTGTTGAAAGGTAATTATGCGGTAGATTAATGACTTAATTTCTGAGACCCAACATTACTTTTCACGTATTATGAATTATTTTCCTCAGATTTTGTACACATTCATGATAGTAGAAGCTAGCCTTCCACAAATTTGCGAAATTGTATTATTTTTTGTCACGTTTCATATACTTCTTTTCGTTAATTTATTTCTGAAATTTTTGTCAGATTAATCATTCCCAAAAAAAAAAATGGCAGACAACACAATATGCTTTGCAAATATATAATGATATGGTGGTTCATGGCAGCTGAATTTTACTTATAAAAGAATAAAGGAGAAGTTTTTCATTTTCTTCAAGTGAGTTCTGAGTTGTAGCCATAGTTACAAGTTTCTAATATGTTTGCTTCTCTGTCTTTACTTTACTCTCATAGTGTGTTTGCTAACTAAATTCGATCATGGCATCCAATTGTCAAAAATTGTACAATTTTATGTTGGGCATGTGGTCACATGCTTGCAAAAGGCATCTCAAGGAAAGAAATGGAACTCATCACTTGCACTACAAGTTGCTCAGGTTTCTGCTCTAGCATATTCCCTTCATAACTTGGTGTTCTTGGTTTTTATCATATCTCTTTATTTTTTCCTTGGCATGTTGTACATTAAATTCTGTTTTCTAAGTTCTTTTCTTTTATGGACTGGCGTTTATTGTGAAGTTGGGTTTCTCCTTTGGGTTCTTGATTTGAATCGTGTGCTTATAATCCACAATATGCTTTGCACTTTACTGTGTGTTAACTGTGTTTCCTATTTGTAAATTTTTTTATGTTTTTCCTTTAAATCAGTTCTGCATATATCCATTAGTGTCTAAGCCTTTAAGGTAGTGATAACATTGTGGGCATCGTCTAACTGCATTGTCCTTAATTGATCGTTCTGCAAGGAATTTAATATTCTGTCATTTGGAAGGTATGCTCCTACATTTGAATTTATTTGTTACCATGCTTAGTTCATTATATATGGAACACTTTTGAGGATATGGTTGGAAGGAAATTCAAATATTGAGTGATATATGCTTTGCTTCAGCATCAGATTGTTTAAAGTGGCTGTATAAGGTAGTGATAACTTTTTCTGTCTCATTCATTTCAATTTGCTTTTTTCTGAGTTGGCTTCTAAGTATTACTATAGAAAGGATTGAAGACTTCATAATATAATTTGGGCTGCAATCTTAATGTAGTTTACTCTATTTTAGTTTTGTTAATAAAAAATGATGATAATGATTATGATGATGCCATGTTGATGAGCTTTGCTGCCGTTGTCTCTTTCCTTACTTAGTTTCGTTCTTTATTTTTTTTTCTTTCTTACTTATTGGGTCAATTTTTTTACTTATCATTTGCCTACATACTTAGATGGATCTTGGGCCAGTTCTTGACAACCATAAGTACATTGAAGGCCTCTATGTTAAGTTTGGTGTTTTCTCTGGAGATCATACCATCATCCTCTTTGAAAGAGCTTGAAGAATTTACTGGTTTTTAGAACTTGCTGATAAGATGAAAGATGAAGATTGTTGCTTTGTGTTTTTTTATTTAGTTAGATGTTCATGTCTTTTGTTTCTTTTAACCATATTGTAACTCTTTTTTTATTAAATGTTAAGATTTGCTTATAATTGCAATGCAAGTATGTTCTCAAATTTTAGTTTATAAATTATTTACAATTATTAGTTAATTAATTTTACAAGCTATTGTAGCAGACTTCTGAGTTGTCTCTGAAATTCCTTTAGCTGTAATTTGTCCACTCATTTTGTATAAAATTGATGTAGAGACGGTCCAATGTAGAACTAGCAAAATGAATAAAGGATTTTAAGTTATTTAATATGAACTAATGTAAAATAATATTATAATGTAAACCATTTTGTGTTTCATTTGTTTTTTTGTTATGTTTTTTATTACTTTGCAAATATTTAGATTCATGAGTAATTAGTCAATAAACAAATTTTCATTATATATCTCACTATCGTTCCATTAAATAATTTGGTTCAATCAATCTTAAAATTCCTCAAGGTACCAATCTTAACACACAACATGTTCAAATGTCACATTAAGATACACTTTAAAAGGTCATTTTAAACTGTCAAAAAAAAATGTCCTTTTAATTTCTTTGTATTTTTTCAAAGATTCTTTATATTGTAATCTACTATTGTTATCGCTTTTTCTTTCGTTTTTATCCTTTTGAATCTTCTAAACATATTTTAATTGTTAGAATTTGACTTTAATTAATATTAACCTAATTTAAGTTTTATAATGCTTCCGTAGTCCCTAAAGCTTTCGCCCCGTGTATCATACGGGTGACCCCACTAGTTTTTAAAAATTTAGGCAGGGTGGAGAGATTGGAAGAGTGGGAAGGAAAGCGCCAAAATAAAAACACAATAAAGAAAGAGGACATTATTTCATGGCCACATGTGCATCTAAACCAGCCCAAAAGTTGTGGCCCATATTTACAAATTTGGTCATTAGAAACTCCACATTTTTTTGGGTGAGATTAGAAATTCAACATTAGTCAAATTAGTTTATAGAGTGATTAAAATGTCCTTAAAGTTATTTTAAAATGACTAACTTGACTGATATTCGATAAGTAAATTATATTTTTCATTTCTCAAATACGAAATATTTTTTTTGTCAAGTAGTAGTACATGGTTGAGTCTTTATTCTTTTTTATCGTGAAATTACATATTTTATAAATGTTTATAACATTTTTTCTAAAAAAACACTAAACTGCTTTTGGCGCCCACGACATAAAGTTTCTGGATCTGCCACTGGTGCGACTTCTCACAAATTTTGTTCACAAGTTATAGCTTCGTTTCGTGAAGCATAAGCAACAACAGATCCATGTAGTGAGTGAGGTATGAGGGAATTTGCCCCCACCAAGTAAAAGTATTTTACTTGAGTATATACTTGATAAAAGTGATTTTTGCCCCCATAAAAAAAGAAGGTCTTCTCCCCCTGTACTTTTTAAATGTTTGTACAAAATTGTAAGAGATATATTTTTATTCTTTTAATTTTATTTGAGAGAACAATTGGTGCTAATTTTATTCTTTTATTTTTCTAACTTTTATTGTTTATATCTCTTCTAACCCTAAATACACCCTTAAAAAACATAAATATTTTAGGTTATTTTAGGAGTAAAGACCCCCAAAAAACCTTCTACAAAAGATAGACTTATTTGCTCACTAAGACATGAAAAATACTAATTTTACCATTAACAAAATCAAACATTACTCAAATTAGTCTCTAAAAAGGATTAAAATGTGTCCCGAATTATTTTAAAATGACTTAGAATATTTATTTTATAAATCTTCAGAATATTCTTCATCTGAGAATATATTAGATTTCTTTTTGCCCCCATTATCAATATTTCTTTTGGATCTGCCACTAAGCATAAGCAATGGTCTAAAGTAGGCCCTAACTTTGATTATATACATCCCTCCACCGGAAAAACTTTTTTGAATGAAATGATATGGGTTTTTTCTTATAAAAAATATTACAAACTAAATTCTAAAGTCAACATTGTAAAGGTCAAATAAAATGAAGGGTGAAAAACTTCTTAAAACTAAAAAGTTTATATAAAATATAAATAATTTAAAAACAAACAATAAAAAGAAATAGATAATCACATACCGCTTTCTTTAGATATGGAACGACGTTATACTCATTCTGCTTTAGTCCCATACTAGCGTCGTGACCCGTGCAACGCACGGGGTCAAAGCTTTAGGGACTACATAATCACTGTAATATTAAAAATAGCTTAGTAGAAATTAAAGGAAAAATTTAGGTATTAAAATGTGTATAGTAGATTCAAAAGGCTAGAAACAAAAGAAAAGGGACAACAATTCTAAAACCGTTAGTTGTTACATAATAATTGGGTTATCAGGAGTTAGCCCATCTTCGACAACCTCTCTATTAGAAGAGTTATTGTGAACGACTTGCTGAACATCTTCATTGTTAGGGTATTCAACCTGAATAGCTGGTGGTTGATGACACATTATCCTCGGGCGAAGACGGATAGTTGACATTGGACAATGTATGATACAAATACCCTTTGAACTGAAATAAGCCAATTGAACTTTTGTGCTACGAGGTGTCCCATACAAACCATTAGCTCCATCCTCGATTATATGAGCATTGTATTTAAGGAGAATGGTTATAAGGCTTGCCAACATCTGAAAACTTGAAATCAAGCACTATCAAAAAAAGCAAAGTCAAAATCAATCATGAACTATGAGCTTTGGTGTATCCTCCTATACACCAAAACAAAGCCTTGAGGATTTCTTATCAGTATTAATGCAGAAGAAAAGCATGCCACCTGATATGATAAATATAAAAAAAAGGCAAAAATATGAGTACTTAAAGTCTATCTTGCACTATGCTGATATGATAGTGGAAAAAAGGCAAAAATATGAGTCTTAAAGTCTATCTTGGACTATTTATTAAGAAGTTCAACTAAAAACTGAATATATATAAACTTGTGAAAGTAGGCTAATATTTTCAAGAAAACCCAAAACTTCACTCAAAAATCATGTAACACAAGCGATTCAATTCCTCCGTGTAATCTTGCAATCCAAACCTAGAAAGAATGAGATAAACAATACTGAAATGAATCACAGGAAAATAGTAAAAGACAAACACAGGAACGATTGTTTCTATCAAATCCCATTCTTTTAACATGAAAAGATCATTATCAAATATAATAGGTGATATACCTACTTATCTAGCTTGCCAAGATCATCCTCATAATCACTTGGATTGAAAACCTTTATCTGGTAATACCACACATAACCAAAGACACTCTTGATCAAGTAATAAGAAAATATCTGGAGGTAATTACATATGAAAAACTTTGTGACCCCGCTAAACCTCTCTAGAGCTTACATATGAAAATCTGCAGTAACAGACATCATTTATGCTAAACTACCAACAAATCAGAGTTAGAAGTGTCAGATCAACTTATTTATATACTTCCATTCGATCCCAATCAATAATATAATTTAATTAAAAATGATGGTATTTTATGTTACAAATTACAATTATCAGAATTTCAGGTGGTTTACCGAATCAAAATGAAGCACTCATACATGATGCCTCTAACACCTCAATGACTTTTTGTAGAATCAATTACTAAAATGAACACCAATATCATATTCCATCTTAGACAATTATTCATCCTAATAGGATAATGTAATGTTGGAGTCTTTCAAGGTTAATTGTTAATTTCATCAAGGTGTTGCATCATAAAATTGTTTCATTCAATTTACTTGGTTTGGCCTTATAAAATTTGATTTAGTCTTTTAAATCTAAAGCTAGTAACATGAACATTCATTGCTCATCTCATTTCACAACATCAATGTTTGCAACCCAATATGCTACCATTATGAAACTCATAAAGCAGGCAAATAGTGTTTAGAAGTGTGAAAATTGGAAGCAAAATGTATAATCACAAATTAAACATATGGTAATAGTTAATGCTCACTTGAAAGATTGTACAATATTAATGATTACTACTGTACTCTCAATACGCAAAGGTCTGCTCTATTTAAGGCAAAAGTATACAAATATTTTGATCTTGTTTTAAGACTCTAATTTTAGACTAAATAAATAAATGTTAACCTATCAGCAAAAATAGTTGAAACAATGAAGAAAACTACTCAAAAAATACCTGAGTATCACACAAAACAAACAGTATTGAGAAGAGGGGGATCACCTGAGAATATTTTCTTGTATGCTTCAGCTGAAAAATCAATATAACAAATAGTCACATAATGGAAAGACATAGAACATATATTACTATAGATAAATTGATAGCCATTTGGGCCATCCATAGAAGGCACTATTCTTCAAGGTATAGCTTTCTCATGTTCCTTGAAAAACTATTAGAAGCAATCAAATTCCCTTTCTCCAAGCAACAATTTATGATTTTCAAGAGTTGAACTATGTGCCTAGAACTTCCCAGATGAACAGAAAAGATAAGCACACGAACAAATTAAAATGACACAAAACATAAACAAAATATAGGTTGGTAGTAAGTAATGCAGAAGCAACATCCTTAGTTCCTTACCAACCAGAATTGTTACTCATTTATCTATTATCTATACCTATAATAAGAAATATAATAAAAGCAAAACATGACAAAACTAAAGAAGAAATGAACCTGACACAAAAAAACTCAAAATAAAATATCAGTTCATGATTAAAAAAGCACAAAACCCAGATCTTCCCCAATGAGTTCCAAAGCCAAGTTAATACACAAATAAATGAACGCCAAAGATAAAAAAGGCAAGAATACATAAATGAGAAAGGAAGACCAAAAATTCAGAAACACACAATTAGATTTCAGTTTGTGCTACAAAAGGTTCCAGAAATTAGTTGGTTGAAAACCAAGTCATCGATGAAAAAATAGATATAGGTGCGTGCATATTGAGAAAAATCAAGTCAGGGAAAGTGATTACAGAGAGGCATACTTCAGCCAGCACATATTGGTCCAAGCTATTTTAGACCACCATGCCACAACATCTCTATTCTGTTGTGTAGCACTATTACAGTGTTGATTTGCAGTGCTTTAAAGTTCTTCGAGCGCCAATCTCACCCTGCCATGTAGGGGAGAAGCAAGTACATCAAATACTATAGTTATGATTTCTCGCTCAAAAGTTAATGGCCAAATAGACATGGGAAACAATCAAACTTCAGAAATCAATGAAATAATAAAATCGAAATGAAAAAATTTCAACTTCTAAAGTTCAAACATTGAAAAATATTCCTCCTCACCTGTGACAAAATACATTTATCATACTCCAAAAGGATTTCATCCATGGTGATTAGATGTTGTCATGCACTTGGGGCAAAGAGATGGTTTAATACAAATAAAGTTGTTGCTATTATTCTCTCTGCTTTAATATCAAACTTGATATCATCACCTTTTTTTTAAGCCTTTAATATTGCAGAAATTGCACCATACTAATTCAGCATATGAATATCACACTTTCAGATAACATATCAATTTCTTTCCAAATTAATCTTTCAAAGTAACTACAACATGTATCTTATGCAGAGCTTGCTCTCAAAAATTTAATGGCAAATCTGTAATAAATATATACATGTTATAAGTAATGCAAGTAAAACAAAATATTTTATCACAAAATACATTTGTCATACTCCATTGGGGCATTTTCTCAAACAGCATGTAGTTACCATTTAGAATAAAATTAATAAATAAAAAAGTAAGATGGTCTCTGTGGTTGGTCACCTCTGGTCTCTGTAGATGAAAATTTTGTGGCACGAGACAGTTGCTTCTACTATTTGCAATGCCACAATCGCTTCCACTTGATCCGATGTCGCAAATGCTCAGCGCACGGTATTAGTTGCTCTAACTTCTTCGAGATTGCGAGTTGAAAGCCGAAAAGGCTGTTCCGCCGAAGGCAACATACAATTGCGACGAAGATGCCGAAATCGACATCACGCAGTCCATGGTAGGCAGCAACAACTGAGAGCAATACCAACCCAAAAACCAGTGACAAATAAATCAAATACCAAAAATAAGAGAAAGTAGAAATCACTTGGGAGAGTAAAAATCGAAAAAAAATCAAAGAATAGTGATTCTTACTTGAGGAAATGAGGATGGAGGTGAACTTTAAGAGCTCTTGGAGTAGTGTCACTGTGAAAGTTGTGGGAAGAAGAGACCATCATTAGTAACAATTAGTATTGAGAAGGGTAGCTTGTTCAAACAAACTTAACAACATTGGGAAACGGAGGAAGTTAAAAGAAAAGAAGAGTGCAAAATGAAGAAAAGCAGAGAACCTCACCCACGTGGAGAAGAGAGAAGTAGGAATAGAAGAAAGCTGTGAAAGTTGAGGGAAACGAAGCAAACAGAAGCAAAGAATGTGCTACACGTGGCCAAACACAGCTGAAACAAAATCTTTGGTAACATCTTCACTCTTGCAATGAAGATGCCAATGCTGCCACTATACTGTTTGATTAAAAAAACCGGAAGACAATCATCATTCCACAAAGCTTAGCTGAGCTGAATTGGCACTCTTCTTCCACTTGGATGATACATGGCACAAATGGCGGCGATGGGTTGGCCGGAAAATTGGAGGGAAACCATGGCCAAACATCCTAGGTGGAGACTACCACCGGATGTATAGTTTTGGATAAGCTACATCATTTACAAAGTTATAGAGTGCAAGGAAGCATATTTTCATGTAGTGTGGAAGAGAATCCATCGCATTGAGATCCCAACTACAATACAAAAAAATACCTATTAATAATCCTTGATTTAGGTAAGGAACATTCAAAATGGAAGGATCAAAATTAATTGTGGAGAGAGAGGGGATGGAAAAGTAAAAATATTAACCTATCAACTGCTTTTGTGAAGAGTTCTAATTCTTCCAAAGTACCATACACGTCATAAATATCATCAATGCTAGTTATAAAATTAATAACCAATGCTGTGACTGCTCTCAAATTTGCAAGATTTGGATGAAAATTCATTCCCATGGCCCAAACGAAGCTCTGCACCAGCCTATCCCTAAAAAAACTCAGATCATCGGCGAGGCCAATTCTTTTCCACCATCTTAAAATGAAAGCAGAGTTAAGTATTAGCCAAAAATATTATTAATAATTCTGATATATAAGTTTGTAAGAGTCAAAAGCTGAATTTATCTCCCTAACTTCAAATGAAACCAACTATCATTAAAAATGGTATCTGAATTCATCACCTTGATGTATACTTGAGTTCGTCTTGGTGGATGCTTTGAACCAAATTGAAATCCAATTCAGCAAATTGAAGTATGACATAACTAGCCTTTTGGCTTCTCTCAGATAGAAATTTAATTAACCATAAAGCCTCGCATCTCGGCACCCTCCAATCCATTTCAATGGAAACTCCAAAGCATGATCAATTAGGTGTGATGTGTCAGTCTTACTATTCATCTTCACAAACTCCGTGAGAGGGTTTATGGTAAAATCTCTTGCTTCATCCATTATAAGTTCATTTTCCATTGAATAAAATGAGGCTTCATACAATGATAACAATCCCTTGACATCAATCGATATGCCTTTATTGAAGTTACCCATTTCATCGAGAAAATTATCGAAAACATCTGTAACAACAATTTCATGGCAAATTACAAAAATTAATATCATTCAATTAGTCGTGTAATAGTCACTAAATATTAATGTTTTTGAATGCAATGTGGAGATTAATACCTGTTGATATTTTGAATCCATGTTGCCTTAACATTCTGAACGCAAGGGCTGTGACATATAAATTCTTCTTCCTTTTTAACACATTTATATTGTTGTGAACACTTTCCAATATGCTTCGTATTTCATTATTAAAATGAAAGGAAATTCCTAGCCTTTCCAAGATGTTAATCATGTCAAGTTGATCAACATAATCTATCAATTAACAAAGAATTACCCTAACTTCTTCCTTTAACACTCTACTTTGCTTTACATAGAATTCGTCCTGCAATTATATATATATATATATATATATATATATATATATATACACCTTTTTAGCGGTAATAAAAGACTAACATACTTATTTTTCGGGTGTTAAGTATTTAGGATGTTGATGCAACCTGATAACTTAATTCATTTCAGTGTCGAAATTTGATACTTGTCTCTTGAAATACAAGGTCAAACTTTACAAATAAGTAAAACCTCGTTGACTGCATTTAATTGAGCCTGTCGAAAATGCAGGCTAACAAATTGCCCTCCAAAAATGTCTTTTTCGACTAAAATTTAAAGGCTTAAATATGTATTCTGCCCCTGCAAATATCACCATAATCCAGTTATACCCCTGTAAAAATAAAAACTTTAAAATTACCCTTGCAAATATAAATCGCTTACGGTTATGCCCCTCGGTCAGCTTCCCATCCAAAAAAATAATTTAAATAAGGTTTAAATATATGTTCTACCCCTGCAAATATCACCATAATCCAGTTATGCCCCTGCAAATATCAGCATAATAGAAAAATTAAAGATTTTGACAGGGGCATAACTGGATTATAGTGATATTTGCAGGGGCATAACTGGATTATGGTGATATTTGCAGGGGTAAAACATATATTTAAACCTTATTTAAATTATTTTTTTGGATGAGAAACTGACCGAGGGGCATAACCATAAGCGATTTATATTTGCAAGGGCAATTTTAAAGTTTTTATTTTTACAGGGGCATAACTGGATTATGGTGATATTTGCAGGGGCAAAACATATATTTAAGCCAAATTTAAATAAAGGAAGAAAATGACATTTTTGATAATTCACTCAACAGCTTAATGTCAAGTCTGCTAACGTCATCACCATCAGCTTTCAGAATTGAAAAGATACTTTTTGAAATGAATAGTTTTTTGCGCTGACTATTCGGAGATAGTGGGCCACGTTTGCTTTGGAACTCCCCACAATATCCACTTCTCCATAACTGTCAGGCCATGATTGCTAATGGGCCACTCTCTAAGTTGCCAAAAACCCAAACGTTTATAGCCTTTATTTTTTTTTCTTTAGCAACTATAAAAGGAATTGCTTCTCCTTCATTCTACTCTTTTACTCTCTTCATCTTCTGATATTGCAAACAAAACCCTTTCATCTTCTTCGGTAAGATAAAACCCAAAATCACCATAGAAACTCAGTCAAACTCCATTAAAGCTCCGAACCTCTTCTCTGGCCTTTTACGAGAACCTCTAAAACTATTCAAACTCCATTTCAATCGCTGTAAAATGGCTTTTGCTTCAAGTTCTCGAGTTTCTGGAAAACAACAATTCGTTGCTGAACCTGATCTTGAGGATACACGCGCTCAGATTTGGAAATCTCAGGTACTCATTCCTTCTCTTGAACCTCATAAGCATGCTTTCCTTGGGCCTCTTCCTGAATCTCTTGAAGACACACCAAAAATCCAGGAAATTTTCCCTAGCTATCATCGCTATAGCCCTAGGATTTTCCAGCAAGAGCCTTACGAAATGGGGTTTATGAGTGCCCCTGCGAGGGTTTTTAGGTCTGCGCCTCATGTAGGAAATGACATTTATGTCAAATGGCTCAACAAAGTTGAGTCGAAGAAAGGCAAATTTTGGAAAACCCAAGGGATCTTCGACCTAATCCAGTTGTCGAGGTATGGCCCCAAGTACCAAAGTCCTATGCTCACTTCAGCACTCCACTTTTGGGAACTCACCACCAATAGCCTTCATCTGAAGTGTGGCATGCTCACTCCTACCTTGCTGGATGTGGCTGCCATCACTGGGCTTAGACCCACGGGAGAAATCTTCAACCCTAACAACACCACCAACACTTATGACTTCAACTTCAAACGTGCCACATTTTCTCGGTACATCGAAGACCAACACCTCACTGACACTGAAGAGGTTTCCGACACAGAACACATAGCTTTCCTCACCTTGTGGCTGTCTCACTACATCTTTTCCTCTTCGTCACTTCAGATGGCCAAAATGCATGTGAATTTGGCCATTCAAATTCACGAAGGTCGAAACCTCTGTCTCAGCAAACTCATTCTAGCCTCTCTCTATGAGGCCTTAGGAAATGGAGCCCTCGACTTGAAACAACTTGAACCTCAAGGTAAACTACTGATTTCAGGCCCTATTTGGCTATTTCAATTGTGGCTCCTTGCCACTTTCGAGTCAAGATTACAACTGTTTTGCCCAAATGACCATGTTGAGATGGTCGAACAAAGGAGTATCGAAGGTTTAAGACTTGCCGTTTTAAAACCCAGGGAAATAGGTCAGTCTATAGAAGATCTATTTTCTGATGCTTTCACCATGCTCCAAAACTGTGATACCTTCACGCCTTCGATGCCACCATTTATTACAAGGACCCGTGGACCAAGTTGGTTCACCAAAGAATTTCCTGCAACATCTGTCGAACATGAAGAAGAGGTCAACGAAATCTGGCAAGCTTACTTAACCCCAAACCTCCTATCAATCAGGATTTCACCCAGCAAGGGAAAAGCTCAATTTGGCATGGCTGGATACCAACCAAATTTGGTGGCCAGGCAATTCAGACTGTGCCAACTTTGACCTGCTCCCTTTTTCAAATCAAAAAAGGCTTTGAAATTTCCAGACAATGAAAAAGAATTCTGGCAACGTCTCGACACTGCTGCCCAAAACACTCCCACTTTTAATCCCTTAAAATATGAGCCATCATTTGCTTGTACCAATGAATTTCTTAAGTGGTGGAACAATTATTACACAACTAGGCTTGCTGTTGTCGAAGAGTCCACCTTGTTATCCAACCTAATCTCTGCTTTTCCTCCTTTACAGAACAAGAAGGATAAAAGTCAAGGTACGCATATTCGAGAAATTCAGGCTTTTCAAAATTACTTCGAAAAATGAAGCTAGTAACATATTCGAAAAATTCAACCTAACAAACTCTTTATTTTTCCCTTAATCGTTTTGATTCAATATGATAATAAACTCATCAATCTGTTATAACAGGGAAATGAAGCTAGTAACATTGAGCTTAAGCAAAAACAACCAATACCAACTTCGACTCTCTCCCCTTTTGTCGAACCAATAGCTGAAAACGTGGTCGAGGAGCAGCCAAATCAGACCAGTCCCATTAACATCACAGAAGAGGCTCTTCACCAACAAACGAATGATCTGACAACCAATGAGCCTTCATTAGACAAGACTGCACTTGAAAAAGAAGTTCCTGACCAAGATCAAGAGAAGAAAGATGACGAGATGAATGAAGCTGATCACACTGCTGGTGTCGAGTTTGAGAAAGATATTCTGGTTCCAACTCCTAATCTGAGTGACAAAGAGGAAGAAGAAGAAAATCAAGGCGAAGGCAACGAAGAAGACCAAATTGATGATGATGTTGTCGACTCTGAAGAGGAAGAATCTGAAGATAACTCAGAGCACGTCGACGAATCACCAAATGACCAAAACACCTCTAAAGCAGCACCTTCATCAAGCAACACTCTGAGCCAAGAGGCTTTGACAGAACTGAAAAGTAAGAATCCTCTTGAGGCTTTGAAATTCATGTTAAGTAGTAGGGCATCTTTGACTAAGCAAAGCTCTTCGACTACTTCCATTGGAGAAATGTCTGATAGTTCGAAGGAAGACCTCCTTAAGGAATTTCGAGCTAGAATTCTTGAAGCTGACTTATTTCAGGCCATCGAGCGAAATCACATAACAACTTTTGAGATCAAAGCGCTGCTGCGTAAACTCAACAATTCGACTTCAAGCAAATCCCTCATCGACTTCATTGTCGAATTCGAGCCTCTCTTAGAACAAATCACCAGGGACCTTCAAAAGAAAAAGGATAACGCTGCAAACAAAGAGCGCGAGGCTAAATTGCAACAAGAAGAGTGGGCTGCTGTCGAAGCTTCACAAGCCAAAATTTCTTCTTTGGAGACCCATGCAGCAAATAATGCTCAAGAGATGGCTGATTGTGATAGTGCTATTTCTAGATATCAAGAACAAATCAAGAACTTGCAATTGAAGCTCAAAGCAGAAGAAAAGAAGAAAGCTTCACTTCGTAAGACAACTCCTGAATCTTTGGAACCGGTGATTAATGCAGAAGCAGCTTTGGCAATCGAGCACTTGGAAAGACACAGCCAACATGAAGCAAAGGTTCAAAGTTTGGTCGAAGATGAAGCCCTTACTGCTACAAGACTAGAGCATTCAAAATCTGTTTTAGAAAGGCTCAAAACCAACCTTCAACTTTAAATTGTAATTTTCTTTATTTCCAATTTTGTAACTTCGACAATATTCTGGCAATTACCAACTTCTAAATGCCATGTTTAAATCTTCTTTATAATTTTAGTCCTGCGTTATTTTGACTTCTTGCAGTATCGACCATCAGCGCCTAATTCTTCTACTTCATAGGCACCGTTAGTATATATTTGCAAAACTCGAAATGGTCCTTCCCATTTCGGTGACCATTTGCCTAAGACTCTATCTTTTTTGTCCGTAGGCAGTATTACTTTCCAAACTAAGTCTCCTAAGGCAAAAGTTTTCGACTTAACTTTTTTATTATAAGCTTTAGCTACCCTTTCTTTTTGCCTTATCAGGACATTTAACGCATTTAGTCTTTCTTCGTCTAAATCAACTAACTCATCTAACATCATATTCCAATAATAATCTGATGGAATTTCGAATTGCCTTTGAATTCTGGCTGACTGTAAACAAATTTCGACTGGTAAGACTGCATCATGTCCAAATGTTAGTCTAAAAGGAGTAGTATTAATTGATTCTCTAGGAGAATTTCGACAAGCCAACAAAACTTGGTCAAGAGTTTTATGCCAATTTCTAGGCTTTTGCCCAATATGCTTTTTAATCAAATTAATAATGATTTTATTAGCTGCTTCTACTTGACCGTTGGCTTGAGCATAGTATGGTGTCGAAGTCAGTAACTTGAAACTAGTTTAAGAGGCCAAATCTACCATTTTTCGACCAATAAAAACTGTACCTTGGTCTGTAGTAATGGTTTCTGGAATTCCAAACCTATCCAAAATATGGTTTTGAATAAAATTGATTACTGCCTCTTGATTAACATTAATTAAAGGAATAGCTTCTACCCACTTAGTAAAATTATCTATCCGAACTAATATGTAACGATGGCCTTTTGACGAAGTTGGCTTAATCTCACCAATTAAATCTAAAGCCCAACCTCTAAATGGCCAAGGTTTTACTATTGAATGAAGTTCACTTACAGGCACGTGTTGAACTCATGCATGCCTTTGACACTCTTGGAAACCTTTAGGGAACTCTATGCAATCTTTTAACATAGTTGGCCAGTACACTCCTTGTCGAAATAAAAGCCATTTTATTTTGTGGCCTGCTTGATGAGACCCACAAGTTCCACTATGAGTATTGGAAATTGCTAAATATGCCTCACTCTCACTAAGGCATTTAAGTAAAACTCCTTCAGGAGCCTTTTTGAACAACTCATTTCCAATAATCACGTAGCTTAAGGCTCTATACTTGGTTTTTCTATTGGTTATTCTTGTTGGATTTTTGAAGTATTCGACAATTGGTTTTCGCCAATCATCATTCGACATATTGTCAATGGCAAAAACTTCAAAACATCGAAAATTTTCAATAATTGGAGATAACGATACTTCCTCGACCCCCCCAAGTTTTTGGCTTGACATTTCATTTAAAGGATAATCTGTCGAAATTAATTAATTTTTTATTTCTATTAATTCTTCTAGTTTTTCTTTAGAAACTCTGTATCCTGAAGCAATTCGTGCCAAATCATTTGCCTCTTGATTGTCAAGTCGAGGCACATGCTTGATTTGAACACTATCGAAATGTTTTAACAATGTATTGGCAGTAACAAAATACATTATTAGGTTTTCTTTAATGCAGTTATACTCTTTTGTTAATTGCTTCACAACTAGTTCTGAATCACCTTTCATTTCAACATGTTTTGCCCCCAAGTCTAACAAGATCTCAAGTCCTGCTATCAAGGGTTCGTATTCAGCTTCATTATTGGAGTAAGATCCTTCGATTTTAAACTTATACTTTGTTGGAATTTTTGTTGGTGAGATAATTAAAATTCCAATTCCAACACCGTTTTTGTGGCTTGAACCACCGAAATATAACTTCCAAGGTTGAGTATCCACTAAGTTTACTGTGGTTTCGACCAATGAATGGTCGACAATAAAATCAGCCACTATTTGGCCTTTAATAGCCTTTAAAGGCTGATGTTAAGGAGTATTCAGACAGAGCTAAAGCCCATTTACCTATTCTACTATGTAAAATTTGTTTCGACAGCATATGTTTAAAAATATCATAATGCGAATAAACATACACATCAACAGGCTTTATATATTGCTTCAGTTTTGTACAAGAGAAATACAAGCATAAACACAATTTTTCTATAGGATGGTACCTAGTTTCTGCATCGTTTAAAACCCTACTGAGGTAATATATGGCTCTTTCGACACAATTTTCATCCTCTTGTGCTAACATGCTACCTATAGATAATTCTGATGCTGCTACATACAATTTCATTACTTTATTCCTAATAGGAGGTAACAAAATAGGCGGCTTCTCCAGGTATGCTTTAATCTCGTCGAAAGCTTTCTGGTGTTCTGCATCCCATCTGAACACATCTTCCTTCTTCAGTCGAAGCAACGGCGAAAATACTTGAGTCTTGCCACTTAGATTTGAAATAAATCTTCTAAGGAAGTTAATCTTTCCTAATAATGACTGCAACTCTTTCTTTGTCGAAGGAGCTTTCGTTTCCAAGATTGCTTTCATCTTGTTTTGATTGATTTCAATGCTTTTTTTGTGTACAACGAAACCCAAAAAATCACCTGTACGTACACAAAAGGCACATTTGAGTGGATTTATTTTCAATCCATATTTTCTCATTCTTTCGAATGATTGTCGAAGATGGTCTGAATGACCATTTTCTGACGAAGACTTAATAACAATATCATCTATGTACACTTGCATAAATTTTTCAATAAAATCATGAAACATAGATTTCATTGCTCTCTGGTATGTAGCACCAGCAGTTTTTAGGCCAAATGGCATTACTACCCATTCATAAACGCCTAATGCCCCAGGGCAACGAAATGCTGTTTTTGATGTATCTTCTTCAGCAATATATATTTGGTTATAACCAGAATAACCATCAAGCATGCTTAGATATTCATAACTTGCTGCTGAATCAACTAGCATTTCTGCCACTGGCATGGCATATTCATCCTTAGGTGTAGCATTATTCAAATCTCTAAAATCTATGCAAACTCTAAGTGTACCATTTTTCTTAATTACAGGAACTATATTAACAAGCCATTAGACATACCTGGCAGTTCTGATGAACTTGCTCTTTAGTAATATTTCTATTTCTGCTTGATCTTTAACAGGATCTCTGGTGCAAATCTTCTTGGAGTCTGCTTCACTGGCTTCTTTCCTGGTCGAATTGGTAATTTTATCTCGACCACTTCTCGACTTAATCCTGGCATTTCACTATAGTCCCAAGCAAAGCAATCCTTGTACTCCTTCAGCAATTCGATAATCTGCACCTTCAATGCTTGATCAATCTTTACACTAATATATGTTGGCCTTTTTATGGAGCCATCTCCCAAATCAATCTCTTCTAAGGGATCTTGTGCCTGAATCCTTTTGGTCGAACCCAATGGATCCTTTTCAAAACCTAGAGGCTCATTGTTGCACCCCGAAAAATCCGGTTTGGATCCTTCTTCGCACAACGAGAAAAACAATGAAGCCGCCATCAACATTTTTTATTTAGAGACCAAAACATTGAAAAAGGGTCCTTTTTAAGGCGGGTGGTCCTTTGAGAACTAGAGATGTAGGTTCGGGGGTCGGTTAGGTGTGGGGAAGGTATTAGCATCCCACACCTCCTTTCTACCACAAGGGAACCTTTAACTTGATGTGCGGTTTTGACAGAGTTGATTTGAAACAATTCGTTCTAATTCTTTTTTTATTTGAGAAAAGTGTTTTTGAAAACGGGGGAAAAGAAGAATCTTTTTATTATTTTTTAAAAGTGTGCTAGGGTTTTGTGAATGAATTGTGAGGCCAAAAGGTGTGTGAGATGAGGTTTCTAAGGTATATATAGAGAGCAACTAGGTTTAAGGGTATTTAGGTCATTGTGCATCTCATCTCACTCTAGGATTGCATTTAAAATTTGAATGGAGGGTGAGGATTTAATCACACATGGATTGAGGTCAAAAAAATGAAAATATGAGAGGGAAGGATGGGGGTGAATTCGGCCAAGCAAGGGAGAGTGGTGCCCAAGTTTTGCAAGTTGGCAATTGTACCATTGTACTATCCATGAACCCTCCAATTATCCTCTCAATTTTGATTATTCTTTTCAAGATAATTGTACATAAATCTAGCCATTTTGAGCCACATACAAAGTATCTTGAAGAATATGCCATTTTATGAGATCACCATGACCAAAAATATCATAAAAATCACATCTTGAAACTTCTTGTAGAATATTCCTTTTTGATGCCTTTTTGAATTTTTTTGTGCATAATGCATGCATACATGCGCATGCATATATACATGACCAAAATGTTTTGCTTCAAATAAATTTCTCTAAAATTGCACAATGATTTTTGATGAGAAAATATCTTATTTTTAGAAAATGACCAAAATACCCTTTTGCCCTAAAAACTCAAAAATGCATGCACAATGTTCTTCACACTCTTCAAAATAAACGCCACACTTCTCAATTTATTTATTTTTGTGGAAAATTAGAATTTTAAACCTAGGCGGACAAAATTAGGGTATGACAGCTGCCCCTCTTTATTTGGATTTTAACAAGGAATATGAATTGGCCGAAACATATTCCGAGGCAAAATAGAAATAAAGAATTCAGAAATTATACCAATTTTGTCTACTTAGAGAAACCAGAACTTTCCTTTTTCTTTTTTTTTTCTCTTTTTTATTCCTTTTTGAAATATGATACAAATGCAATGAAAAGATTTTTTTTTTCTCTTTTTTTTTGTTTTTCTTTTTGGAATCAATTGGTGCCAACCCTCAATAAGCCAGCGAAAGCAGTAAAGAAAGCAAAAAAAAAGGTGCCGGCCCTCATTAAGCCGGCGAAGGAGGCTGCCTAAAGCCTTTTAACGAATCGCGAACGATCCGAGTTTGCACTTGGGCCTGTGGAGCACGTGGGCTCAAAGGGGTGGTCTTTCGAGCGACCGGGGGAGGGTACTATATCAAGTCTAGATCTCGATATTTCCCTAGGACTGCGCCATGGTTTAGGCCAACACTGCTATCCTTTTCGACTGGACCTATTGAGGTCAGGGGGACTTACTCGCAGCTCGAATACGAAGTGAAGTCAATCTTTCTGGGGGACACGTGGGTCCAAAGGGGGATCCGCAAATCCAATTAGCTTTCTTCAGTTGGTCAATGCTGCCGCACTGATCCACAGTACCTGCATATGTTAGCAGATGCAAGGCATAGTACATGGAGCATGGATGCATGTTATGCAGAAACATGTTATGCGAGTGCATGCAATGCGATGATTTGATGAATGCCGTGAAAATGCTTTTGATTTTCTTTTGATTCTTCTTGATCAGCTTTCCCGTTTTTTTTTTTTTGGAATCAATTGGTGCCAACCCTCAATAAGCCAGCGAAAGCAGTAAAGAAAGCAAAAAAAGGGTGCCGGCCCTCATTAAGCCGGCGAAGGAGGCTGCCTAAAGCCTTTTAACGAATCGCGAACGATCCGAGTTTGCACTTGGGCCTGGGGAGCACGTGGGATCAAAGGGGTGGTCTTTCGAGCGACTGGGGGAGGGTACTATATCAAGTCTAGATCTCGATATTTCCCTAGGACTGCGCCATGTTTTAGGCCAACACAGCTATCCTTTTCGACTGGACCTATTGAGGTCAGGGGGACTTACTCGCAGCTCGAATACGAAGTGAAGTCAATCTTCTGGGGGACACGTGGGTCCAAAGGGGGATCTGCAAATCCAATTAGCTTTCTTCAGTTGGTCAATGTTGTCGCACTGATCCAGGGTACATGCATACGTTAGCGGATGCAAGGCATAGTACATGGAGCATGGGTGCATGTTATGCAAAAGCATGTTATGCGAGTGCGTGTGATGCGAGTGCATGGGATGCGATGATTTGATGAATGCCGTGAAAATGCTTTTGATTTTCTTTTGATTCTTCTTGATCAGCTTTCTTTTTTCTGACCGTTTGTTTTTTTTTTTTTTTTGCTAGTTCGACTGACCCGTGACACTCATGGCACAAGACTGGGGAACTTATTAGAGTTGCTGCGGCGCACGGGCCGGGCGCAGGTTTGTTTTATGATTTGCCATCTGAAGTGATTGATGGGCGCAATTATTTTCCTTGAACATTAATTTGTATTTGAGAAATTACTTCCTTCCCGTGACTTTTGGGGATTTCGCAATGATTGCAATGCTCTAGGATTTATGCACATGTTTTACAATTCAGTATTACCATCATCATAAAACGTTTATTTTGAGCTGAAAAAGCAGAAAATAGAAAAGCAAACAGATATGAGAAAAATTGAACTTTATTGATGTGGAAACCGGTCGTACAGAAAGTTACGCCGACTGTTCAATATATTTGAAAATTTAAACTGCAAAAAGACACGAAAAAGAGAGAAAAGCTAGTTTCTAAATGTCCGTCTCTGTGGAACAATGCCAAACATTTATGTCCTTGACCTTGATCACCCCTCTATCCAAACCTTCAGGAGTGCTGTATGCCCTTGTTTATTTTCATGCCCAAGTTTTCTAACCCTAATTTTTGCCTGGATCGCCCTTTGCGGGTTTTCAATCCACCGGGTCGCTCTGATTTTGCCTAGGCCGCCCTTTCGGGTTTTCAACCTAGCGAGCTAATTCTTACTTGCCTTATCTTTCTCTTTTTTCGTCTATTTCTTTCAGGCATAATACTTCTTCACCGAATCTGAATTGACTGGGTTTTTGAGCTCTTCACCGTCCATGTTGGTGAGTATTAGTGCTCCTCCAGAGAAGGCTTTCTTGACCACATAAGGTCCATCATAATTGGGAGTCCATTTTCCTCGGGGGTCGCTCTGAATGGGCAATATCTTTTTGAGCACAAGATCTCCCTCGTTGAACTCTCGAGGGCGAACTTTCTTGTCGAAGGCCGTCCTCATCCTCTGTTGATACAGTTGTCCATGACACAAAGCTGCAATTCTTTTTTCCTCAATGAGATTTAACTGATCCAGACGAGCTTGTACCCATTCAGCTTCTTCCAACTTGGTTTCCATCAATACCCGTAGGGAGGGTATTTCAACCTCAATAGGGAGGACTGCCTCTGACCCATATACTAGAGAAAAAGGGGTTGCCTCAGTTGAGGTACGCACTGAAGTGCGGTATCCGTGCAAAGCAAAAGGAAGCAACTCATGCCAATCTTTGTAGGTTACCACCATCTTTTGAACTATTCTCTTGATATTCTTGTTGGCCGCTTCGACTGCCCCATTCATCTTGGGTCGATAGGGGGAAGAATTATGATGCTGGATTTTGAATTCTGTGCACAGGTCTTTCATCATCTTGCTGTTCAGGTTGCTGCCGTTATCGGTGATGATCCTGTTTGGAAGGCCGTAACGACAAACCAGATCTTTCTTTACAAACTTTGCAACCACAGAGCTAGTGATACTTGAGTATGAGGCAGCTTCAACCCACTTGGTGAAATAGTCAATGGCGACAAGGATGAAGCGATGCCTGTTTGATGCTTTTGGCTCGATAGGACTGATGACATCCATCCCCCACATTGAGAATGGCCAAGAAGCAGTCAGAACGTTTAGTGAAGCAGGTGGTACATGGATATGATCGGCATAGATTTGGCATTTGTGACACTTTCTTACAAAGCTGTAGCAGTCAGATTCCATTTGCAGCCAATAATAGCCGGCTCTTAAGATTTTTCTAGCCATGGTGTGTCCACTGGAATGAACCCCAAATGAGCCTTCATGGACCTCTTTCATAATCTTTTCGGCCTCCTCTTTTGCAACACACCTTAGGAGAACCATGTCATAATTTCTCTTGTAGAGAACTTCACCATTCAGGAAGAAATTCCTCGACAGCCTTCTGAGCGTTCTCTTGTCATTTTCTGATGCCCCAGGAGGGTATTCCCTGGTGGTGATGTACTGCTTGATATCATGGTACCACGGCTTGTCATCAGGCTCTTCATCTATTGCAGTGCAGTAATGATGTGCTGGCAGATCCCTATGCTGGATTCTGAGGTGAGCTAAACTCTTGTCACAGCTGATGTTGAACATTGACGACAACGTTGCCAAAGCATCGGCCAACTGGTTTTCGCTTCAAGGGATATGTTGGAAAGTGACTTCCTCAAAGGACTCCATCAATTCTTGAACATAATCACAATAGGGAATCAATTTGGGATCTCTGGTCTCCCAATCACCTCGCACCTGATGAATAACCAAAGCTGAATCACCATACACATCAAGCCTTTTGACCTTCCATTCAAGGGCTGCCTGAATACCCAGGATGCATGCTTCATATTCCGCAATGTTATTTGTAACATAAAAGCTCAGTCTTGCAGTGACCGGAATGAAGCGATTGTCTGGAGAGATTAACACAGCTCCGGCCCCATGCCCCCACATGTTGGATGCACCATCAAGTATCATCCTCCATCTTTCATCCTCTTGGGACTTCCCCTCGTGGAATAGTGCCATGATGTCTTCATCGGGAAAATCATACTGCATCGACTGGTATTCTGGGATAGGCTGACAAGCTAAGTACTCAGCAAGTGCGCTGCCCTTGACTGCCTTCTGCGTGACATACAGGATATCATATTCTGACAATAACATCTGCCAACGGGCAATCCGTCCTGCGAGAGCTGGCTTCTCAAAAATGTACTTGATCGGATCCATTTTAGACACCAACCAAGTTGTATGGCTCAGCATGTACTGCCTTAAACGATGAGCAGCCCAAGCCAAAGCACAACAAGTCTTCTCCAGCATTGGGTATCTTGTCTCGCAGTCAGTAAATTTCTTGCTCAGGTAATAAATAGCATGTTCTTTCTTGCCTGACTCATCATGCTGTCCCAGCACACACCCCATCGAATTGTCTAACACAGTTAGGTACAAGATCAGCGGCCTTCCGGCCACCGGTGGCATCAGAATTGGTGGATTCTGAAGATACTTTTTAATTCTCTCGAAGGATCTCTGACAATCATCGTTCCATTTGGATTCTTGGTTCTTGCACAACAACTTAAAGAGAGGCTCGCAAGTGGCTGTCAGTTGGGATATGAACCTTGAGATGTAGTTCAGTCTCCCAAGAAAACCACTGACCTCCCTTTCAGTCTTTGGTACTGGCATTTCGAGGATTGCTTTGACTTTATCTGGATCAACTTCTATCCCTTTCTGACTGACGATGAACCCCAGTAGCTTTCCGGATCTTACACCGAAGGTGCATTTAGCTGGGTTTAATCTGAGTTTGAACTTCCTTAGACGTTCAAAGAGTTTTTGCAGATTCACCATATGCTCTTCATCAATCTTGGATTTAGCAATCATATCATCCACATACACCTCGATTTCCTTGTGCATCATGTCGTGGAACAATGTCACCATGGCCCTCTGATACGTCGCACCGGCGTTTTTGAGTCCGAAAGGCATCACCTTATAGCAAAAGGTTCCCCAGAGAGTTATGAAGGTTGTTTTCTCCATATCTTCCGGAGCCATCTTTATCTGATTGTATCCTGAGTATCCATCCATGAAGGAGAATAAAGAGTGTTGGGTTGTACTGTCCACCAGAATATCAATGTGGGGTAGGGGGAAATCATCTTTGGGGCTGGGGACGACACACATCCTGACTTTCCCGTCCTTCTTGGGAACCGGGACGATATTGGCAACCCATTGAGGGTACTTGGCAACCGCTAGAAACCCGGCATCAAACTGCTTCTTTACCTCATCCCGGATTTTCAACGACATCTCTGGTTTCATTCTTCTCAGTCTTTGCTTTACAGGCGGGCATTCTGGCTTTACTGGCAACTTGTGCACAACAATATCGGTATCCAACCCAGGCATATCTTGATACGACCATGCAAAAATGTCAACGTAATCGCGCAGGAGCTGAATTAACTTCATACGATCACTGTCGTTCATTGCGGTACCGACCTTAACCTCTTTCTTGTTCTCATCTGTACCCAAGTTGATTACCTCAGTTGATTCTCCGTGAGGCTGAATGACCCTTTCTTCCTGTTCCATTAATCTCATCAGTTCTGGAGGAGCTTTCCAGTTGTCCTCAACATCTCCCTCAGTTTGATTAATTGGATGATCAAAGTCAAAATATGGATCATCGGCATTGTTATTTTCAGAGATAATTATTGTTGATCTGCATTTGCAGAGGAAAAAAGCAGAATGAAAGGCGAAACAAACAGGCAAAATAAAATAAAGCGGAGAAGACACATGAAATTAAGAGAAATGATTTTATTGATGAATTTCAAAAACAACGTTTTTATTGATGATGATAGCAATGAAGATAAAAACATGCGTGCCCCTAACAACTTATCCTATGGCCTTGGGCAGAGCCACAGGGGTGCATTACAAATTATTACTTTGAATTAAAAGCCACGGGAAAGTCAGCAGCTTCCCAATTCTTCAACTTTTCATCGGCAAAGCAACGGCGGACTAGACTGGTATCACCTTTTTCAGCTCCAGGGCCATCCCCAATGGCAGCAATTTGATTAGGGTCCAACAACCCTGCACTCTTAAAGCTCTGGCGAATATCACAGATAGAGATCTTTTTTGACCAAGGATCTTGACCTCTCAGTTTGGCCAACCACCTGCTCTTTCTTTCCTCTGCCATCCCCTTTCTCTCGGCTTGATTCGGATGGTACCCCAACCCACAACGGTCTCGATTTTCCTTCAGTTGAATAGGCGCAAGAATCCCCTGACCAGGCTTGCCTAAACCACATCCCACCTTATATCCTTGTTCTATCATGATCTTGGCAACCATTTCCTCGTTCCTTGACAATTTTGACCCTGGTGACGGAAGCTTGCTCCCTCCGAATACAGCATTAGCAATTTCAAGGGACTGAAAGGAGGTCTCCAGAGATTCCTCAGCGGCTTCCACATAACGGAATGGAGATGGCTTGTTGACTAACATTTCTTCTTCACCAAACACAACAACAATCTTGTCATCTACCAGAAACTTGACTCTCTGGTGTAGGGAAGAGGGAATAGCTCCCGCCATGTGAATCCACGGTCTCCGCAACAGGCAGCTATATGATGAAGTGATGTCCATGATCTGGAAATTCACATGAAAGGTCTCCGGCCCAATCTGAATTGGGAACTCCACTTCCCCTAGCACTTCCTTCTTCGACCCGTCAAACGCTCTCACCAACGTCGAACTAGGCTTCATATAAGAGCAGTCCACATCCATTTTGTCCATGGTGGACTTCGGCATGACATTTAGTGAGGACCCATTATCAATCAAAACCCGAGCCAACACATAGTCTCCGCATTTGACGGAGATATGCAGAGCCTGGTTGTGCTTTCTTCCTCCTGGGGGCAACTCATCGTCAGCAAAAGTCAAATGATTAGCTGCCACGATGTTTCCTACAATCCCATCAAACTGACACACAGAGATATCTTCAGCGACATGGGCTTCATTGAGTACTTTCATCAGGGCAGTCCGATGAGCTTCTGAACTGAGCAGTAACGACAGCATAGAGATCTTGGCTGGAGTTTGTTTCAACTGATCGACAATTTGATAATCACTTTGTCTGACAATCCTTAAGAACTCACTGGCTTCCTGCTCTGTTATTTTCTGGCCCTGGGTATCCTCTGATACTTTCTCTTTTCCTTTTCTAACCCTGTCCTCAGCATCTTTAGACGTTTCAACCCGAAGAGTTTCCGGAGCATACATACGGCCGCTTCTCGTCATTCTACCCACTCCTGATATATTGGTGACAGCAGATGCACTTGGAGAACTCTCCACTGGAGGCAAAGTACTATATTTCCAGGGCACAGCACTATCTTTCTCATATGGAAAGGGAGCAGGGACCTCAATGACTATGGGCTGAGCTTTGGCTTGAACTTGCCTCGGATTGTAATCATATAAAATCTCAATTGGCCTTCATACTTCTCTGCGATTATTAGACTGAAGGGTCATCACGCTTTCTTCTGTTTCAAAAGTAACTACCTGAACTACACGGCGGTCCATCAAGTCTTGCAAGATCTGCTTAAAAACTTCACAGACCCCTTTACACAGGGAATCAGCACACCCATTCTCCTGACAACATCCTTTCTCAATGACCTCAAATCGACACAATTCAGCGTGAATGGCATCCAAGGGAGTCTTAATTTTCTCAACCTCCCTTATCACTTGTCCAGTAGAATCTTCTATTGCGTTGGTCGATGGATTCCCATGTCCTGGCAGTGGATTTGTAGTTATACTTGGACTGTTCTGTTTGAAAGAAATCCAATTAGCGTCGATTAGGTCTTGGACTACGTGCTTAAAAGCTTTGCAGTCCTCCACTGTGTGACCGATTCCACCCTCATGAAAACTACAAGTAGCATTGGCATTATAGCTCCTAGGGAAAGGAGGCTGGAGAGGCTTCATCGAGCGAGTGTTGATTAGGTTTTTGGAGACCAGATGATTGAACAGCTCCATGTAAGTCATCGAGATTGGATCAAAACTGACGCACTTCTTATACTGGTAGTCTTGGGCTTTATAACCATCATTGGCTCGTTGAGGTTGCACTGGTGCCGAGAACGGTACCGTCTGCGGTGGAGTACTGAAAGATGGATTTTCTCCGGAAATTACATTGGTCTCTCCCTCTTTCTTTTTAGGGAAATGAGAAAAGGGCTTTCTTTGTCCACCTGAACTGCCTGAACTACCTGAACTACCAAAGTGGTTGGCGATCTTCCCGCTACGCAAACCGTTTTCAAGCCTTTCCCCGATAACTACCATGTCTGAGAAATTTGACGAGACACTCCCTATCAGTCTGTCGTAGTAGATTGCCAGAAGAGTTTCCATGAACATGTATACCATCTCTTTCTCTGTTAGTGATGGCTTTACTTGTGCAGCTGTACTTCTCCACCGTTGGGCGTATTCTTTAAAAGATTCTTTATCTCCTTTGCCCATGTGCTGTAACTGAGATCGATCTGGAGCCATATCCATATTGTACTGGTACTGTTTCAAAAAGGCTTCTGAGAGGTCCTTCCAACTATGGATGTCGGAAGACTGTAACTGCATGTACCAGTCTAAGGATGCCCCAGCTAAGCTATTCTGAAAGCAGTGGATCAACAGCTTATCATCACTAGCATGCGCAGCCATTTTTCGGCAATACATGGTTATATGACTTGATGGACAACCAGTTCCCCGGTACTTGTCAAAATCAGGTGCCTTAAACTTTGGAGGAAGGACTATATCTGGAACGAGACACAAATCACGGGCATCCTTGACTCTAACACCTGTACCTTCCACGGCCCTTAACCGTTCTTCAAGCACACGATACTGGTCTCTGGACTGAGAGTTTTCAAACACATGCCCCTGAGGATGACTACTCATGCCATAATAATTTCCCCCAAACTGAGCGGGATTTCCTACTTGATATGCAACATTCTGAGGATGGGTAGTGATCCCAGGAGTAGGACTGAGTGGATTTCTCTGTAGCGCAGCATCATGATTAGGAGCGTGGACTTGTGGTACACCAACAACTCCACCAAGCACAACCACAGCAACCTGACTTGGCCCTGTTACCCCAGCTGGATTGGATTCAACATTTTGAGGCGTATAACCGACTGGCATTCCCCACGGGTACCTCTGAGCAGCTGGATGGTTCTGACCGTTTGCCCCTGGAGAGTGGACAAAATGAGGGATCCCCTTTCCCGGAGGAGGAATAGTAGTTGCAGTATTAACAGGCCCCGGAGGGGAAACGAAGGTGACAACTCCATCAGGGTTTACGACGGCGGTGGCCTCAGCACTGGCCCCACCTTTCAGATTCCTCAGCATACCCATCATTTCAACCATCTGGGTCTCCATAGCCCTTACCTTATCCTTCAAAACCCGGTTTTCTTGAGCTAGCTGCTGGGGGTTGAGTATCTCTATAACCGGATCATCCGGACCCGAGTGGTAACTCTCAACCTCAACGCCCGAATTTTCTTGATTCTCTGCCATGAGCCTTGCCTGTAGACGAGTGTAGTAACGGTGATGGCGAACCAGCTTGCCTTTTCGGTTTGTTTAAACATTTATTGTGTAAGAGCCTGAATGAATAGATGCATGGATGCATGAAACGAATGGATGCATAAGTATATGTGTATGCATGCGATGCAAAATGCGTTTTTTTTTTTTCACATGGTGCCGGGGATATCACATATTTTATTTGGGTAAACAACAAGGATCGAGAATGTGAAATGAACCATAAAATTTTATTTGAACTGAAACACAATCCTTTTATTTATTCATAACGTAAGAGCAGGAGTACATCATGAAGAGTTCTCAAAGCAACAATTAAAAGGAAACTATAATAACCAGAATTTCAAACAACAACTAAGTCCCTGCATTGGTTCCTCTTCCTCTTTCTTGAAGTGGAAGGACGATCTGCCTGCCCCCTCATCTCCAAGATCAAACCCCTGACATACTCGATGAATCTTCTGACCTCTACCGGAGTAGTGCACACATCCACAGCAATCTCTGCAGCTCTGAGGCGCCTTGGAAGGCCTGCGACAGTATCATAGCACAGCTTGGACAAGAGTGCGTACTTCTCTTGCAAGCGCCGGCAATGATCATCCAATCTTCGATGCTCTTCCATCAAGTAGGACATCTCAGCCCTGAACCTCTCTAGCAAATCACTCTGGTGCCTCACATGGTCCTCCCATGTCCTAGATTTCCCGAGTTCCCCCTGAAGTAGCGCTTGACAATCTTCAAGCCTCTCTCGCACCAGCTTTCTTGCTTGCACCTCCGTTTTGAGCTTTCTCTCATAGTCAGCAGTAAGAGTCTTCAACTGTGCTTTTGCTTCCTTCAATTGGCCCCGCAAGCTCCTCTCTAATTCCTTGGAGATATTCAACTGAACCTTCCATGCACGGGCATCATCAAGCGCTCTGTTTCTATCCAGATTTCGCACCCTGATTTCGCTTGTAGCACTTTTGAGACCACCCTGCATGTCAATGAGCTTTTGGTCACTGGCAACGATTCTCTCTTTGAAGTCAGCAAGACTTTTCTCTTTGAATTCATTTTCTTGCTCTAAGCTCTTTTTCTCTTGGAGCAGCTTTTCCAACTGGGCTTGCAATTCTAACTTCTCTTGCTGGGACTGAAATAAGGCAGCCTTGAGCCCCTCAACCTCCTCATTAAGAATAGGAGCAGGTGGAGGAACCTCAACTTCAACCTGAGGAATGCCTCTAAATGGGAGCTTAACTGCTCGAGCCCGGAACTGGACCCACTGAAGGTACTCTTCCCCCACACTTGTATCTCTGCGACCCAACTCATTACGCCCTTTCTTTACCGACCTGTTCCAAGCACGAACAATCCTTCTCAACAAACTCAAATCCCCGGAACCTCTATCATGTAACACAAAGCCAGCCAAAGACTCAATCAATGGTGGGCTTGTCATTGAGTAACCCAACTGCCTCAACGCAAGAGCAGGGTTGTAGGTGATACATCCCCTAGTGCCAATGAGTGGTACATTCGGAAAGCCGTTGAGCTGAGAGATGAATTCTGGTGTATCCCGGGCCAGAGTGCACCACGAGATATCACCTCCTCTAAGGCTAGCAATAAACCACTTCCACTCATCTTTTCCTTTGTTTTCAATGTGTCCTTTAAACACATGTGAGGCGAACCACCGATACAGAACTGACAAACAACACCTAACCATCCCTCCTCCCTTAGAGTGACGATCAACAAGAGAATAGTACAAATCAGCTAAAATAACAGAGGTGGGGTTTTGTTCCCGCTTTTTGAATGCAAGGAACACATCAATAGCTGCAGCATCAACAAAATTCTCAACATAAGGGAACAAGACAACTCCATAGACAAGGAGGGCAAGCACATTAGAGAAAACCTTCCACTCCTTCTTGGCAAGTAGGGCCTCAGCTTCTGCTTCTAAGAATTTTCTTGACAGACCTTGCCTTTGACCCCTGACTTCCACATTTTTAATCAAAAATTCCTCTTTAATCTGAAGAATGCCAGCCAAAGCCTTTGCTAATGAATACCTCTCCACATAAGAGTACAGCTTGCAGTTCGCAGCAGGAAAGCCCAAGATCTTCTCAAATTCTTCTAAAGTGGGGACCAGCTGATAATCTTGGAAAGTGAAGCAACGGTATTCGGGATCAAAGAACTGGGTCAAAGCAGTGAGGGCCTCAGTTTGAACATTCACCTCTAGCAAATCGAGGAGATTACCATATGTACCCTGATAAGCCTCTTTTCGCCGTGGGGGAAGCTGCTTACCGAACCTAACCAAGCTTTGGACGTCCTGTTGCTTGAAATTCCACTTGAGGGTTCTTTTCACATTCTGATCCATTTTTTTTTGATACCTACAATTTCCCCGGCACTGGTGAGAATGCATGCAAAGTGTATGAATGAATGCATGATGAGAAAAAAAAAATAATATTTTCAGCATAACAGTTTTTCAAAAGCTAGAAATTCACATACATTTTTTTTGAAAATTTTCGATTTATTTGCAAAAATCTTTATTCAGATGCAGGGGTATGCAGCTCCTTTGTGTCCTACAAGGTTTCTTAGAGACAGGGTCTACGGCTATTTCTACGGGTACACACTTCAAGGATAGCACTAGAAGAAGGACCCTAAATAAGGTTCCTAGAGCTAACGACCTCATCTGAGAGCACCGATCCCAGGGACGTACGTCCAAGTGATGATGTCTTCAAACAAAGCCAAACTCTAGGTGAAGTCTTCGCAACCACCCAACAAGACGTACGTCCAGTGAGCAGCCACTAATGACTTCGTTCTAGCCTAAGGTATGCTCTAGCCCGGGTATAGGGCTGTCTCACCAAGAAATAAAGGTAAAAAGTGCAACGTGGGTGTAGGAGCACAATGATAAATATACCCCCCACCTGCAAGGAAAAACCAGAAACAGTCCAGACAAAGAGTCATCTACCCTAGGGTTTTGCAAGCATATATCATTTCAATACAAACAAGTAAACTAACCTAGGGTTCCAACAACAATCATATGCACTGCTTACCTCAAGAAAGGGAGCCAAGAAGAGGGGTCATAATAGAATCGGGGGAATGCATGAACTTACCTTGAAGAAAGGGAGCAAAGAAGAAGGGGACATGGGGGTTGGAGAAGTGCATGATCATATTAAGCATATAAACAAAAGAAGATGAAAGGAGAAGAAGGAACAAGAAGCGAACATAGAAGAAGAAGAGTCAAATGCACATGAATGCAACATAACAACACGAGAATGCAAGAGGACATTCAAACATCAGAAAGAGAGAAGAAAAAGAAGGAGAAGAAAAGAGAGAAATAGAACAATCACATTCAAATCAAACAATTAAACCGCACATCAAGTTAATTAGGCCTGACCCTCGTTTTAAAAGGAAAGTCTCCAGTGAAGTCGCCAGCTGTTGTACCCCGAAAAATCCGGTTTGGATCCTTCTTCGCACAACGAGAAAAACAATGAAGCCGCCATCAACATTTTTTATTTAGAGACCAAAACATTGAAAAAGGGTCCTTTTTAAGGCGGGTGGTCCTTTGAGAACTAGAGATGTAGGTTCGGGGGTCGGTTAGGTGTGGGGAAGGTATTAGCATCCCACACCTCCTTTCTACCGAAAGGGAACCTTTAACTTGATGTGCGGTTTTGACAGAGTTGATTTGAAACAATTCGTTCTAATTCTTTTTTTATTTGAGAAAAGTGTTTTTGAAAACGGGGGAAAAGAAGAATCTTTTTATTATTTTTTAAAAGTGTGCTAGGGTTTTGTGAATGAATTGTGAGGCCAAAAGGTGTGTGAGATGAGGTTTCTAAGGTATATAGAGAGAGCAACTAGGTTTAAGGGTATTTAGGTCATTGTGCATCTCATCTCACTCTAGGATTGCATTTAAAATTTGAATGGAGGGTGAGGATTTAATCACACATGGATTGAGGTCAAAAAAATGAAAATATGAGAGGGAAGGATGGGGGTGAATTCGGCCAAGCAAGGGAGAGTGGTGCCCAAGTTTTGCAAGTTGGCAATTGTACCATTGTACTATCCATGAACCCTCCAATTATCCTCTCAATTTTGATTATTCTTTTCAAGATAATTGTACATAAATCTAGCCATTTTGAGCCACATACAAAGTATCTTGAAGAATATGCCATTTTATGAGATCACCATGACCAAAAATATCATAAAAATCACATCTTGAAACTTCTTGTAGAATATTCCTTTTTGATGCCTTTTTGAATTTTTGTGTGCATAATGCATGCATACATGCGCATGCATATATACATGACCAAAATGTTTTGCTTCAAATAAATTTCTCTAAAATTGCACTATAATTTTTGATGAGAAAATATCTTATTTTTAGAAAATGACCAAAATACCCTTTTGCCCTAAAAACTCAAAAATGCATGCACAATGTTCTTCACACTCTTCAAAATAAACGCCACACTTCTCAATTTATTTATTTTTGTGGAAAATTAGAATTTTAAACCTAGGCGGACAAAATTAGGGTATGACACTCATCATCGTAGACGCAATCAAGCCTCTGGTTTTCGACAAAGTTGTCTTTATTTTCATTTTCAATGACTTCAGCAACCATTTGTTGTTGTAACTTGGCTTCTGAAGCCGCTCTTTGTTTGTTTTCGGCCACATAGGCCGTAATTCTATCCCATGCACTGGGCTTATCCATAAATAATTATTTATGGTCCATCCCACCCTGTAGGCTTGACAAAGCTTTGTGGGTGGAGTGTAACGGAAGATCTAATATTGTCTTGATGTTCATATCCAATTTCAGAAGATGCACATGGCGCAATATTCGCCAGTTGTTTGTCGAAGGTTTTCTTGGTTATAGCATTTACCTCAACTTTGAAATAACTCTTATCACCTTCAATATTTTCAACCAAACCATCTTCTCGCCAAATGATAAGCCTTTGGTGGACAGTCGAAGGTATTGCCCCCACACCATGTATCCATTACCTTCCTAGCAACAAGTTGTAATTTGCCTTTGATTGAACTACCAGAAACAATGTCGATCTCTTAATACTTCCTACAGCAAACTCGACTTCAATGGCCCCTAGTGAATGGCCACTTTTGCCTTCATAGTTTGTAAGTATAACATTGTGTGTTTTCAAATCAGTTTCACACTTTCCAATTTTCTTCAACATATGTTGTGGCATCAAGTTTACAGCAGCACCACCATCGACCAGGATCTTGTTGACACCAATGTTATTCACTTTTGCTTGAATGTACAAGGGTTTGAGATGATTCATCATTCCACAATCTGGTCTCTCAAACACAACATGTTGTTCTTCCACACAACCATTCTTCAGCACATAGTAACAAATTGGCTTATAAGTAGTCTCTTCGTCGAAATCTTCTTCGACGTCATTCACTTCAGAAACTACATCATACACAATTGGTAGAATTGAGACTACGCCACATAAGACGTCGTATTCTGACCCAAAATCAGCAAAATCTGAGTCCATTTCTTCATCTAAGTGAAGACCTTCTTTGACTACTGAGAGTGGAGGAAATATCCTTTCAGTAGCTGGATTTCTAGCCATTTCAAGAGGCTTCAAAGGTACTTGCTTACCTTAATCGTTGCTAGATTTCTCCACTTTGCCTACAGCAGCAACAACTTTCTTCCGGCGTTGATACCTGCGCCATTGTGTTCTTGTCATGGGATTTTTCCCTTTGTAGTTATTATTATAGGCATATTTGTTAGATTCAAATGCCTGGTTTTGGCCAGTAGCACTAGTGCTACCTTTGACCATTTTTGCTGATTTCCAGCATTCTTTCCAGCATAATATACTGGGTAATAGTTGTTGCACCCCGAAAAATCCTTTGGAGGGATTTCTCTTCGCACAACATGAATTGGAGTCGCCACCAATATTTTTTAGAGGTAAAACATTGAAAAAAACCTTTCTTGAAAGACAATGGTCCTTGGAACCACGAGATCTGAGTTCGGGGGTCGGTTATGCGTGGGGAAGGTACGAGCACCCCACACATGCTTTCTACTGAAAGGGAACCTCGATTTGACGTGTGATTTAAAAGGTTGATTTAAGAAATGCTTTGTTTTTTATCTCTCTTTATCTCTCCTTACTTTTTGGAAAAAACTTAAGGAAAATTTAATTTTTTGCGCTTGACGGGAGGGCACCGTGCCTACGTATCCTGGGGAGGGAATCAAAGCGACGTAGTTCTTGTTTTCGAAAATTGTTTTGTTTTTAGAAAATGCCTTGTTTTGGAAAAGGGTTTGTTTTTTTGAAAAGAAAATGGTTTTCATTTGTCGTGCTTGACGGGAATGTGACCCGCTCCTACGTATCTCCCAGTGCGATGGAGAATTCAAAGCTTACGTAGTTCTCGGTTGTCGAGAAAAGGTTTTTATTTTTTAGTTGTTTAATTGTGAAAATTGAATGTTCAAAGTGATCAAACAACAAAGGTTTCGAGTGATCACCACTAGCATCCCATTATTGACGATCGTGCAAGCAAAGGCTTCGCATTATCCTCAACAAAGTTTTTAATTTGTGAAATGAGAGTTCTTTTGAAAAACGAGTGTTCATGATAATCAATTGAGCAAAGACTCCAAGTGATCACCACTAGCACCCCATTGTTGACAATCGTGCAAGCAAAGGCTTCGCATTATCCTCAACAAAGTTTGATTTGGAACAAGATTTTGGAAAATCGGATGTTCATGATGATCAAACAACAAAGGTTTCGAGTGATCATCACTAGCACCCCATTGTTGATAGTCGTGCAAGCAAAGGCTTCGCATTACCGCCATCAAAGTGTGATTTGTGAAAAATAGTTTGAAATTGTTTTGAGAAGAAGTGAAGTTGTTTATCAATGATTATGTAAATGCAAAAAAAATGTTTTGAAGTTGGAACGTTACTAACGAGTAACAAGTTGTTCTTTGTATGCAACATGGTTTTGAAGTTTTGGAGAGTTACTAACGAGTAACAATTGGTGGAAATCAAAACAAGCAAATTGTGAACACCAATTCAACATTTAATGCACCACAAGCACATAAACAAGTATATCAAGCATTGAGTACCAAGCTTCAATTCAAGAATGCATGAGTAGGAAAAATGCATGTGCATCAAGGTTAAATGAACCTATCCTTTGCCGATTGAGAAATGGAAAGTGCATCAAGACTCCAAGTAGTCTCTCCTTTGCAATTTATTAAGACAATGCAATGGTGCATCAAGGCTCTAAGTGGCCTATCCTTTGCCAAAACTTCACAAGCTTCAAACAACAATTTACATTAAACTCAAAGAGCAAAGAAAGCATGATTAAACTTGAGGATGCATCAAGGTCATTGGAGACCAATCATGTGCGCAAATTCAATGGTTTATAGACCCCTTTTTGCTCACATTTCACAAGCACATCAAATGGGAATTGAATTTTTAAATGCTTACAAGCATAGGCATCAAGGTTAAAGTAACCTATCTCTTGCCAACTTAGCATAACCCAAGATCATTTGTGGATCATAAATGAACCAAAACCCAAATTCATTTTCTCAAATCACAAATTTCACAATTAACAACATAGGTTTGAATATTTGCAAGTTTAAACAAGTAACTTAGCAAAATTAATTCATAAACCCTAGTATTTATTCACAACCAAAACATAGATGCATTTATTCACAACCAAAAGATAGATGCATTTATTCACAAGATTCAACCATGAGAATCAACAAAAATCATAAAACACATATTTATTTGAAGTATGCGAAATTATTATCAAAGCAAATAACATTTTATTTCACTTAAAACAACAAAATCATGCATATAACCCCAAAATCAAAGCATCAAAACAAAGATTCATGAGATTAACATATGTACAAGCATAAAAATGTAGTTAAAAGAGAGGATAAACATTTTTGGAAGTGGAAATCTCACAAATATGCAAGAAACGATGACTTTATGCAAGGATTTACAAGAGAAGGGGTCTAGGAATCACATACCTTAAGATGAGCTCCAAATAAACACAATAGATGAAGAAACAATCAACCAAATCAACTTATCTTCAAGCTTGGTCTCCAATCTCCAAAAAATGACCCTTGATCTTGAACTTTTGTGTGGTTTTATGAAGGATTGATGGTTGAAAATTAGTGTTTAGGCTTGGAAGATGGATTGAATGTGTGTGGGTAGATGAGAAATGAAGAAGTGAGTTAGAGAGAAGGGAGAGGGAAATTCGGCCAAGAAGGGAGAAGAGGAGAGGCTAGGTTTTTGAGTGTGAATTGTGAGCCAAAAACTTTCTCTTTTTGTGAGGTGAGGTTAATAGGGTATATATAGAAAGCAATTAGGTTTAAGGGTAGTTAGGTCATTGTGCACTAGTTGTGCTCTAGGATTTGATTTTAATTTTGAATCAAAGGCTAGGATTGAGGCTCACATGGATTGAGGACATTGAGAAAACACAAAATGAGAGAATAGAGAGGGGGTGGCGCATAAACATTGGGAGGGGTCCTTGGTGACCAAGTTTTGCAAGTTGTCATATTGTACTATTGTACTATTATATGATCATTCTATTATCCCTTCATTTTTGATTATTCTTCTTAGGATAATTGTACAAAAATACACCCAATTTAGGCCACATACAAGGAATCTTAGGAATATGCCATTTTATGTGATCACCATGACCAAAAATGTCATAAAAATCACATCTTGGAACTTTTTGTAGAATATTCCCTTTTGATCCTTTTTTGAAATTTTGTGCACAATGTATGCATGCATGCGCATACATACATGCATGACCAAAAATGTTTTGCCTCAAATAAATTTCTCTAAAATTGCACAATGATTCTTGATGAAAAATTATCCTCTTTTTGACAATGACCAAAATACCCTTTTGCCCTAAAAACCTTGTTTTTTAACAACAAATGTATTTCCACTCTAACAATGAATTTAAAAGCCCTAGAATGACTTTTAAAACCCAAAAATGCATGCACAATGCTCTTCACTCTTCAAAATAAAAGCACACTTCTCAATTTATTTATTTTTTGCGGAAAATTAGGGTTTTAAACCTAGGCGGACAAAATTAGGGTATGACAGCTGCCCCTCTTTATTTGGATTTTACCAAGGAATATGGATTGGCCGAAACATATTCCGAGGCAAAATAGAAATAAAGAATTCAGAAATAATACTAATTTTGTCTACTTAGAGAAACCCGAATTTTCCTTTTCTTTTTTTCTCTTTTTTGTTTCCTTTCTTTGATCTCTCTTCTTTTGAGAGAGAGGGAGAGTCAACACTTGTCGCGTCGACGAGAAAGCAGTAAATTGCGTAAAGCAGTAAATGAAAGCAGTAAATGGGAAGTACCGTAAATTGGGGAATTCGGAGGTTGCCTAAAACCTTTTAACGGACTCTCGTCGAGTCCGAGCTCTGGGGGTGGCCTTTTCGAGCGGCCGATCAATATCAGGTCCGGAACTGATATGATCAATGGATCTACGCTATGCCTTAGGCTGACACAATTAATCCGATGGACTTAACGAAGTCTGTAGGATCTGCCGCGCGCTCGTACGCGACGTTGTGATCTGTGGAAGGAGTTCACTAACTCTATGGGAGTTTACTAACTCTGTTCTGATGGAGTTCACTAACTCGGTGCTGATGGAGTTCACTAACTCGGTGCCATGATGATTTTCTGAAAACGAGATTTCGGGGACCCATTGGTCCAAAGTAACTGACTTTTTTGAAAATTTTGGGGACTAACGAGTCCAAAGCAACTGAGTTTCCTTTTGAAAATTGGGAAGCTTTGAATGACGCATGGAATGCAAGCTTTGGATGCTGGGATGCACATGGATGCAATGATTGATTTGGTGAGATGTTTTTTTTTCTGTTTGATCTTCCTTTTTCTTTTCTTTTCTTCTGTTTCTTTTTCTTCTGTTTCTTTTTCTTCTGTATCCTTTCGCTCTTCTGGGATGCGAATATGAAAGTATGATGCTCTACTGTTTGATGACATGGATGATATAGGAATGATGAATGATATGAAAATGTTGTTTTTTTTTTGCTGGTTAAATCGATCCGCGGGACTTGTGGCACTTGACACGAAGGCCGTTCCAGGATGGTGATAACGCAAGGGTTGCGCGCTGGTTTGCAATGATCTTGTTATTTTTAAGGTGGCAGTGCATGTGACTGTTTTTTTTTTTTTTTTTTTGCAACTTTACCCATTTTGGGAAACCATTTTTCCTTTTGTGATTTTCAAAGATTTCGTAATAATCTGTAATGCTCTGAATGTATGCACATGTTTTGCAATTCAATTTCATCAATCATAAAATCATTATTTTGAAAGAAACTGAATAAATGAAAGTAAAGACACGAAAAGCACACATATGAAAGAAAAGTTGGACTTTTACTGATATGGAAACTGGTCGTGCAGAAAGTCACGCCAGTTGAAAGTACAATTGCAATCTTTATTCTAAACTGAGAAAATACAAGAAAAAGGAACAGACCCCGTGATTCTATCCTTGAAGTAACGGTGCCCACCGTTCATACTTGTGACCTTGATCAACCCCTTATCCAAATCTTCGGGAGTGCTGTATGCCCTTGTTTATTTTCATGCCCAAGTTTTCTGACCCTAATTTTTGCCTGGATCGCCCTTTGCGGGTTTTCGATCCACCGGGTCGCTCTGATTTTGCCTAGGTCGCCCTTTCGGGTTTTCAACCTAGCGAGCTAATTCTTACTTGGCTTATCTTTCTCTTTTTCTGTCTATTTCTTTAGGCATAGTACTTCTTTACCACATCTGAGTTCACTGGATTTGGGATTTCATCTCCATCCATGTTTGCAAGAATTAATGCCCCTCCGGAGAATGCCTTCTTCACCACATAAGGTCCTTCGTATTTGGGAGCCCATTTGCCACGGGGATCCGTCTGGATTGGCAAGATCTGTTTGAGCACGAGGTCTCCTTCTTGGAATTCCCGAGGACGGATCTTCTTGTCAAAAGCCCTCATCATCCTCTGTTGGTACAGCTGACCATGGCACAAGGCGGCTACTCGCTTCTCCTCAATGAGATTCAATTGGTCAAAACGAGCCTGAACCCACTCTGCTTCTTCTAATTTGGTCTCCATCAGTACCCGCAGCGAGGGTATTTCAACTTCAATGGGGAGAACAGCTTCTGACCCATAAACCAACGAGTAAGGGGTTGCCCCTATAGATGTACGCACCGAGGTTCTGTACCCATGCAAGGCGAAGGGGAGCATCTCATGCCAGTCCTTGTACGTTACTACCATTTTCTGTACTATCCTCTTAATATTCTTATTGGCTGCCTCAACTGCCCCATTCATCTTCGGGCGGTAGGGAGAAGAGTTGTGATGTTGGATTTTGAAGTCCTTGCATAAGTCCTTCATCACCTTGCTGTTCAAATTACTGCCGTTGTCTGTGATGATTTTGTTCGGAAGGCCGTAGCGGCAAACCAAATCTTTCTTGATGAACTTAGCAATCACTGAACTTGTTACATTGGATAAGAAGCAGCCTCTACCCACTTGGTGAAGTAGTCAATAGCAACCAGGATGAAACGATGACCATTTGAAGCTTTGGGTTCAATAGGACCAATGATGTCCATGCCCCACATTGAGAAAGGCCAAGGTGCACTCAGGACATTCAGAGAGGCTGGTGGTACATGGATGTGATCCGCATAAATTTGACATTTATGGCACTTTCTTGCAAAGCTATAACAGTCAGATTCCATTTGCAGCCAATAGTAACCTATTCTCATGATCTTTCTAGCCATTGTGTGCCCACTGGAATGAATTCCAAATGAGCCCTCATGAACATCTTGCATGATCTTTATTGATTCCTCCCTTGTTACACATCTGAGGAGAACCAAGTCATGGTTTCTCTTGTAAAGGACGTCTCCACTCAAGAAGAAACCCATTGACAGCCTCCTGAGTGTTCTCTTATCATTTTCTGAAGCGCCGGGGGGATATTCTCTGCTGGTGATATACTGTTTGATGTCATGGTACCAAGGTTTACTGCCTGATTCCTCTTCAACTGCCATGCAATTGTGATAAGCAGGTAGACCCCGGTGTTGGATTCTGACACACGTCAAGTTCCTGTCACAGTTGACGTTGAACGTGGAAGACAAAGTGGCCAAGGCATCGGCCAGTTGATTCTCATTGCGAGGTATGTGCTGGAAGGTGATCTCTTCAAAGGGCTTGATTAGCTCTTGAATGTAGTCACGGTAAAGGATCAAATTAGGGTTTCTTGCTTCCCAATCACCTTTTACTTGGTGAACAACTAGAGCTGAATCCCCGTACACGTCGAGCCTCTTGACTTTCCAATCGAGGGCCGCTTGTATGCCTAAGATGCACGCCTCATACTCTGCAATATTATTTGTGACGTAGAAACTCAGCCTTGCCGTGAATGGTATGAAACGATTGTCCGGGGAGATCAACACTGCTCCGACCCCGTGCCCCCACATGCTAGAGGCACCATCAAACAGTACTCTCCACCTTTCATCATCTTGGGATTTTCCTTCGTCGAACAATGCCATGATGTCTTCATCCGGGAATTCACATTGCATGGACTGGTAATCCTCAACCGGTTGATGTGCCAGATACTCTGCCAATGTGCTGCCTTTAACCGCCTTTTGGGTGACATACTGGAGGTCATACTCTGATAAAAGCATTTGCCAACGAGCAATTCTACCTGTGAGCGCAGGTTTCTCAAATATGTACTTGATTGGATCCATCTTAGACACCAACCAGGTAGTGTGACTCAACATGTATTGTCTCAATCGATGCGCTGCCCAGGCAAGGGCACAACAAGTCTTCTCCAATGGTGAATACCTGGTCTCGCAATCGGTGAATTTCTTGCTCAGGTAGTAGATTGCATGTTCTTTCTTCCCCGACTCATCGTGTTGCCCCAGTACGCAACCCATGGAATCGTCCAACACTGTAAGGTATAGAATAAGAGGCCTGCCGGACACAGGTGGCATTAGGATTGGCGGATTCTGAAGGTACACCTTGATTTTCTCGAAGGCTTCTTGACATTGATCATTCCACTTCAACTCTTGGTTTTTGCACAACAGTTTGAAAATCGGCTCGCAGGTAGCGGTCAACTGGAAGATGAATCGGGAAATGTAATTCAGTCTTCCAAGAAAACCACGAACTTCTTTCTCTATTTTTGGCGCCGGCATCTCGAGGATAGCACGCACTTTGTCCGGGTCTACCTCAATTCCCTTCTGGCTAACAATGAAGCCCAACAATTTTCCTGACCTCACTCCGAATGTGCACTTGGCGGGATTCAGCCTGAGTTTGTACTTTCTGAGGCGCTCGAAAAGCTTCTGCAGGTTAACAACATGCTCTTCATCGGTCTTTGATTTGGCGATCATATCGTCCACATAAACTTCAATCTCTTTATGCATCATGTCGTGGAACAGAGTCACCATTGCTCTTTGATAAGTTGCCCCGGCATTCTTCAATCCGAAAGGCATGACCTTATAGCAGAAAGTTCCCCAAAGGGTTATGAAGGTGGTTTTCTCCATATCCTCTGGAGCCATCTTGATCTGGTTGTAACCTGAATATCCGTCCATGAAGGAGAACATTGAGTGTTGCGCTGTGCTATCCACCAGAACATCGATGTGAGGTAGAGGGAAATCATCTTTAGGACTTGCTCGGTTCAAATCACGGTAATCGACACACATCCGGACCCTTCCGCCTTTCTTGGGAACCGGAACGATGTTAGCTACCCACTCAGGATATTTTGCCACTGCTAAGAACCCTGCATCAAACTGTTTCTTGACCTCATCCCTGATTTTCAAGGACATCTCGGGCCTCATTCGCCTCAACTTCTGTTTTACCGGAGGACATTCTGGTTTTACCGGCAATCTGTGCTCAACAATATCTGTATTCAATCCCGGCATGTCTTGGTAAGTCCATGCGAAAATGTCAACATAGTCAAATAGGAGCTGAATCAACTTCTTACATTCACAATCCCCCATCGCGGTACCAACCTTGATCTCTTTTCTATCATCCTCAGTACCCAAATTAACCATTTCTGTGGGCTCCCCATGGGGCTCGATGACCTTTTCTTCTTGTTCTACCATTCTCATAATTTCCGGAGGAGTATCCCAATCATCCTCAACATCTTCCTCGGTTTGGTTAACCGGGTAATCAAAGTCACAGTATGAGTTATGGGCATTATTATTTTCAAGAATTGTATTCGATCTGCATTAAAATGGAGTGGCGAATAAAAATAAAGAAAAGACACGCAAATGAGAGATGAAGAAAGAGAATTTTATCGAAAATTTCAAAATAACATTTTATTCATTGATGAAGTTTGACGAAAACATGCATGCCCGAATGAAATATCCCAAGGCCTTGGGCAGAGCCGAGGAATTTTGCATTACAAAGAAAAATTACTTTAAATTGAAAAACACAGGGAAATCCAAGGCCTCCCAGTTCTGGAGCTTTTCTTTCGCAGCACAAAGGCGCACTAAGCCGACAGCACCGTCACCCGAGCCTGAATCTTCTTCAACAACATAGACCTGGTCAGGGTTCAGCATGCCTACATTTCGGAAGTTGTTCCTAAGATCACCGACGACCATCCCTCCCTGGTTGGGGGTCCTTCCTCTGAGCTTTGCCAACCATTTCTCTCTTCTATCAGCTGCTAGCCTCTTTCGGTCTGCAGGGCTTGGGATGTACCCAATACCGAACCTTTCAGTATTCCCTTTCAGTATTCCCTTTCAGCAGGACGGGTGCTACAATTCCTTGAGCAGCTTTTCCCAGGCCTTTTCCAACCTGATACCCATATCCAAGCATCACCTTTGCAACCATCATGTCTGCCTTGGACCACCTAGGCTTCAATTGGGGAGGCTCACTCCCAACAAAGATAGCATTTGAGATCTCCAATCCCTGGAAGGCAGTCTCAAAAGACTCCTCTGCTGCTTCAACGTAATATTCTGGTGGTGATCGGTTTATCATCATTTCCTCCTCCCCGAAGATTACTATCAACTTGCCCTTGGCCACAAACTTGAGTTTCTGATGGAGCGAAGATGGCACTGCCCCAGCGGCATGTATCCAAGGTCGTCCTAGTAGACAGCTATAAGAGGAAGCTATATCCATGACTTGGAATGTGACATGGAACACTTCAGGACCCACTTGCAAAGGCACCTCTACTTCTCCAAAAACTTCTTTTACAGACCCATCAAATGCTCTAACCAAGGTGGAGCTAGGCTTCAAATATGAGCAATCCACATCCAACTTATCCATTGTGGACTTGGGCAACACATTCAATGACGAGCCATTATCGATGAGCACTCTGGCCAGCATGTAGTCCCCACACTTGACAGAGATGTGAAGGGCTTGATTGTGATTCTTCCCCGCCGGGGGTAGCTCAGCATCTGTGAAGGTCAAGTAGTTGGATGCCACTATGTTCCCAACAATACCATCAAGCTGGTTGACCGTAATGTCATGGGGTACATGTGCTTCATTCAGGATTTTCAACAGTGCAGCTCGGTGTGCCTCGGACCTAAGCAACAACGAAAGCATTGAGATTTTGGCCGGGGTTTGATTTAACTGGTCCACCACCCGGTATTCACTTTGTCTCATTACTTTCAGAAATTCCTGAGCTTCTTTGTCTGATACTTCTCTAACTTCCACAGTTTTCTTATCTTTTCCCTTACGGGCCCTTTCTTCAGCTTCCTTTGATTGTTCCTTTCTAAGATTTTCAGGAACATACATCCTTCCACTCCTTGTAATTCCACTACTCCCAGCAATGTTTGTTATATCCAACATACCCTGAGGGACCTCTGCTTGCATTTGCACGTTGCAGCTCCAGGGAATAACCCTAGTCTCTCTACTAGGGGTAGCAGCAGGTACCGGAATAACAACAGTCAGAGGTCTTGCCACAACCGAGCTTGAATTGAGACTGCAAGGGATTTCAACCGGTCTCCTGAAACCTCTGTTGTTTGATTGCAGAGTAGATACACTTTCTTCCTTTTCCTGAACCCCAACCTGGACCAGGTGTCTGTCTAACAGCTCTTGGAGGATGGGTTTGAAGCTCTCACAGGCCCCAACACAATAAGGGTCATTGCAGATGTCTCTTCTGGCACACCCTTCTTCGATGATACCACAACGGCATAGTGCAGCATGAATGATACTCAGGGGTGTACGAATGCACTCCACCTTCCTAATTAAGTATTGACCACCCTGATCATTAATGGCATTTGCAGTGGGCCCACCATGCCCCAGCAACGGGTTGGTGGTTACATTAGGTTGTTGAAATGATATACTCTTTGCATCAAGCAGGTCTTGCACAACGTACTTGAACGCCTTACAATGCTCCACCACATGACCTACTGCCCCAGAATGAAAGGCACAGGTAGCATTTGCATTATACCCTCTGGGATAGGGAGGCTGATATGGTTTCATCTGACGAGTGCTGATTAACTTGTTGGCAATGAGATAATTGAACAAATCCGTGTACGACATGGGGATAGGTTCAAAGACAACAGGCTTTTTTTCATTGTAGTTTCTATACTGATTGTTGGACTGGAATGGCTGAGCAGGCGGCGTCTGAGCAGGAACGGGAATGGCTTGTGGAGGATTGTTGTGTGATGGACCGCTAGCTCCGATGATTGCATTAGTTTCTCCCTCCTTCTTCCTGTGGGAACCAGAAAAAGGCTTTTTCTGATGGGAAGGAGGTGTTGGGCCATGGGCTATTCTTCCGCTGTGCAAGCCGTTCTCCACTCTTTCTCCAATGACAACCATCTCAGAGAAATTTGAAGCCACGCTGTCGACCAAACGATCATAGAACACTGAGGGAAGAGTTTCCATGAACATATGGACCATCTCTTTATCAAGCAGGGAGGGTTTTACTTGTGCAGCAAGGTTCCTCCACCTCTGGGCGTATTCCTTGAATGTCTCATTATCCTTCTTAGACATACATTGCAGCTGGGTCCTATCCGGGGCTAAATCACTGTTGTACTGGTATTGACGGATAAAGGCATCCGCCAGATCCTTCCAACAACGGATATTAGTTGGCTCCAATTGCATATACCATTCAAGGGGAGCTCCAGCTAAGCTTTCCTGAAAGCAATGTATCATCAGGTTATCATCACGGGCGTGAGCAGTCATTTTCCGGCAATACATCGTCACATGGCTGCGCGGGCAGGTTGCTCCTTTGTACTTGTCGAAAAATGGTGCTTTGAACTTGGGTGGCAGGACTAGATTAGGGACCAAGCATAACTCATGGGCGTTCCTAGCCTGGGAACCTGTTCCTTCAATAGCTCTCAATCTTTCTTCTAACATCTGGTACTGACTTCTAGCTTCATCAGGGTAATTCGGCGGAAAACCACTCACACCGTAGTGAAGATTATTCATCGACACCACAGCTGGGGTCACGTGTGGGTCACGTGAGTGAGCGATAATCTGAGGAATTGGACCCTGAACTTGTGGATGGATTGTTGCTGGAGAATTGAAGCCAACCGGAGTTCCCGGGGTAATAGCAGGAGTAGGAATCTGAATTTGAACCTGAGGTGTCCCTGTTCCAACTTCATTCACAGCTGATTCAGGCTGGGCCTGTCCTGTGGTTCCCGAAGGACCACTTTCTGGGTTTGCACCGGCAGCAGGGGGTGTGTACCCTAATGGGAGACCATAAGGAGGCCATTGCACGTTCTGGAGAGCCCGAGAGACTCTAGGAGGATCCACTCCTGCGGCAGCAGCACCTTCAGTTATGCCAGCATCCCTTAAGGCACTTAACACTCTTATGACCTCTGCCATTTGAGCTCTTATAACTTCCATCTCAGCCCTGATTGCTCGATTCTCTTGATTCTGATCATGTTGACCCTGACCATTTGGATTCGGACCTTCTGGAACTGCATCATTCTGGATTGGTTGATGACTGCCCAGATTTGCGTTGTCTTGATTGTTGGCCATATTTCTTGCCTGTGATCGCGTCCAACACCGATGATTAACCAGCTTGTCTTACTTCTGTGGCCGGAACATTTTTTTTATGAACACAAAGACAAATGATGCAAATGCAATGCAACATGCATGTTATTATGTTTATTGCCGGGAATTGCGGTGCAACTCGTCTTGTCATAGGTGTTAAGGTTCAGGTGTTTTTAGGATTGCAACAAAGTTGGAAGCAACAAGGCAAAACAAACGTACTTCAATTAAATGGAATGCGAAGGAGTATCACAAATAGAAAGCAAATCAAAGTACAATATTCCTTAAGAGTGTAATACAATGATTTTAAACAAAGTACTACTTTCCAAAGAAAATTACAACTTCTTAAAGAAAATTACAATTTCCTAAGGATCGCTACAATACTCTAAAGGGAACTTTAAAGGCATATGGCTTTCAACTCCTCGTTCCTTTTCCTCTTCTTGCTCTCAGCTGCCCCCCGGGCTTTCTCCAGGAGTTCTTCTGTGAGAATCTTGCAGTACTCAACAAACTCACACACCTTGACAGGGGTGTTGAAAGGATTCATTTCTGCATCCGCCTTTCTTAGCTTCTTGGGAATGTCTCCCACAGCCTGATTAGCTAACCAAGCTAACTTGGAGAACTTGTATTTCCAACGTAAGCCTTCCTTTTTCAATTCCTCAAAGACTTGTTGACTTTTTACCTTACTGAGCAATTCTGCAAATTGACTCTCCCAATAGTCACTCTTCTCCCTTAGCCGGAGGTAATACCCTTCCAAGTACTGCACATGATTGGCCAAGCTTTCCGACTTCCCTTGTTCTCTTCTTAGTGCTTGCTGATAATCCCTCAGGATCCCTTCAATAGATCTTGCTTGACACTCTTTAATTGATCTTCCAATTCAAGCTTCATTATTCGAGAGTCTTTTCTTGACTTAACTAGTGCGTGCCTGACTGCTTGCTCTTCTTTCCATGTATCCTCATATAGCCTCTTCCATTTAATTGCTTCCGCTACAGCCTCATTCATCTTGGTAGTGCACCTCTTCACTTCCTCTTTGGCACCCTTCAAGTGCTTTTGCATTTCCCTCTTGCTTTTCCCCTCTATTTCAAGTTTTCTATTGACTTCCTCAATAGCTGCAGCTTGGAAAACATTTTCATTTTCTAGCTTTTTCTTGTCTTGCGTCATCTTTCCCAATCTATCTTGCAGAGCCCTTTTTTCTTCTTCCACCTTTGACATGGCCAACCTAACCTCTTCCAATTCTTCAATGGTAGGAATGTGAGGTTCTTGTATCTTTTCCTCAAGCGGTGGTACTCCTTGGTTGGATGACCGAGTTTCACTAATCCTCCCTTCAAGCCATTGAGAAAAAGAGATAGCAGTGGTCCTCCTGGTTAACTCTTCTCTGTCCTTCCGCACTACGGTTTCCCAAGCTAGCAGGACTCGCCGAAGTAGACTCTCGTCTTTAGGGATCCCTGCGTGGAGGTAAAAACGAAACAGCATAGCTTCGGAGGGTGAATCCCGCATAGGGTATCCGAGCTGTCGCAAGGTCAAAGAGGGGTTATAGTTTATGCATCCTTGGGTTCCCATGAGAGGAACGTTCTGAAAACTCCCACACCGAAATACCACTGAAGGCCTGTCTACCCAACATTTAGGTGAGAACCAACGAATCTGGAGAGCATCTTGGTTCTTGAAAGCATGCACCCACTCTTGAGAGTTCATAGTCTTCGGATTACAACCCAAGGCATAGGAAAGCAAATCCTTCACATCACTTTTGTTGGTACACACATGACTGATCAACCAAGCATATAACACAGGGAAGGAGCAACACATCTTATTCTTTTGGAATTCATGGTGACGAGTGAAGGCACGGTATGTCTCTGCGAGAATTGCGGGAACCGGGTTGATAGGATTTTTTGCACATTTGAAGGCGAGGAAGACACCGATTGCAGTTTCACTCACATGCCTCTCTATCTGAGGGAAGAGCACAATGCCGAAGATGGTCAGAGCTAGCACTTGCTTGAAAGAATTCCAATCATCAGACACTACATAGCTGGTCATCAAACTCTCAAAGTATTCTTGAGGGAACCCAAATACCTTATTACGTTCTATCTTATGGGCCCGCACTTTCTCAGCACTGATTTGCAACAAGGCAGCAAGCTTTTCATCAGAATAATACTCCCCTTGGTATTGATAAGGCTTAAACTTGGATCGATCAAAGCCCAAAATCCTATCATACTCTTCTAGGGTAGCCGCCATTTGGAAATTCTTAAAAATGAAACAGCGAATCTCCGAGTCATAGAACCGACACAGGGCAGCAATGGCACTCTCTTGCACTTCTAGTTGTAGCAGCTTGCGAATGTTCCCAAAGGTTTTGTCAAAAGACCCGACCTCAATAGGACCTAGGAGGGATGCATACTCTTTCAGACTAGCCATATCAATCCCTTTCACAACAGGAAGCCTTGAATTGAAAACGGTTTTGCCTTTTGATTCCATTCCGTTTCTTACACACCTATGACAAGACTTTGTGTTACGTTGCGATCTCCGGCAAACAACTTTAATGCATGGAGGATGCAAAGAATGGAGGTTTTTTTTCAAAAATTTTTGTTAGATGCGAATGCAATGATGATGATGCAAAATGACGCAGATGTGATGATTATGACCTTTTATTTACATAGAAAAGAGAGAAGAAAATGATGTTTATTGGTGGCGGTTCAAAACATTTTTGAAAATACCCGCTATATGCCACCTCATATAGGTGTTTATGAGGGAAAAAGGAAATTACTTTCTACATTTTTGGAAAAAGAGTTTCGAAAGAGGATGCCTAAGCTAATGCAACACACAATTTGCGTGCCCCCGTGTCCTACAAATGGGTAAGGATCATAGGCTCTAAAGTCAACGACAAGGGTAATCCTCCCATGTGGGTTCTGGTCACTGTCTCACAATGGCAACCAAGAGCTAAAGTCTCTCTCATGAATACACCCACAATCGTAGAGAGCTACCGAGTGTGAGGTATCATGAAGAAAGCGCACTCTTGGGCGAAACTTTCATGAGAGCCAGACAGACAACGGTCTACGAATGGCAGTCACTACTCATTTCCACTCTCCTAGGGTTCTTTGCAGACCTTGGGTTTTAGGCCCCGCTCAATGCTCACAAACATAAGGTGTGCAGTGTGTGATGAGGGCACAACACCTAAAAATCTACCCAAACCCCACCTGCAAAGGGAAACCAGAACAGTCCAGACAATATCAAGCAACAGCATGTCGTCTACCCTAGGGTTCAATATCATTTCAACATAAGTATACTAACCTAGGGTTCCAACAACAATCGCAAGCATCGCTTACCTTAAGAAAGGGAGCCGAGAGGAGGGGACATAATAGGATTAGGGGAAATGCATGAGCTTACCTCAGGAAAGGGAGCAAAGAAGAGGGGAACATGCTAGGATTGGGGAAATGTATGAGAAAAGCATATAAACGACGAAAGTAAGAGGAGAAGAAGAAGAAGCCACTCTTATTTTACTCAAGAAGCAAATATAGAAGAGGAAGAAGGCTAACACACAATGCACGCAAGCATAACATCACAAGAATGCACACAACAATTCTAAGAATAATGCAAGCATGTTTTTAAAGGCAAAGGAAAGAAAGAAGAAAGGGAAAGGAGGAGAGATATAACAAAGCATTCAAATCAACGAAATAAATCACATGTCGAATCGATTGGCTCGACCCACTAAAGAAAGGTCCCCAGCAGAGTCGCCAGCTGTTGCACCCCGAAAAATCCTTTGGAGGGATTTCTCTTCGCACAACATGAATTGGAGTCGCCACCAATATTTTTTTAGAGGTAAAACATTGAAAAAAACCTTTCTTGAAAGACAATGGTCCTTGGAACCACGAGATCTGAGTTCGGGGGTCGGTTATGCGTGGGGAAGGTACGAGCACCCCACACATCCTTTCTACTGAAAGGGAACCTCGATTTGTCGTGTGATTTAAAAGGTTGATTTAAGAAATGCTTTGTTTTTTATCTCTCTTTATCTCTCCTTACTTTATGGAAAAAACTTAAGGAAAATTTAATTTTTTGCGCTTGACGGGAGGGCACCGTGCCTACGTATCCTGGGGAGGGAATCAAAGCGAAGTAGTTCTTGTTTTCGAAAATTGTTTTGTTTTTAGAAAATGCCTTGTTTTGGAAAAGGGTTTGTTTTTTTGAAAAGAAAATGTTTTTCATTTGTCGTGCTTGACGGGAATGTGACCCGCTCCTACGTATCTCCCAGTGCGATGGAGAATTCAAAGCTTACGTAGTTCTCGGTTGTCGAGAAAAGGTTTTTATTTTTTAGTTGTTTAATTGTGAAAATTGAATGTTCACAGTGATCAAACAACAAAGGTTTCGAGTGATCACCACTAGCATCCCATTATTGACGATCGTGCAAGCAAAGGCTTCGCATTATCCTCAACAAAGTTTTTAATTTGTGAAATGAGAGTTCTTTTGAAAAACGAGTGTTCATGATAATCAATTGAGCAAAGACTCCAAGTGATCACCACTAGAACCCCATTGTTGATAATCGTGCAAGCAAAGGCTTCGCATTATCCTCAACAAAGTTTGATTTGGAACAAGATTTTGGAAAATCGGATGTTCATGATGATCAAACAACAAAGGTTTCGAGTGATCATCACTAGCACCCCATTGTTGATAGTCGTGCAAGCAAAGGCTTCGCATTACCGCCAACAAAGTGTGGTTTGTGAAAAATAGTTTGAAATTGTTTTGAGAAGAAGTGAAGTTGTTTATCAATGATTATGTAAATGCAAAAAAAATGTTTTGAAGTTGGAACGTTACTAACGAGTAACAAGTTGTTCTTTGTATGCAACATGGTTTTGAAGTTTTGGAGAGTTACTAACGAGTAACAATTGGTGGAAATCAAAACAAGCAAATTGTGAACACCAATTCAACATTTAATGCACCACAAGCACATAAACAAGTATATCAAGCATTGAGTACCAAGCTTCAATTCAAGAATGCATGAGTAGGCAAAATGCATGTGCATCAAGGTTAAATGAACCTATCCTTTGCCGATTGAGAAATGGAAAGTGCATCAAGACTCCAAGTAGTCTCTCCTTTGCAATTTATTAAGACAATGCAATGGTGCATCAAGGCTCTAAGTGGCCTATCCTTTGCCAAAACTTCACAAGCTTCAAACAACAATTTACATTAAACTCAAAGAGCAAAGAAAGCATGATTAAACTTGAGGATGCATCAAGGTCATTGGAGACCAATCATGTGCGCAAATTCAATGGTTTATAGACCCCTTTTTGCTCACATTTCACAAGCACATCAAATGGGAATTGAATTTTTAAATGCTTACAAGCATAGGCATCAAGGTTAAAGTAACCTATCTCTTGCCAACTTAGCATAACCCAAGATCATTTGTGGATCATAAATGAACCAAAACCCAAATTCATTTTCTCAAATCACAAATTTCACAATTAACAACATAGGTTTGAATATTTGCAAGTTTAAACAAGTAACTTAGCAAAATTAATTCATAAACCCTAGTATTTATTCACAACCAAAACATAGATGCATTTATTCACAACCAAAAGATAGATGCATTTATTCACAAGATTCAACCATGAGAATCAACAAAAATCATAAAACACATATTTATTTGAAGTATGCGAAATTATTATCAAAGCAAATAACATTTTATTTCACTTAAAACAACAAAATCATGCATATAACCCCAAAATCAAAGCATCAAAACAAAGATTCATGAGATTAACATATGTACAAGCATAAAAATGTAGTTAAAAGAGAGGATAAACATTTTTGGAAGTGGAAATCTCACAAATATGCAAGAAACGATGACTTTATGCAAGGATTTACAAGAGAAGGGGTCTAGGAATCACATACCTTAAGATGAGCTCCAAATAAACACAATAGATGAAGAAACAATCAACCAAATCAACTTATCTTCAAGCTTGGTCTCCAATCTCCAAAAAATGACCCTTGATCTTGAACTTTTGTGTGGTTTTATGAAGGATTGATGGTTGAAAATTAGTGTTTAGGCTTGGAAGATGGATTGAATGTGTGTGGGTAGATGAGAAATGAAGAAGTGAGTTAGAGAGAAGGGAGAGGGGAATTCGGCCAAGAAGGGAGAAGAGGAGAGGCTAGGTTTTTGAGTGTGAATTGTGAGCCAAAAACTTTCTCTTTTTGTGAGGTGAGGTTAATAGGGTATATATAGAAAGCAATTAGGTTTAAGGGTAGTTAGGTCATTGTGCACTAGTTGTGCTCTAGGATTTGATTTTAATTTTGAATCAAAGGCTAGGATTGAGGACATTGAGAAAACACAAAATGAGAGAATAGAGAGGGGGTGGCGCATAAACATTGGGAGGGGTCCTTGGTGACCAAGTTTTGCAAGTTGTCATATTGTACTATTGTACTATTATATGATCATTCTATTATCCCTTCATTTTTGATTATTCTTCTTAGGATAATTGTACAAAAATACACCCAATTTAGGCCACATACAAGGAATCTTAGGAATATGCCATTTTATGTGATCACCATGACCAAAAATGTCATAAAAATCACATCTTGGAACTTTTTGTAGAATATTCCCTTTTGATCCTTTTTTGAAATTTTGTGCACAATGTATGCATGCATGCGCATACATACATGCATGACCAAAAATGTTTTGCCTCAAATAAATTTCTCTAAAATTGCACAATGATTCTTGATGAAAAATTATCCTCTTTTTGACAATGACCAAAATACCCTTTTGCCCTAAAAACCTTGTTTTTTAACAACAAATGCATTTCCACTCTAACAATGAATTTAAAAGCCCTAGAATGACTTTTAAAACCCAAAAATGCATGCACAATGCTCTTCACTCTTCAAAATAAAAGCTCACTTCTCAATTTATTTATTTTTTGCGGAAAATTAGGGTTTTAAACCTAGGCGGACAAAATTAGGGTATGACAATAGTCAGTACTCTTTCCGCCAGAATGTACCCATTTCTCGACAAGAGACTTTGGTGGAGGTACATAGGTTTTGATCTGTTCTTTTTGAGGATTCTTTGTCGAAGTGAACTTGTACTGAATACCTCTGTTGTTGTAGTTGAACTTTGGCTTCTTGTCGACCCATTTTCCTTTGCGCTTCAGTTGAGGCTTAAAACCCTCAAGGTTTTTTGCAGCTTCTTTGTCGAAGACAGAACTACATCTTGGACAAAGCATCACTTCCGTATTGTTAATTTTGCAGCGATTGAGGAAATCAATCAATTCTTCCTCTGCCATTGGGTAAACTATCTTCATTTTTTCAGCATATTGGTCTTTAGTGACCATTTCGACATCCACTTTGTCAACAGCTTTCTCCACTTTAACATCATCAACAACAACTCTTGTGATTTCAACCACGTTGATGTCAACTTCGACAAACAATGCATCAGTTGTTGGTAGAGGATCAGCATCAATTTTCATTGGTGGCTTCAATTTGTCACCAAATTTCAGTCTTCCCTCATTGAGGGCTTTTTGAACCAAATCCCTGAAAATAACACAACGAGAAGTGTCATGGCCTATGAAATTGTGCCATATCTCTGTCATTAGTTTCGACATATGCAACCTTTTCTTTTTTATTTTGGAACCTGACTGTTTTGGCTTTTTCAGCTTTAAGTCTTTCTACTTGTCGAACTCTATCAGCTAATTGTGCCATATCTCTTAAGTGCAATGTATCTAGCTTCTTTCTTATAGAATAATCTAGACCACCAGCAGCCATTTCGACTAACTCATGTTCAGGCACTTGAGTAAAACACCTTGCTTTGAGAAGTCTAAATCTATTGAGATAATCATCAATAGATTCTGCCCCCTTGCGTTGAACACTAGCTAGTTCCTTAAGACTAATCTTGCACTTGCCCATATAGAATTGTTCGTGGAAGGCCTTTTCTAACTGACTCCAACTAAAAATAGAATTTGGAGGAAATGTGGTGAACCATGTAAACGCATTCTTAGTTAGAGAATTTGGAAATTACTTCATTCTTAAATTCTCATTATGCGCTACATCACCAGCCTCAGTAAGATAACGAGCCACGTGTTCGACAGTGGATTCGCTAGTTTCTCCAGCAAATTTTGTGAACTTAGGGATTTTCCATCCCCTAGGTAGCTCTGTTTGCTAGGTGTATTCCGACAAAGGTGGTACAAAATTAGGCCTTTGCAAGCCTAAATTATGGCCATTCTGGGCTATAATGTTTTCGACCAGGTTAGCCAAATTATTTTGCGCCCCAAAATTGTTTGGTTGCACTTGTTTGACCACTTCGTCTGCATTTTGGTTTCTATTTACTAATACAACATCAGGGATTGCATCTGTCCTCATAGGCTCTTCGACAACATGTTGTCTCTGATTACCATGATTTATGGGAATTGCATTGTTAGGCCTTTCTAAAGGGGTTTCGACAGGCCTAACATTTTGAATTTGGGGAATCTGCTGGTTATGCACTGGTGGAGTGCCAAAGAAATCAGCAATTCTTCCCATTTGTGTCGCCAATATCAGGTAACTATTATTAGTGTTTTGTATTAAAGGATTAAACACAGTACCAATATGTTGTGTTAACATATTAACCATATCATGGTTACTATCATCCATTTGTTGCCTTAATGCTAACAAAGATGTTGTAGTCAGATTAGGTTGGGCATTTCGACTATGGATGCCCTCTGATGAACTATGCGTAGGAGAATACCCTGTAATTGCATTATCTGTAAATGTAGATGAATTTGTCTGAAGGCCTGCCATCAATGTCGTTGGCATGCCATATGGGAAAGCCCTACCACTCATACTAAATGGCATGTTTCCAATCAATGGATTTGCCATTAAAGGACTTGTTGGTCCTAATATTGGTGGCATAGAAGCCATAGTATTAACATTTGTTAATGCTGCAGTAGTCATCATTGACACAGGAGTAATTATGGGAGAAGTTATGGCAGTTACTCCCATTGTTGTCGAAGAAGGCATAGCAACGGTTATGCCTGCAACATTTGCAGCGTTAGCGTCACTAACTGACGCTTGTTCTTGCATACTTTGTGCATTTGATGTAGAAGCATTATTTGTACTAGAGCGCGCCATCTCTGAAAGATGTTTTCCACTCCTTAAACGCATGCACAGATAAGCACAATTTTTTAAGATTTCAACGAAAAACTTTAAAAATTAGCACAAATGTCCCACTGGGCATGCCAATTTGTTTACCGGGTTTTTGGTAAACACCGCTAGTTTGAAATTTCTTCTGCTTGCCGGATCAACTAGTAAATCCTAAGACCATTTGTGTTAAAGTTTTTCCATAAATTATGAATGTTTTTTACGGTTTTAAAGAAAAGAAAGAAGATAACTGGCAGTTTCGCGTGAAACTATTGAAGTTACTTCAGACAGAGATGAAGAAAACAAATAAAAATGCAGAAAATTGCTTAAAGAAACAAAATAAAATGCATTAATTGAAAAGAAAGTTGGTACACATGATCATACATTCTTCTCTGACTCGTTTTCTTTGTGATGTTGGAAGTTAGAGCGTGAGAATCTGTATATGAGTTTGTGACCCGTTTTTCCTATGAAAAACTACTATTTATACAAATAGAAAACAACTGTACAAAGTTTAAAAAATGTAACTGCTACGTGCTTTCGGCAACGGTTGCTTGATTCTACTTCGTTATCAACCTTCAACTTCTTCTTGTCGAAATCTCTGCCTTCAGCCTCTTCGACTTTGCCAAATCTAAGGTCGAAATCTGCTTGATGCAACCTGATAACTTAATTCATTTCAGTATCGAAATTTGATACTTGTCTCTTGAAATACAAGGTCAAACTTTACAAATAAGTAAAACCTCGTTGACTGCATTTAATTGAGCCTGTCGAAAATGCAGACTAACAATTACATAGAAATTACCTGATTGTATTTTGATATATTTTATTCCATGAGTTTATATTATATTTTATTCCACGTGTTTATATTATATTTTATTCCACGAGTTTATTATTTGACGGTCTAGATTTTGCCAACACTTTTCAACGGTCTTGATGTTACCGACGCTTTCAAGTTTCAACAGTCTAGATTTTGCCAACACTTTTCATCAACGGTGGAAATCCGCTTTAGGGTTTCACATTTTCCCTACAAATTGACCTATTTAGGTTTCACTTCTTTCACACACAACACAATAAAATGGACCTGGACACCCTAACACAGTACTCCGGCGATTCTGCACTCATTGTCCTTCATCATCAGGATAATATCGACCGTTTTGTAAAGTTGATTGGCTTGCTTGATTTTACGGTATGTGTTCATTTTGCTTGTTTTTGTAAGGATGTGATGGGAGCATCTGCTTCAAGGTTGGGTGCAGTCAGTGGCATATGTAGGACCTTGGGTTAGGGTGTGCAAAAAAAATTTATACACACGCATTGCTATAAATATAACAAAGGATGAAGAGAATAAAGAAGAACTTACTCGAGAAGAAAGAAGAACTTACTCGAGAAGGAGGAAACACACTGTTCGATACCTGAGTACGGGTCAAAGGCCCCCGGATTCTGGCATGGGCCGGACCCGGGGCTTAGGATGCTTGCATGCTTCCAGTTGAGTTGGTCTTCTAAGGCGAAGGCCGAGCTTGATGGATAACAGTTGGAGCTCGAACCGCCCGAGGTGATCCTCTGTCCACGTCGGGTGGGGGGTACCTGCAAGACACTTCGACGACCAATTCAGTAATAGGGAGAGATGAATAAAAGTAGAGAGATCAGAGAGAATTATGAGGGATATGAGCACCGCGCTGTGCCGTGGTTGATTCTAGAGTGTTTACGTATGGAAGACGTGGTTGCGTGAATGTAGAAAATGTTAAGATCGTACCTGGATTGGAGGGCGGAGCCTCTATTTATAGATGAAATGTCGTACCTGGGCCGTTGGATACGTGGGAACGATCTTGACCGTTGGGCACGATTGGGACGCGGAAGCAGTGGTCCTGGAATACGGAAGTGGGCCAGCCCCAAGCCAGTGATGGTTTAGCCCAGTCCGGAACACGCGCGGAGAGAGAAAATTAGAAATGTGTAAGAGTATAAGTAATTGTATTAATATGATGTATTAGATTGGTGCAAAACTAGGAGTTTCGATGTAAACAAATATTTTTTGGGTGTGCAAAATATTTTTTTAATAAGATATTTGTACTAATATTAATTTTTAACAAAACTATTAGCACTAATATTATTTTTCCACCCTGACATACCCTTATATCCGCCCCTGCGTGCAATACTATAACATTGTGTATGTCACATTGTCCTCTTTTGCTTCACGTTTTCGTGCAATGATTTTGTCAAACTATAAATTGATGGGGATATAATGTCCGGGAGTACAAAACATAGGGGCCACTTTAACATGACTGCATATGCTTTTAAGTTACTCGTGACTGTGCAATTTTCCCACATTGGTTGCTGGTACTACTACTACTATCATTGTTGGTTGGCAAAAAGCCAGATTTTTACCCATTTCAAATATTCCCGTATTACCCCTATCAATTATTGAGCATCTACTACTGGTGGTGAAAATTTTCGACTCGTCAAATTTATCCCCATATAGGTAATTCTGGTATGCATTTAATCGATAGTTATATTATACAAATTTAACTTTTAAATTGGATAAATCTGTTGTTTAAATTTTAACACAAATGAATTTGAATATTTAAAACATAAATATGTTGTGTTAATATTGTAAACAGGGTTTATTTATTATAAAAGATAAATCTATTTGGTATAAATCGACTATCCCGCGCAACTGTAGAGACCAATTAATCGAGTCGGGTAGGACCACAATGGGCGTCAAATAGTTAACAACAAAATTATTATTTTTAATAGATAAATCCGTTTGGTATAAATCGGGTATCCTCTGCGCGCAACTGCAGAGACTAATCCCTCGAGTCGGGTAGGACCACAATGGGGGTCAAATAATTAACAACAGATTTATCATTTTTAATAGATAAACTCGGTTGTGCAATATTCAATAACAGTGTAATAGTAAAACTTATACTAAAAATTCTGCAAAGAGAAAAATAGCATATAGAAAAGAAAGAAGTAGTCCTATTCGAAAAAGAAATTTAGGCAGAGAAGTCGAGAACTAACAAAAGAAGTAAACTTGAAGTGTCGCGAAAGACTTGGATGGGAAACAAAACCAAAGGTACCGACTTTTTAGCACGTGCAACCATCAAGACCTGAAATGAATCTGTTTTCATACATACAAATAAAAGATAGCTGAAGAGAAAAAGCCATGTCAGAACCTTTCTCAAGTGTAAGTGCATGAGCCTCCGCCATGTCCACCGAAGAAAGAATCATTTTCCTTTTTTTATCTCCGAGCATCATTCGAGTCTCATGTTTACTTTTCTCTTTCATATGGACTTCGCCTTAAGATAAGAACTAGGGCTGAGCCCATACAACTATTATTGTTTTAACACGGGGGATTGGTATTAAGCCGAAAGCCTAACCTAGACTACTAATGGCTTCTTCTCTTGTTAGAGGAAGCCCCGATTCCCAGTCTTCTAAGTCGTAGAGTAGAGGGCGATTCCCTTTGAGGTATAGGGACAAAATGTTCATCTGGCTGTGTTCCGATTCGCCTATCGTCTTCTTGTTTAAGATGTAATGCTTTTTTTTGAGACTCGCAAGGGCTTTAGCCTCTTGACAGCCAAGAGCCACAACAGTCTCATTCTAATCTGCCATCTTTCGTAAGGTGAAGGAAGCAAGAGCCCGTGAGACCGTAGGAACAACCCCACTCAAAGTCTAATCACCGTGTCTGCTTGGGTCGGATCTGGGATTGGTCCCTGCTACATCATATAGCCTACTGAGGCACATATGAAGCGATTATTATAAAACAAACGTGGGTCAACAATTCAAAAGTAATCATCTTTGATTTTCTATTTACTGCATACCAAGCCAATCTCGAAGAAAAAAGTGAACTACACACGCTCGTCATGAGGAAGGAAGTCACTGGAAATAGCTTTTTTTTTCTTTTTCTGACACTGCTATTGAGATTGGAGAACTATAAACTGTCACTGACACTGTAGGGGCAACACCTACTCCTTTAGAAGCTTACACTGCTTATAAATAAAAAGAGGAAACTTTAACTTCCTTCACCAGCATGTGCGCTCTGTCATCCTTCTTCAGAATCATTCGCCTAACATGCTTACCCTATGGGGCCGACCTTCGTTGGCTAATTATACAAGGAATAAGGAATTTGATAAATTTTTGATATTAACAACAAACTGAAACTTACATTAGAAGGACGGATTTTGGATTCAAATGTCCTATTGCGAGATAAGAGCTAAAATGAAGAAATATATTTGACCAAATTTGGTTAAAGACAAATGTCAAACGCAATCAAAATCAATCGTCAAATAACAGTGTAAGGTATCACCAATCAAACCTGTAATAGTTGAAGAATACCTAAAACCAATGTCTTCTTTCTGGCATTTAATCAAACATGTAAGGTATCACTAAACTAGGAAATCTAAGCATTAGAAAATAATAGCAGCAGTAGTAAACCCTCTTCGAAGTAAATTATAACCCTAAAAGAGGCGATAATAATCAAAAGTCCAAAGAAATTACGAACCCTAACAGAGGCGAGAATAATCAAAAGTTCAAAGAAAAACCTAACCGTAACAGAGGCGATAATAATGAAAAGCCCGAAAAAATCCTAACCCTAACTAATAATTAAAAGTTTGAAATAAACCCAACACTATAGAGGTGATACCTTTAAATGCGAAAATAGCAGAAGCAGAACAAATATTAATCAAGTATAAATCAGAGAAAAAAACTTGTCTCTGCGATGGAGGTGAGGATGAAGACGATGATAGATTAAGAGCAACGACTATCTCCGTCATGGAGGTGAAGAAGAAGACGATGAGAGAATAAGAAAAAGACAAGGAATTTCAATAGTTTATTATATATTTGGCTATTTTAATTTTAATACTTAAAATGTGTAGAATGATTAAACTACAAAATTTATTAGTTTTGGGGTAGAAAATCGAAATGAAAGTTAAACCATCAGTTGGCCCCAATTAAGCAATGACGTGGATAAGTGAAACACTGACATGACTTCTAAAACACGCGCTATTAGTCAAATTTACAACCAGTACCGGTACCCCCATCAACAAAACGAAACTTGTATAACATTTATTCTAATCAACATCAATATTAACAAAAATGCTCCAAGATTTGAATCCCCTCCTTTGGCCTTGGTTTAGGCGACAAGCATATAAACTCCAAAGTTGCAAAAGCGGTTTGTTCAAGATCAACACTATCGATATCGCAATTAATAACCATTAGAAGGCCTCTGTTAATAGGATCTTCACATAATCTTTCATCACCAAAATAGCTTTGCAGCCCTGACTGAACAAGGATCTTGTACTACTCAAGAGCCATCAAGGTTGAGAGAGAACTTGCAAAGACAAGCAAAGGCTGCTAAACAAGACTTGCACGCACTCACAATAGGCAAGATCAAGGATATGCATGGATATCGAGGCAAGTGGACAAGGACATTGATTTTCTACATCGAGCACGCCTCATGTTTGGACGATTAGAGTTAACGCCAAGGAGTATATGTAGCGACTGAAAAAATACTAAGGAGGAATCCTCCGAGGTTTGAGGTGAAGCCTCTGTCCAAGTTTAGGTTAAAGGGGCAAACATTGAGAAATCCCCCTACAAAGGTCTATGCGAACCAAATATGGGTTCGTGAGTCAGTTATGCACACGGAAGGTAGTAGCACCCTGCGACATCCTTCCTAACAAAGGTTACCATCTAATTAGATGTGTAAATAGGTTGTTAATTCAAACAGATATTTATTTTTACCCTTTTCTACAAATTAAAAATAAACAAAGGACTTGATAAATAGTTAGTTATTTTTGTTTTTATTTGAGAAATAGTAGATAAATAAATAAAAAGAGAAAAAAAGGTTTTTAATAGTGCACTTGACAGAGGTGGGCCCTCTCTTCTCCTACGTACCTCCTGGTAGAGAATCATGGACTATATAATTCTTGGTAAACAATATTTGTGTGTTTTGTATTTTTTATTTATGAGAAAATGGTTTTTGATTGAATGAAATAGGCAAAACATAGCAAGTTGTAAAACAGAAATGAGGGAGGTGTAATTAGCTGCAGGGTGCGGTATTACAAAAAAGAGGGGTGCGTTAGCAGAGCCCAGTTCGTTTTTTTATCTGCCAGCGAGAATGTGGGCTTCTAAGGGGGTGTTGGTTATTAAAAATAGGGGTGTGATTAGTAATATGATATTAAGAAAATTAAAAATAAAATAAATCTAACACTAAATGAGACTTTAAAAGGCAAGTGTTAAAAAAACTCTAATTCATTTCCTCTCATCTCTAGCGTCGCTCCTGGTCCTTCTTTGGAGAGAGAGAGAGAGAGCAATTTCTAAGAGAGAAAATTGAGAGAGAGAGAGAGAGAAGAAGAACGGGAATGAGAGAGAGGAAAGAGAGACAATGGAGAGATAGAGCAAGAGAGAAGAAGAACGCGAGGGAGAGGGAAGACCGGAGGGAATCGCCGGCGATAGTGGCTACGACCAGAAGGGAAGTTCGCGGTGGGAGTTACGGCGAAATGAAGCGAGAGACGACGCCGTTGCATTTTATTGGGACGACGATGGCAACGTTGTTTTGGGGCCAACTACCATCGTCTACGGTGGTCGGATCTGACAGGTATGGTTTTGGTTATATATTTTTTTTATTTCGTTTTTCTCTTTTCTTCTTCTTCACTTCTTAGTTTTTGATTTTTTTTTTTGTGCTCTACTTTTAATTTTTGGTTCTCGTTGCCCACATTTATTTCAAGATTATGAGAACAGAACCCTAACTATATTTCTGTTCATGATTTTTTTTATTAAAAAAAACCCAATCTATTCACATCACTAACCTAAACTTTAATCTGTTCATGAAATTTTTTTAAAAAAACCTAACATTTTTATCAATGAGCCTATTTGTTTTGTGTTCACATGTATACTGTTTTGGTACTAATTTCAGATTATAGGTCCAAATAACAATTACAGTTTTTTTAGAAAATAGCTTATTATATACTTTAGGTGATAAAACCTAAAAAATGAAAACTTGGAGACCAACCTTTATTCCAGCTTCTGAAAAGTCTTCGTTTTGTTTATTTGTTACTGCTACTGTTGAATCCTACCTTCGTCTACTGCCTTCATTTTTCACTTTTGTTGCTACTGCTGTCTACCGCTTTTCGCTTCAAAATTTTGAGTATTTTTCCGATTAGGGTTTCAGTGTGAAAACCCTAATTTTTTTCTCATGATTTCTGGTTTTTTTGTGTGTATTTTAGCTGTTGATTTGCTCTGTTTTATAGATTAAAAGCTGAATTAAAAATTTATGACTAGAAATCACTTGTTTCCATTTTCAAGATAAGGGTTGACGTTGTAGACTTGCTCAGCAAGTAGAACGTGTTGGGCTGAAGGTTGGAGACTTTCTCATCAAGGAGAATGGGCTGGGTTTCAACTGATGCTATTTTTGTTATCTTTTTGTGATTTTCGTTTGTTAATTTTTTGTATTATGAAATTTTATTATTCTTTGTGATTTTGGACAATTTTTATTATTTTTGTAATATTTTTACTTGATATTTGTTATTTATTTTAGTTTTTTTTTTTGTTTTTTATTAAATAGCATCTAGAGGATAGAAAAAGGAAAAGGACTAAGTTGGACTAATTATTTTTTTTTGGACAAATTGCATAGGTTTTCATTAAAGTGGGCGAAGCCTAAACCAAATACAACACAATGAAAAAAACATAATAACACACCACCAGCCCAACCCGGCCCACTTCTAAAGTCAATAACACTAAAGAGGAAACAGAATCAAACACTCAGCAGGGGCCTCATAACACATAAACCCTAATTCGGGAATATCTACCTACTCTCCATCTTCTTCAACAACATCAATAAGTGCATCTCGCATCCGCATCTAGTAAAGATTGAAGGCAAGAAGGAGGGGCCACCATCCAATTGTACTGGTAGAGACTTCGTAAAATTCAGGTTTGCAATGCAATCAACGACTTGATTGTTGACACGATTTGTCTTGAGAAAACTACAGAAGGTAGATTGATTTTTAAAGTTCAAAATATCTTTCACAATATGCTCAATCTCACGTCTAATCTTCTCTTTTCTGCAAACTTCAATCAAAATGAGAGAATCAGATTAGAACAACACTGACGAGATGGTGAGGATAGCCGCAAAGATCACAACTTCCCTGAGAGAGATCGTTTCTCCAACAAGAGGAGAAGGTGCATAGAAACTTGAGGTACAACCCGCAACTATAACCCCTAGATTATTTCTAGCAACAATGCCTGAACAACCCTTCCCAGATCCCAAGTCAACTGGGCGTCTGTATTAACTTCAATCACATCACCACGAGGGGGTCTCCCACAAGCCACAGATCTCCTTTTGGGAAGATTTAACTCAGAATTAGGGTTAGAAGAAATTTTAGGAGTAAAGTAGTTGTTAAAGCATATCCTTATAGTGTGAAGGATCCCAACCGGGCAAGGGTTTTTGCCGTTGAGAACCATATCATTTCTAGCTTTCCAAATACACCATAATGCAACCATAGATAGAGCAGTTAATTCATCTTTATCAGCACCTGTATACCAATCAGCTTCAAGAATAGAATCAAACCAAATAGCAAAATGCCGAATGTTATCCTTAGTTGGCACCACATACAATTGAAGACCAAACCAAACAGAAGTGGTCCAAGGGTAGAGAAAGAGAAGATGCTCGATAGACTCCTCCTCAAATTTGCAAATAGGGCACACAACATTGACAGCAATTTTCCTCTTCCTTAGAGCCAATCTAGTAGCCATAATGTATGTTCCAGCCTCCACACAAAGTGTTTTAGCCGGTCTGGAACCCTAACACTCCAAATACCCTGCCAAGATACCTCTAAGTGAGAATATAAGGAAGAGGTGCAACACTTAAATTAGGACACTATATAGACACTTATACCCAAACTTCATATTATATTTCCCATCCTTAGAATGAGGCCAATAAAGACAATCTACAAAATCAGAATAGGCAATAGGAGTTTGAATAGCCTTAATAACACTTGAAGGAAGCATATTATCCCTTGAAGCAGCTATATTCCAAGTATGGGTGGACTGATCTATTAACTCATGAACCTTAGGGATAGAACTTCAATGCTTGATGACTGCCAGATACCCAGATACCCAGATACTAACCATTTATCCTCTGCCACACTAACATTATCTCCACTCCCAGTATTCCACCTGCCCTCTTGTTTCAACAAATCCCTGCCATGGAGAATACTTCTCCAAACCCAAGAGATACCTGATTTAGGTTTCACATTCCAAAACCCCTCCCTCTGACAGTAGATTCCTCTAAGCATACAGACCCAATAATCATTTGGATTTTGGATGCACCTCCAGGCCTCCTTAGAGAGGAGAGAGGAGTTTTGGGTTGCAAAATCCTTGAAACCCATTCCTCCATTATTTTTAGAATCACACATATAGTCCCAACTCTTCCAGTGGATCCCTCTAGTTCTCACCTTAGAACTTCACCAAAAATTAGCCAATGCAGAACATAAAGACTGGCAAAAATTTTTGGGGAGTCTCACAATAGCCATCACAAATGAGGGTATGGCTTGGATAATCGACTTAATCAAAACCTCCTTTCTAGCTTGAGATAAGAATTGCTCTTTCGACCCTTGTAACTTTGAGAACACCCTTTCCTTTATCCATTGCAATTCTTGAATTTTATAATTTCCCCACCCAGTAGGGATCCCCAAGTATTTTTCTTAAGATTCCCACAGGGGGATATGGAGCACTCCAGAAATCTCCTCTGTCAGCACCACATGAATACCCTTGCTACAAATAATCCTAGATTTCTATAGGCTAATCTTTTGACCTGAAGCTGCAATAAAACAATTCAAAATAGACACAACTTGATAAACTTCTTCCAAACTAGCTCTGCCAAATATTAGGGCATCATCCGTAAAAAATAGATGGGTTAGGGTGGGTGCTCTAGGAGCCAATTTAAGACCAGAGATAAGACCATTAGAATTAGCAGAAGATATGAGTCTAGACAGGACATCAAAGACCAAAATGAAGAGGTAAGGGGACAGAGGATCTCCCTGCGTCAGACCACACTTAGGAATAATTTCTTTACTCCTAGACCAATTGACTAGGTATACATACTTGATAAATGTGACTAAAGACATGACCAAAGAGACCCAACTAGGACATAAACCATATGACAGTAAGACACTTTTAAAAAACTCCCAATCCACACGATCATATGCCTTATCCATGTAAAGCTTTATAGCAAACCCAAGACTAGCTCTCACCTTCTTCTTCTTCTTCAAATAATGAAAAGCTTCCCAAGCCACAACTAGATTATCTTGAATGAGTCTACCCCCAACAAAAGCACTTTGTTGAGGGCAAACCAAACCATTGAGGATAGATTTTAATCTAGCCACCATAATCTTTGAAATCACCTTATAGATGAAGTTATACCAATTAATAGGGCGCATCTAGCTAAACTCCTAGGGTGAGGGATTTTTGCAGTCAAAGCCACTAGAGTTTCATTACACTACAAGAAAAACTGGTTTATCCGGCGACCAAAATCCGCCGGAAATTTGGACTTTTCGGCGGATTTTATCCGCCGGTAAAACCGTGGTCGCAAACGGTTTCCGGCGGATTTTCCGCCGGAAATTTTCGGCGGGTTTTAGCCCTCGGAAAATCCGTCGGAAATTTACGAGGGATTATCCGCCGGAAAAGCATCTAAATCTGCCGGAAACACCAAAGTTAAAAAAACGAAATTCGAAAAAATCCGCCGGAAATTCCTCAAATCCGCCGGAAATTAAATTCTTTTTTTCTTAAAAAATTGAAAAAATCCGCCGGAAATTCAAGAAATCCGTCGGAAATTAATTTTTTTTTTAAAAAATAAAGAAATCCACCGGAAATGCAATAAATCCGCCGATGTTTTTTTTTTTAAAAAAAATAAATCCGGCGGAATTTTTTTTTTTTTTTTAAAAAAAAATCCGCTGGAAATACAGTTAAATCCGCCGAAAATATTTCAATTTTTTTTTTTAAAAACCTTAAATCTATTTAATATAATATATTTTTTAACAAAATTATTAATAGAAATTTTAAATATACGAATTTATTAATAAATTAAATATTAAATATAATAAATTTAGTAATATATATTTTAAAAAATTAATAATAAAAATATTATTGATTTAATAATTGATATTATATTTTTAAAAAATTATTAATAAGAATATTTTTGACAAGAATATTAAAAAATTATTAATAAGAATATTAAATATACCAATTTATAAATAAATTAAATATAAATATAAGAATTAAATATAATAATTTAATAATATATTTTTTATTAACAAAATTAATTAATAAAAATATTAAATATATTTAGTAATATATTTAATAACATTATTTATTACATTAAATTAAAAATATTATGAAACTTTATTTTGATGATAAAATAAAAATTAATAATTAAATTAAAATAACAAATTAAAAATACGATTCAAAATCAATACCCGGTCTTAAAACGATATATTATCCAAACAAGTGAAACTAAAAGATCCCAACAAAGTACGCAAATTAATATTCATAACCAATACAAATTAAAACTTAAATATCCAAACAACAAAATAACACAAGTGATCGATGCAAGATAAGCACTAATATGATCGGTATTATTCAAATCGATACTTGAGTTGAATTGCTGCTGGGAGTGCTGAACCTGCTGGGGTGGATACAACTGGTATGGCTGCTGCTGGGGTAGATACTGCTGCTGCTGGGGTGGATACTGCTGCGGGTACTGAGGCAATGGCTGAAAGGCATTGCCAAAATGCTGCTGCGGTGGCAGGTAGGATGACATATGTGAAGATGATGGTCTGGACTGCTGCTGAGACAGCTGACTCAACAACTGGTGATAGCGCTCCTCGTTTAGCCTTGCCTGCTCCGCATTTAACTTTTCCTGCTCCTCCAACCGCCTAGCCTGCTCTGCATTTATCCTAGTCTGCTTCTCCATGCGCGCCTCAGCTAACCTAGTCCGCTCTCGAAGCTCCTGCACTTCCAGTGCACTTTGCTCATGGCGCTTGGCAAACTCACGGTTCAACTGCTGGGTCAATTCAGTCACTGCATTCAAAGTACTAGGAGCATATGAGCGGGCAGTACTCCCAACTGATCCAGAACTTGATAGACTCGGAATAACACTTGCTCTGAAAGCAGAAGGTCCAATGCCACCAGACCCTATGAGGCGATTACTCTTTCGTGGACCAACTGCTTTCTCCCAGATTTCACGAGCCGCTCTAGCCTCCTCCACAGGATCAACTTCTGTACCGTCACTACTCTGCTCTTGAGTCTCACAGTACTTAGCAATCCCCGCCTCAAAGTTCTCCTGAAAAAATAACAACCAAGAAATGAATAACTATTAATAAAATAATGATAATTTAAAGATAAACATAAATAAATATATAATTGTAAAATTTGTTTACCTGAATCTCCCTCGCCTGATCAGTAATAAACTCACCAGTGTCCTCCCGTACATGAAGATAGCAATACAACTCAGGCAAAGTAACCGGCCTTTGATGCATCGCCTCCTATAGATAATGTTATTAATTAATATTACACATGAAAATTAATGACTTGTTAAATAATATTTAATTAATTAAGTAAGAAATTTACCAAACGCCTATGATGGGTTGCAGCATTAACACTTCCACCCGTGTGTGTGCAGCGACCTTTATCAGAAGCCCTGCTTTTTTTGGCTTTTTCACAATATTCTTTAAATTTTGGTGTCGCCCAATACTCTTGTAGCTGATCCCATGCTGAATCTCGCATATAAGACGGCTTGTCATTATTTAATCGTGCCGTCCGTAATAATTCAGAATAGCGATAAGAAGAACACCGCTTATGGAACACTTTCTCCATTTCTTCCTACTCCTCCGGCAACCATGTGCATTTTTCCTATTTTAATAATATACAATTATGTTTGTTATTAATATTATATATAAACAAATAAATAATAAAATAATTAAAAATGGTTTGTGTAGAATTAAAACTCACTAAAAATGAATTTAACATCGACGCAATTGCCTGTTCATCTTTCCTCACAGCTGTCCAATTCTTCCATCCTTTATTAAAATTCTCCCTAATTGTTTGTGCGACTGCAGTTGCACCTTTCTTTGAAAGAAGAAACCTGTACAATATTAAAAGAGATGAATTTTGTTACACCAAAGTTAAATATAATTAAAAGACAAAGAGAATAATAAATTACTAATAAATGTTATACTTACGAGTCACCAATGGCCTCCAAAATGATACGGCCATCAGGCGTATACCTCACCACCTCCTTGTCAATGTTATATGTGCGTATCCCATCAGCATCAACATGTATTGGGGCTATGCCCTCGGTACCCTCAGGAATCACTGGCTGTGCACTAGTAGAAGCTCCACCTGTCTAAGGTCGAGACACATATCTGTCACTAGGAACAACAACACGGCGGGTTGCTGACGACGCCCAAGGCGAGTAGAAGTCTTCCTCCTGCGACTGCTGCCAACATCCTCCGCAGGTGTAGGAACATATGTGTCATCATGATCAGACCCGGATCCTGAGTGAGCTGTATGACTTTATATATATATATATATATATATATATATATATAGATTTAAATATTAAAAAAGGAGACTTAATTAATTTAAACACCAAAAGATAAATTGTACTAATTAATTATTATTAAATAAACATAAAATTAATATTGATATCCATAAATTAAATACAACAAACATGCATAAATTAAGTACTAGCTAATTGGAATCATATTCATTCTCAAAATCATCATCATCAGAGGAGTCATGAATTCTTGATGGACCAACGTGCTCTGCCGCATCTTCATTAGCATCTTCATCATCATCAACTTTGTCGCCGATGTTTTGCTCATCACATAAACGAGTGATGGGTTCAACTTGAATCGCTTCATTTACACTAGCCATCTCATCCATTTGATATGGCACATCTTCCACTGTGTCATCATTTGTCTCAATGCGACCTCTTGGCTTTGTTTTAATTGCAACACACCAACCACGCTTATCAGTCCGTGTTGATGGATAAGGGACATAATAGACTTGTCTCACATTTTTTGCATTGACGAACGGATCATACAGTCGATATCTACTACTCATTTTAATGTCCACTGTATTTGACTTTTGATTCACCCTTGTTCCTCGAGAAGACGGATCAAACCAATTACAATAAAAAACCACTACCTTCTGACTAAAATCTAGATGGGGGTACGCAAGTTCGTATATGTGTTGAACAACACCATAAAAATCATCTTCACCTCCTTCAGTGACACCCTTCATGCAAACACCACTATTGATTGTTTCTCTACCCTGTGTCTATTCATTGGTGTGAAATTTGTAACCATTAACAAAGTATGTGTGCCATTCTTTAACACATCTTCAGGGACCGTCTGATAAGTTCCTCAAGTGTTGGTTGGCAGGAGTTGGTGGGAGGGCATAAACATGTTGCGTAAACCACATTGGAAAATGTGCACTAATATGAGCAGAGGATTGATCTTCACTTACTTCCTCTGATGACAAAAATTCCCTAATTAAAAAAAGATAATTAATTGTTACACAACCGTCAACATTAATTAGTAGATTGATAGTAATAATTATTAATGCACGTTTGAGGAATACATACTCAATGAATGGTTGCACCTCAGAACAGCTTATCAACACATGAACATGTGCTAAATTTAACTCTGCTTCGGTTAGCCAGTGAATTGACTCCTTCCCAGATGGACGGCCAGGTAGACAAAAGACAGACAAAACTAAATGATGTCTAGGAAAATCAATATCCATTTCATTTCGACTGCTTCTTGGAGCAAATTCACTCTTGAAATAATAAGAACAAAATGGGTTGTTTCACGGTGTAAGTAAGAAGCACATATCGATCCTTCAACTCTAGCTTTGTTTTTCACCGATCTTTTGGACCATGAACCTAGAGAAAACGATATGTTAATTAATATAATAAACATAAACTTCTTTCTTTGCTAGATCAATTATGATAATTAATAAACTGACCTTTCAAACGGATACATCCATCGGTATTGGACAGGTCCGCCAAGTTTAGCTTCATATGCGAGATGCACCGGTAGATGCTCCATAGAATCAAAGAAACCAGGCGGAAATACTCTCTCCAACTTGCATAAGATAAGTGGGATGTCTTGTTCCATTTTTGTAAGATCATCAACTTTTAGCGCTGCAGAACACAAATTCTTAAAGTATTGACTAATTTCAATAAGTGGATTCAAAACGTGTGTCGGCAATGAACTAAAAGCGATGGGAAGTAAACACTCCATGAATACAAGACAATCATGGCTCTTCATCCCATGCAACCTCCCATCCGTACATCTAGATAAATTGGATGAATAACCATCTGGCATTTTCAACTCTTTTATCCACCGATAAACTGCTATCGCTTGTTCGGTAGATAAAGTATAATTCGCTTTAGGTTTCAATGTCCTAGTACCTTGCTCAACCAACAACAAATCCTTCCGTCTACAATAATGTTCCATGTCCCTCCTAGCTTTCTCATTATCTTTCGTTTTACCTTTCACGTTCATGACAGTGTTAAATATGTTGTCAAAAAAATTCTTCTCTATATGCATCACATCGAGATTGTGTCTCAATAGATTATCTTTCCAATAGGGAAGTTCCCAAAAAATACTTTTTTTTTGTCCAATTGTGCCATTGTCCATAGCCTTCTGGACGAGAAACAACACCCGCTTTAACTTCCACAGGAGGAATATCCTTAACACTCTCCCAAACTTCCTCTGGTGTCAAAATACGAGAAGGTCCATCTGTTTCAACGTGTCCCTTGATAAATGCATATTTCTGCTTTCGGAAAGGGTGATCCATAGGTAAGAACCTACGGTGTGAGAGAAACCACGAAGTCTTTCCTCCGTATTTAAGAGTAAAAGCCTTTGTGTCAACCATGCAAATCGGACATGCCATCTTACCATGTGTCCCCCAACCAGACAACATTCCATATGCAGGGAAGTCATTAATCGTCCACATCAAAGCCGCCCTCATCACAAAATTCTGTTTGCGTGTTGCATCATAAGTTAAAACACCATTCCACAGTCTTTTTAGATCATCAACCAAAGGTTGCAAATATACATCAATACCAGTTGTTGGATTACTTGGCCCTGGATTAATTGCATTTAAAAACATGTATGGTTTAGACATACACATTTCTGGAGGAAGGTTGTACGGGGTAACAATAACGGGCCAACAAGAGTACGGTGTTGCCGAGGCTTGAATATATGGTGTGAATCCATCAGAGCATAAACCAAGCCGAACATTCCGTGGATCACTGGCAAAATCTGGATGAACACGATCAAAATGCTTCCAAGCCTCACCGTCCGATGGGTGACGTAATTCACCAGAATTGTTTCTATTTTGATGGTGCCACGTCATTTTACCCGCGGTCTCCATTGATGTGAACATCCTCTGTAGCCTTGGTATGAGCGGCAAATAGAACATTGCTTTTCGTGGAACCAATTTGCCTCTACACATCCCCCTCCTGCTGGCACGATAGCGTGACTCTCCACAAATCTTGCATTCCGACAACTCTCCATCATTTATGCCAAACTCATTGTTATAATAGAGCATGCAACCGGAGACACAACAATCAATTCTATTAGATTTCAAGCCAAGCTTCGATACAAATCTTTTAGCATCATAATAACTCTGCGGCAAAAGTCCTCTAACGGGAGTTGCGTCCAACATCATTTTGGTCATATATTCCATGCACAACTCAGAAACATTAAACTGAGACTTAAGGCCCAACAACCGAACACACATTGATAATTTAGAGTCTTTAGATCCTTCAAATAATGGATTATTTGTTTCACTCAAATACATGTACAATCTTTGAGCTTCCTCATTTGGAACTTCTTCAGCATCATATTCTGGCTCTTCAAAATCTAAATTTACTCCAACCGCATCAGATATCATTCCCTGATAAACTTCTAACGGTTGAATAATTTCACCTGCAGAAATCTTAGCCGTTGGATAATTACTTGTTGTGGGAGCTACTACTTCAACCGGAACATTAACTGCACGAACAACTACCCCTGGTGCTACTTCGCCGTGACGACTCCATATAAAATAATTTGGCCTAAACCCATTATTGTACAAATCAAGTCTGACTTCATCATCATTTTTTATAAATTGAAATGAACATTTCAAGCACGGACACCTAATTCCGCCTTGTCGCGCAAATTCTTCATGCTTCTTAGCAAAAAAAATAAACTCTTCTACTCCTTGTACAAAACGCCGCTTTAAACCAGCTCTTCCAGGAAACAACCGGTCATACATCCAACTACGATCCATGTTTTCGGGAACTACGTACTATAGTTCAATAAAAATTAACGTTATCTACCTATATATTTATTACATATACATGCACATATATATACCCATACACATATTTACCTACACTAACAATGTAAACAATAAATAAATTAATACGTTGTATTGATAACACTTATACCCATATTTACATATTTACATAAATATTACCCATTTTAACTAACAACATATATAAATAACACTTTTACTAAATGTAATTATAGAATTGAAAATGAAATAAACAATCAAACATTTATTTTCAAATATATGTTGTATTGATATATTTGATATATTAAGTGAATAATACATATATTTCCTATTTATCTAAAAATTAATAAAAATTGAAAATAATAATAATTCGCATTTATACAAAAAATAATAACAGTAATTAAAAATAAAAAATTAGTTTTATTTTTATTTCGCATTTACATAAAAGAAAACATTCAAATAAATTTAAAATTAGTTTTTTTTTCGTATTAAAATAAATTAAAAATATAAACAGAAACTAAAATTTATTATAAATTAAAAATTAGTTTTATTTTTTTCGTATTAAAATAAATTAAAAATTAGTTTTATTTTTATTTCGTATTAAAATAATAACATAAATTAAAAATATAAACAGAAACTAAAAACTAAATTAATAAATACATGAACTTTAATTTTTTTCGTATTTATTTATTTAAATTTATTATAAAAAATTAAAAATTAAAAATAAATTAACAAATACATTAATTTCGTATTTACTAACTAATATTAACAAATATATTATTTCGTATTTGCTAACTAATATTAACTAATATATAACTAATATATTATAACAAATAATAAATAACATCAAATATAACAACGTTGTATCAAAAAAAATATAACGATTAATAACTTCGATAACTAACCTGGAGTGAAGAGAAGACTCTGGCTTGATGCTAATCCCACCCTCCTTCGAACAAAAAATACAAGGAAGAAAACCCAGACAACTACCTAAACAAACACCACCACAGTTAGTGACTAAACAATACCTAAACTAAAACTATTAAATCGTCATGTTATAAACATACCTTAGATTGAAGAAATGTGTCAAAGAGAGCAAGAGATTTTGTAGAGAGAAATTTTGGATTTGAAGAAGTTGTGAAGTGAAGATGTGAATAAGTTGTGAAATGAAGATGTGAAGAAGTTGTGAAGTGAAGATGTGAATATATATAGATCTGACGGGTAACGGTCAAAAAATCAAATCCGCCACAAAAATTAATTACCGGCGGATTGTGTGCTTTCCGGCGGATATGAATCCCCCACAAACGCGGATTTCCGGCGGATCTAATTGGTAGGAGGATTTCCGGCGGATATAATGGCATTTCCGGCGGATAAGGATCCCCCAAAAATCCGGATTTCCGGCGGATTCTATTGGTGGGGAATTTCTGGCGAATCCTAGGGTATTTCTGCGGATTGTGTCGGTTGAACGGTCAAAAGAAGGTATCTGCCGCAAATGCGTATTACCGGCATATTTGGTGGTTTCCGGCTGATCCGGATCGCACGCAAATCCGCATTTCCGGCAGATATTGTTGGTCGTTGACTTTCCGACGGATCCAAGTGAATTTCCGGCGGATTTCGAATTTAAATTTTCCCGCTTCTTTGCTAATCCGCCGGAAATGAAGGTACTGGGGGATTTTTCAATTTTTTTTTGCTGAATAAATCTGCCGGAAATTACATACGATCTGTCGCAAATTTACCGAGGAATAAAAATCCGCCGGAAAGTTTTCGTGGGAATTAATCCGTCGGAAATCGCTAAAATCCGCCGGAAATTTTCCGACAGATTAAAATCCGCCAGAAAGGTATGGCCACTAAATCTAGTTATTCTTGTAGTGTTAACGTAGTCACCAATCACATCAGTTCTGAAAAACTCACACACCACAGCAAACACATCACCTTTTATAGTATCCCAGTTATTGTGGAAGAACCCAACATTCAAACCATCAGGACTAGGAGCTTTTAGAGCCCCTAGGGAGAACACAACCCTTTCTACATCAGACAAACTAACAATTGCCACCAGCTTAATGTTCACATTAGGAGAGACAGAATGGGGAATGACTTAAAGGCAATCACCTCCAATAGAATCCTCAGCTTGAAGATAGATGCTTTTGATATACTCCTCAAAGGCTGACATAACCTTTAAATGACCTTCCACCCAAATACCATCTTTATCTTTAAGCCTATGAAGTTTATTTCTGACTCTTCTTTGGACAGTGGTAGCATGAAAGTACTTAGAGTTCTTATCCCTAAAAGTTAGCCATTTGAGTCTAGATCTTTGACCCCAGTACGATTCTTCTTGTCTCCACTGACAATCAATTAATTCCCGATTCTAGTCACCTCCTCCAAATTAGAGTTAGAATTACCCTCATTTAAACACTTTTGAAGCCTAGCTTTGAACTTAGTGATCTCCACAACAACATTTTTGAAAGTCTTTCTATCCCAACAGACCGAAGCCCTCTTACAATTCTTGGATTTATCTAAGAAATCAGTCCAACAATCTACATCAGACTATGAGGATCTCCAACCATCAGAAACAACTCCCCTACACTCCATATGATCCTCTCAATATGATTCATATCTGGAAAAAGGACTTCTAGTAGGAGGGTGAGAGTGGAGGATGAGGGGGGAGTGATCAGAATTAACAATGGGGAGAGCAACTCCAATAGCATGAGGATACAGAAACCTCCACTCCCAATTCACCAGAATCCTATCAATTTTTTGGAAGGCTACCACACCATCCCTAGGGTTACCAACCCAATTAAATTTATTACCTTTTAGCTCAACATCCATTAACTCAACATCATTAAGAAAATCCCTGAACAAAGTAAGTCTAATAGCAGGCATAGGCTTCAACCCATTTTTCTCAGTAATCGATCTCATTTTATCGAAATCACCCACACAAAATCAAGGACCATTTCTCCTAGGCTTCAGATTCATAAGTTTCCCCCATAACAATCTTCTCCTACCAAAAGTAGGGTTCCCGTACACGAATGTCACCTAAAACAAATTTCCAGTCTTCTTCTCCTTAGCAGCAGAGTGAAAGAAGTTAATACAAGAGTGGAGGACTTGAATCTCATAAGAATTGTTTCATAGTAAACACAAACCACCTGAAATGCTACCGCAGGCACACAGAACACATTGTTGAATTTTAGCTTTCTTCTAACTCTCTCAACTCTTTCCTTTTGGGCTCTGGTCTCTCTAAGGAACAAAATGGCCGACTTTTGAACCTTTAGAAGTTCCTGAAGCTCTCTATTTATCGTGGATACCGCCAATCCACGACAATTCCAACTAATGATAGTCATTTAGACTTTGGGGGCTTGCATAGACTCGCCTCCTCAGCCATATAATCATAGAAACCTACACAAAATTTTCCAAAAGCACCTTATCCCTCATTACCAGTACTATTCACCTCCCCAGATTTAACTCCCGCCACCAATTTCAGCTTCTTGCACACCATTGACCCCTCTCCCTTTTCAAACACAACATTTTGTTCCTCCCCACACTTTCTCTTTAAATTCATTCTTGCCCCCATACTTAGAGCCAAAATGTTCTCCTCTTGAGCATTCAGTTGATATAGATGAGGAGCCTCATCTTCACTATCTTTTTTAGGCATAACCATGATGGGATCACGACAAGTGTACCGGATCGTTGCTAGTAATAGTACGGAAAGACCGAGTGTCGAACTCTGGGACTGCGGTTAATTATCAGTTTAACAATTTAGCTTCTAAGTTGAAAATGGAATAATTTGGATTTGTTTTACAAGAAAGTAAAGTGAAAAGCAATAAATATATTTTTGTGATTTTAATTTAAGGACAACAAGAACACAAGTTGAATTTGTATGATTAAAAAGAGCATTGGGGACGAGCTTCAATTTACTTCACTCTTATATCTAACGAATCAAACTTGTTACTAAATTTACTTTATGAGCTATGATCAAATTGTTATAATTATTCTAATCCTAATTCCTTAGGTAAGAGAACATTTACTTTTAATGAAAATCCCTAATTCCTTAGGTGACCTTAACAAGAAATAAGCAGTGATAAGAACAATTATTCAATGATTCTAAATACCAATGACTATTCCTAGACTAGAGATAAGCAGATTTCAATTCTCAAGCATATGTAATTCAAACTTCCATTCATAGTCACATATCATAAATCATCCTAAGAGTGATCAAATCCTAGAAAGTATTAAGAACAGAGACTAAAATTAAAAGAGTAAAAGGGAATAAAAAAAACTCCATGAAAAGATGAAGATGATCCGAGTACCGTCGACTCCTTGCTATCTCGCTCACGGTGATTAGTAGGTTCCTAATTTCTCTTCTAGAAAATCACAACGGCCATCAAAAACCAATAGCACATGACCTCTCCTTTTCTCTCCACCACCAGCCGTGCCTTCTTAATTCCCCTCTAGGTCCTTTTTATTATTATTCAGCACTTTTCCTTGTGCTCCAATTCATCATAATCTGCCGTTTATTCCTTTCCACGCTACCTTACTTTTTTTTTTGGTTTGTAGACGAAGTGGCAAATACCACTAGAAACTCACGCACACAACTGTGAGGTCTCGGGTTCGAATCCGGGACATGATATTCAGCCTAACAATTTCGGCATTTACAAGTTGAGCTAGGCGTTACGAATTCCACGCTTCCTTCCTTAATTCTTGTTTGTTTACTCTTTTTCATTCCTTGGGCTCCACTCTATGTTTCTTGCTTATTAGACTTCTAGTTCTTCTTTTTGTTGGGCCCCCAATGGTAATAACTTAATAACATTTCTCCTGCACAATACTCACACCATGTGAGTATGTATATGTTGCCAAAATTTCAATCAAGTTAATTGTGTACATGAGAGAAGAATGAAGATCCAACAATTATATTAATCCATTTCACAATGATGTTCTTTCAATCTCTACATTAAGATCAACATAAGTTAGATCAAAATACTTAATAATTATGATTCAATTTAATTATAATCATCAAAATATTCTAAGAGATTAATCATGCAAAATTAACATCAAATTAAGACAAAAGCAAACTTTAAGTAAAGAGTATATGGCAATTTTCCTTTCATGAAGACTAGAAAAATTAGATAATTTAGAGAATTATCACCATCCCAAACTTAAGTCCTTGCTTGTCCTCAAGCAACAACTCACATTGGACACTAGGTTTGAATCAAAACATAAGTTCAAATGAAATTCCACAAATCACCATCATTCAAGAATTCCATAACACTGTGCAATCAAGAAACCAAACTGCCCAAAACTCTTGCTAGCAAGCAAACCAAGCTAAGGCAACAAAAAATAACATGGGCAATCAATCATCAACATTAACCCTCTCCTCACGCACTCACCAAAATTCACTCTTAAGTGAATGTAGGGTAATGCTCTCAAATCACAATACATGCATATCCTACCATAGGCTTGAACAAATTTCTAAGGAAAACAATTACACACAAATACCACACATACAATGCGGACTTTATGTGGGTTGTAATGGGGCTTGGGTAGGTGGATAAATTTTGGAATCTAGGCTTTCTTGATTGGAATTGAGAACTGCATTGTTCACTCTAGATCCTATGACTCACCAAACTTCTTCAAAATAAATTCTCCAGAAGGAAAAATTGTCCTTGTTATCAATTGCCCACAAGGTAAAGTTGTCCTTTTCATCTTTTCTAAATATTTGTTGTGTTCTTTTTCTTTTATTTTTTTCTTTTTCAATTGTTTCTTTTTTTTTTCTTTTTTTTCGACATTTTTGGTACTTGTCTTTTCTTCTTTTTTTTACAACCTATTTTTGGTATGCCCACCCCATACTTAGAACAATTGTTTGTCCTCAAGCAACCCCAAACTTAATTTATATCTAAGGATCCATAATGACAACACATTCCTCAATTCCAAACAAGTGGGACACTTGGTTTTTCAGTTATTGACTTGTAATGAGGTTTGTAACCAGAAAAAAAAAAGGATTTAAGGCTCAAATTGGCTGCTGAAAGGGCAATATTTAAGGGTAAGCATTTTAAGGCTCTAGCTACCATGAAAACAAAAGTCCTCAGTCATGTATGTGTGTGTATATGCGATGCAAAAGCAATCAAGAACTAAGTTCAAGTTCTGAAGAAATACACATGCACGGACACTCACAAGTCAAGAAATTAAGTGTTTAGGCTCTAACACTCACAGGCTGTGAGAGAGTCAAAGTAATGAACTGAATGCCCAATGTTTTCTTGTTTTACCATGCTCAGTTGCTGAGAATCATATTGTTTTTTTGGACAGCTGAGTGTTCATCATGCACATGCTAACTTAACTTATTAAATGGTGTTATGTAAGGAATTCAAATGCAAACAAGTGTTCAAACTCAATCACCCAACAACCCTCAAAGTCTATCAACAAATTTAACTAGTTATGGGGTGTTACTGCTCACACATCACAGGCAAGTCTAACAACAATTCGACAAAACACAGTACGAGACTTAAACAGAAATGACAGTACAAAAACTATTTAAGTAAAATAAAATTAAAAAGAGAAGAGATAGAACACTCCCCTGCATGGGTTGTCTCCCATGAAGCGCTTCTTTAACGTCACTAGCTTGACGCTGGAGTGGTCCTTTAGATGGTGATCAAGTTGATGGACTCTTTTGAGCGGTCAAGTGTACCACCAAAGTAGTGTTTGAGGCGTTGTCCATTCACCTTGAAACTCCTATCCGAACCTAGGTCCTTTAGTTCAATTGCAACATAGGGAAATACCTTTTTGATTTCAAACGGACCTGACTACCGAGACTTCAACTTTCCGGGAAACAATTTCAACCTTGAGTTGAACAGAAGAGCAAGTTGTCCTTCCCAGAATTCTTTCTTTTGGATTTTCTGATCATGCCACTTTTTAGTTTTTTCTTTGTAGATTTTGGCATTTTCATAGTCAAAAGTCCTATATTCTTATAACTCGTGGAGTTGAAGAATTCTAGACTCACCAGCTTTGTCCAAATCAAAATTCAAATATGTTGCGTCCCACAGTGCTCTGTGCTCCAATTCAAGTGGTAAATGACAGGCTTTGCCATAAACAATTTGTTAAGGGAACATACCTATTGGAGTGTTAAAAGCAGTTCGGTATGCCCATAGTGCGTCATCAAGTTTTATTGACCAATCTTTTCTTGACGCACTCACTGTCTTCTCAAGGATTTGCTTGATTTTCCGGTTAGACACTTCCACTTGCCCAGTAGTTTGTGGGTGACAGGGAGTAGCTATCCGGTGATGCACATTATACTTTTTCAAAAGGGTCTCCATCTTCTTGTTGCAAAAGTGAGTCCCTTCATCGCTAATTAAAGCTCTAGGCACTCCAAAGCGTGAGAAAATATTTTTCTTCAAGAAACCCATCACCACTTGTGCATCATTTGTTTGAGTGGCTATTGCTTCCACCCACTTTGACACATAATTGACTGCAACCAAAATATACAACTTTGAGTATGAGGATAGGAATGGTCCCATAAAGTCAATCCCCCACACATCAAATACTTCAACTTCAAGAACGGGATTTTAAGGCATCTCGTTTCTTTTGGAAATGTTTCCCGTTCTTTGACATCGGTCACACATCTTCACATAGGCAAATACATCTTTGAACAATGAAGGCCAATACAATCTGGACTGGAGGACTGTTGCTGCTGTACGGTCTCCACTAAAGTGTCCTCCATAGTCTGAATCATGACAGTGCCAAAGAATTTTTTCTTGCTCTTCTTCTAGCACACATCTACGCAATAGACCATCAACTCCTCTTTTGAACAAGTATGGCTCATCTCAAACATAGAATTTAGCTTCATGAAGAAACCACTTTCTTTGTTGGGAGTTGAAATCAGCTGGAATTGCATTGCCCACCTTGTAATTTGCAAAGTCCGCAAACCAAGGTATGCTAATAATAGAGAAGACGTGTTCATGAACAAAAGTGTGATGAATAGGCCTTGTCTCATCATTCTCCTCCACCATCTTCCACCATCTCCAAGCGAGAGAGGTGGTCCGCCACTGAATTTTCTGAACCCTTCTTATCTCGGATTTCGAGATCAAATTCTTGAAGCAATAGGATCCATCGTAGTAGCCTTGCCTTTGATTCATGCTTAGCAAACAAATACCTTAGTGCAGCATGGTCAGTGTAAACAATGACTTTCGAACCCAATAAATAGGAACAAAATTTATCAAAAGCATAAACCACAGCTAAAAGCTCTTTTTCAGTGGTAGCATAATTAAATTGAGCAGGGTTTAAATAATGACTAGCATAATAAATCACATGCAACAACTTATCTTTTCTTTGGCCTAAGATTGCCCTCACAGCAGTTTCACTTGCACACACATAATTTCAAAAGGTAAAGACCAATCAGGAGCAGTGACAACGGGGCCAGTTACCAACTTATCTTTCAGAGTGTTAAAGGCATTTAGGCATTTCTCTTTAAACACAAAAGGAACGTCCTTCACAATCAAATTAGTAAGAGGTTTTGCAATTTTTTGAAAATATTTTATGAACCTCCTATAAAACCCAGCATGGCCTAAAAAGCTTCTAATGCCTTTTTCATTGGTAGGAGGGGGAAGTTTTTCAATAACTTCTACTTTAGCACGGTCAACCTCAATCCCCTTGTGGCATTTTTCCCAATTTAGAACCAAATTGAATTTCTTACAGCTTTCTAACACAAGAGACAAATTATGCAAGCAATTATCAAAAGAGTTACCAAAGATAGAGAAGTCGTCCATAAACACCTCAATATGTTTTTCAATTATATCGGAGAATATGGACATCATGCACCTTTGAAAAGTAGCCGGAGCATTGCAAAGCCGGAAGGGCATATTCCGATAAGCAATTATACCATATAGGCATGTAAAGGCGGTCTTCTCTAGTTCTTCAGGAGCCACAGTAATCTGGTTGTAACCAGAATACCCATCCAGGAAACAATAAAAATCATGACCTGCCAACCTCTCCAGCGTCTGATCAATAAAAGGTAAAGGGAAGTGGTCCTTCCTAGTAGTCATGTCCTATCTTCTGTAATCAATGCAAACTCTCCAGCCCGTGATGGTTCTTGTAGGAATTAATTCATTTTTTTCATTCATGACTACAGTGGTCCCACCCTTTTTAGGAACAACTTGGACGAGACTCACCCAAGAACTATCCGAGATGGGATAAATAAGTCGGGTTTCAAGGAGTTTGACAACTTCTTTTATAATTACTTCTTTCATAGCCAGATTTAATCTTCTTTGTGGTTGCACCACCGGCTTATGATCTTACTCCATGAGGATCTTATGCAAGCAAAATGAAGGACTAATTCCCTTCAAATCCTCAATGGACCAACCAATAGCACCCTTGTGCTCTTTCAAGATTCTAAGTAACTTTTCCTCCTGCAATTGACTCAAGTTAGAATTAATAACAGCAGGATACACATTTTGCTCACCAAGGAACACATATTTCAAATGAGAGGTTAATTACTTGAGTTCAACTATAGGGGCCTTCTTCACTTCCTCTTGGACAATTTTTTCTTCAACCTTCAAATCCTCCCACTTAGGAGGTGTATGGAGAGGCATCTAGCATGGCCATTGCTTCTTTTACCTCAGAACCACACCCTTCTTCAACCTCCTCTTTGGATAAAACAAGGGCTTTCTCAAGAGGTAAGTGTGGAACTTGTTCTCGAAATTATTTGTCAATGATGGAAACAAGAACTTCAATTCGGTAGCACCCTTCCTTCCCTTTTGGATGTTCCATAGCTTTAAGAACATTAAAGTGTTGAGGCAAAATCCCTAATTATGTTTTGATGTTCAGCAAACCTCAAAGGTGAGAAGCTTAAGATTTCTGATTTTATATATTACTAATGCCTCTTGTTGAGTGTTTCATAAGGACAGATATTTCAATTAAATCTCAACAAGATATTTGCTTATGAGAAGCATCAATCAAAGAAAAAACTTGGAAGAATAATTGTCCACATTATTCTGAAGAAAGGAAACTTCCCAAAACATAGATTGAGATCAAGAACCACAGTGTAATCTTGAGAAGAATCTGTTTGTGAAGTATCATCATGCATTATGGCAATATAAGAAGGTTGAATAAGAAGGATCAAGGCAAGAAGAGTCATGACAGTGAAGATGAGAAGCATCACTTGAGAAAAGTTAAGTTGAGAAGAGTCATGATCCTGAGAAGGGTCATGATTGGAAGATTCATGTTGAAAAGAGTCATGATCCTGAGAAGGGTCATGGTAAGAAGAGTCATTATCCTAAGAAGGATCAACATGAGAAAGAATCAACTTAAGATTTATCATCTTCAACAAAGAAATCATGTGAGAAGGATCACAATGAGAAGAGTCACTGTGAGAAGGGTCATGACAGCAATGAACAACCTGTTTTCTGCAGAAAAGTACACACAGTCTTGCAGAGCAGAGGAGCGTATTTCAAACGGCTATAAACAGCTAGTTTCTCAACCAACGACTATAATTCTTGATCCAACAATTAATACACAATATTAACTCTATAAAACAACAGCCTTGGACGCCATTGCTCCTTAAGAGATTGAATCAAAATTCAGAGCTATCAACCTTTTCACCTATTCCAGTTCTTTCTCTTCCATACTCAGCTGAACCTAAAACAGAAGGGATTCATCCATTCTCTGAGTATGTACTAAGTCTTGTGTTGATGTTATTATTGTAATACTCCATATGTATCAACCAAGCTCTAGAAATCCCAAAACCCTATAAACCAAACAGAATCTTGAATAGGGAACCTTCTCAAGCTGCTGTAGGACTTGAGAAGTGAGTGCTTCAGTGTTGGAAGCAGTCTAATAGATCTGGTCAGGTTTATTAGTGAAGTATACATTAGGTAGAGCTGTGAAAGAAAACTACCAAGAGAGTTCACCTTTGGAGAGGTGTAAACTGTGTAATCTATTTTGGAAAAATAGTGGAAATTCTCACTGGATGTGAGGAGTGGATGTAGCCCTGGAGTGGGGTGAACCACTATAAATCACTGTGTCATTTACCATCTTTATAGATTACTTATTGTAGAAAAACTCTCCTTAGGGAGAAGGTTTATGAAAACTGAAAAGAGTCCTATATGACCCTTCTCTGGTCCACACAGAGTCATTATTTATTAAACCTTCTCACCTTCACAACTTGAACATAAACTCTTGGTAAAATGATTTGAAAACATATTTGGGACTCACAGCTTAAAGCTACTTAAAACAATCATTGATATAAACTGTGAGAAGCATTGAAGGAAGAACTAACAGACCCTTCTCAACTTCACTATAGTTAAGAAGACTGTTTCATCACCCTTCTCTTCTTACCTTTCTTAGGAAGAAGATTGTTTTATTACTTCTAATCCTTAACACTTATTACTTACTTTCTTGAGTCTGAGTAATACTTGTGAAGCAAAGTTCTTTTATTTCAGGAGAATTTTAAAAGGGTCACAATTCCAACCCCCGCTTCCTTGTGACATTGGTGACTTCATAAAGGTCATAGATTCATCTTGGACTTTCAATGTCAAGGTCCCATCTGCCACATCAATTATAGCACGACCAGTAGTTAGGAAAGGTCTCCCAAAAATCAATGGGATGTCATTGTCTTCTTCCATATCATGAACCACAAAATCCACCGGGAAGATGAATTTGTCAATTTTTACAAGGACATCTTCCATTACACCATATGGATGTTTCACTGAACCATCAGCTAGATGTAAAGTCTTCATGGTGTTCTTTATTTGGGCAATCCCCAACTTTTTGAAAATGGAGAGTTGCATTAGACTGATACTTGCTCCAATATCACAGAGAGCTTTCCCAAAAGTTCTATCCCCAATAGTGCAAGGAATGGAGGAACTTCCGGGATCTTTGAGTTTTTGTGGAAGCTTTCTTTGCAAAATTGCACTGCACTCCTTAGTGAGCATGACGGTTTCCTCATCCACGATCCTTCTTTTCTTTGAAAGGATGTCTTTCATCAACTTGGCATATGTGGGCATCTGTTCAAGAGCTTCTGCAAAAGGAATGTTAATTTGGAATTTTTTAAAAACATCTAAAAACTTACTAAATTGTTTTTCATCTTGCTCCTTCTTCAATCTTTGAGGGAAACGTAGTTTCATGTCTGGCTTTGGAAGCTTAGACTCCTGTTGCTCAGTAGAATCCTCATTCACCTTAAAAGGTTCATCCACACCCAAAGAAACGTTATCATTAGACTATGTATCATTTTCTAGGCTCTTCTTTGTTACACCTTCAATTGTTTTCCCACTCCTTGTGGTCACGACATTAATTGTTTCATTACCCTTTGGATTGGAGATGGTGTCACTAGGAAGCGTGCCCGGAGGTCTTTGTGCAATTTGTTTGGCCTATTGTCCCACTTGAGTCTCAAGATTTATGATGGATGCCTCTTGATTTCTAGAGCTAGCTTCTTGATTTTGAAAACCAGCCCTTGTCTCCTCCATGAATGAAGAAGTTTGTGTAGCTAGTTTCTCAATGGCTATCTCCCAATCTGCTTTCTGTTGAGGAGAATTTTGGCTTTGCCCTTGATCTTTCCACGAGAAATTTGGGTGATTCCTCCACCCCAGATTGTAGGTGTTGGAACATGGATTATTTTTGACAAAAAATATCTTCTCTTGGACTGATAGGGGAAGTTCACAGTCCTGGTTAGAATGTGGACCTTTACAGTAATCACACTTCAAACTTGTCACAACATTTACCTGAGCAGAATGGTGTTGCACTGAATTCAACTTTAGAGCTTCCATTCCATTTTTCAGTTCTTCCAACTATTGAGTGATTATCTTCTGTTGAGCCAACCCGGCAGTTTAAGCATCTAAGTCAAAGAGACCTCTTTTATATGTACCTCATCTATCATGAGCCGCCAAGTAGTCATTTGAAACCATAGCTTCAATTATTTGTCTTGCTTCTGCCGCGGTCTTGAAATTCAAAAAACCACCTGATGAGGTGTCAAGCATCATCCTAGTATTTGGTCTCAACCTAGTACAAAGATTTGCATTTGCTGATGGTCATCAAAACCACGATTCGGGCAAGCCTTCAATGTGATCTCGAATCTTTTGTAAGTCTCATAGAGCGACTCACCCTCTTTTTGCTCAAAACTATTGATTTCTCCCCTCTTTTTAATGAACATGGAAGGAGGGAAAAATTGTTCAAGAAATTTGTCTTCAAGATCATTCAATGTAGTGATGCTACCTTCGGGTTGCGAATCAAACCACTCTTTGGCTTCATCCTTTAGACAGAAGGGAAAAAGCCTCAGTTTTTTAGCTTCATCAGTATTGCCATCCACTTTCATTGTTTCACATAGTTGTGTAAAATTGGTGAAATGCTTGTTGGCATCTTCACATGGTCTTCCACCAAATTGCTTCTCCCTCGCTTCACGGAATAGTCTTGGATTGATCTCAAACCGATTTACGATTATCGGTTGATGAGCAATTGGTAACCTCTGCCTGTTTGTGTCGCGATTCCCATAGTCTCCAAGAGTATGTCTCACGGGTGGGTCAGCCATAACTTCAATTACAGGAATCTCAGATAAAATCACTACCTCTCTTACTGCTTCTTTTTCTTGGAGTTTCCTTTCTCTTGTAGCCTTTCAGTTAGCCTTTGCATTCTTTTCTATTTCTGGATCAAAGAGAAGGTCAGCTAAGGCAGTGCCTCGCATAAACAAAGTTAGAGCATAAGTAAGTGATTAAGAGATAAAAATAAAATAAAATGACAGAAATAAAAATTCGATTAAGAAGTTAAAACTTAAGCTGATAAAAGTTGGGCAGTCCCTGGCAACGACGCCAAAAAACTTGATGGGATCACGACAAGTGTACCGGATCATTGCTAGTAATAGTTTGGAAAGATCCAGTGTCGAACTCAGGGACTGCGGTTAATTATCAGTTTAACAAATTAACTTCTAAGTTGAAAATGGGCTAATTTGGATTTGTTTGACAAAAAAGTAAAGTGACAAGCAAAAAATATATTTTTGTGATTTTAATTTATAGACAACAAGAACACAAGTTGAATTTGTATGAATTAAAGAGCGTTGGGGACGAGCTTCAATTTACTTCACCCTTACATCTAACGAGTCAAACTTGTTATTAAACTTATTTTATGAGCTATGATCATATTTTTAGAATCACACATATAGTCCCTCTAGTTCTCACCTTAGAACTCCACCAAAAATTAGCCGCTGCAGAACATAAAGACTGGAAATTTTTTTTGGGGAGTCTCACAGTAGCCATCACAAAAGAGGGTATGGCTTGGAAAACCGACTTAATCAAAACCTCCTTTCCAGCTTGAGATAAGAATTTCTCTTTCGATCCTTCTAGCTTTGAGAACACCCTTTCCTTTATCCATTGCAATACTTGACCTTTATAATTGCCCCACTCAGTAGGGATCCCAAGTATTTTCCTTAAGAATCCCACAGGGGGATATGGAGCACTCCAGAAATCTCCTCTCTCAGCACCACAGGAACACCCTTGCTACAAATAATCCCAGATTTCTGTAGGCTAATCTTTTGACCTGAGGCTGCAATTAAACAATTCAAAATAGACACAATTTGATAAACTTGTTCCAAATTACCTCTGCCAAATATTTTGGCATCATCTGCAAAAAAATTGATGGATTAGGGTGGGTGCTCTAGCAGCCATTTTAAGACCAGAGATAAGACCATTAGAATTAGTAGAAGATATGAGTCTAGACAGGACATCAAAGACCAAAATGAAGAGGTAAGGGGACAGAGGATCCCCCTGCGTCAGACCACACTTGGGAATAATTTCTCTCCTAGACCCATTGACTTGGTACACATACTTGACAAATGTAACTAAAGACATGACCAAAGAGACCCAACTAGGACATAAACCATATGACAGTAAGACACTTTTAAAAAACTCCCAATCCACACGATCATATGCCTTATTCATGTCAAGCGGTATAGCAAACCCAAGACTAGCTCTCACCTTCTTCTTCTTCAAATAATGAAAAGCTTCCCAAGCCACAACTAGATCATCTTGAATGAGTCTACCCCCAACAAAAGCACTTTGTTGAGGGGAAACCAGACCATTGAGGATAGATTTTAATCTAGCCACCATAATCTTTGAAATCACCATATAGATGAAGTTACAACAACTAATAGGGCGCATCTGGCTAATCTCCTCAGGGTGAGGGATTTTTGCAATCAAAGCCACCAGAGTTTCATTAACGTAGTCACCAGTCACATCAGTTCTGAAAAACTCACACACCACAGCACACACATCACCCTTTATAGTATCCCAGTTCTTATGGAAGAACTCACCATTCAAACCATCAAAACTAGGAGCTTTTAGAGCCCCTAAGGAGAACATAGCCCTTTTTACCTCAGAGAAACTAACAATTGCCCCCAGCTTAATGTTCATATTAGGAGACACAGAATGGGGAATGACTGAAAGGCAATCAACCCCAATAGAATCCTCAGCTTGAACATATATGCTTTTGAAATACTCCTCAATGGCTGACATGACCTTTAAATGACCTTCCACCCGAATACCATCTTTATCTTTAAGCCTATGAAGTTTATTTCTGTCTCTTCTTTGGACAATGGTAGCATGAAAGTACTTAGAGTTCTTATCCCTAAAAGTTAGCCATTTGAGTCTAGATCTTTGACCCCAGTACGATTCTTCTTGTCTCCACTGACAATCAATTAATTCCCGATTCTAGTCACCTCCTCCAGATTAGAGTTAGAATTACCCTCATTTAAACACTTTTGAAGCCTAGCTTTGAACTTAGTGATCTCCACAACAACATTTTTGAAAGTCTTTCTATCCCAACAGACCGAAGCCCTCTTACAATTCTTGGATTTATCTAAGAAATCAAACCATCATAAACAATTACCCTACACTCCATATGATCCTCTCAATATGATTCATATCTGAAATAAGAAGGACTTCTAGTAGGAGGGTGAGGGGGGAGTGATCCGAAATAACAATGGGGAGAGCAACTCCAGTAGCATGAGGATACAGAAACCTCCACCCCCAATTCACCATAATCCTATCAATCTTTTGGAAGGTTACCACACCATCCCTAGGGTTACTAACCCAAGTAAATTTATTACTTATTTGCTCAACATTCATTAACTCAGATTCATAAGCTTCCCCCATAACAATCTTCTCCTACCAAAAGTAGGGTTCCCGTACACGAATGTCACCTAAAACAAATTTCCAGTCTTCTTCTCCTTAACAGCAAAGTGAATGAAGTTAATACAAGAGTGGAGGATTTGAATCTCATAAGAATTGTTCCTTAGTAAACACAAACCACCTGAAATGCCTACAGCAAGCACACAGAACACATTATTGAATTTCTGCTTTCTTCTAACTCTCTCAACTCTTTCCTTTTGGGCTCTGATCTCCATAAGGAATAAAATGGCCTACTTTTGAACGTTTAGAAGGTCCTGAAGCTCTCTACTTATCATGGACGCCGTCAATCCACGACAACTCCAACTAATGATAGTCGTTTGGACTTTCCAAAAGCACCTTATCCCTCATTACCAGCACTATTCATCTCCCCAGATTTAACTTCCGCCACCAATTTCAGCTTCTTGCACACCATTGACCCCTCTCCCTTTTCAAACACAACATTTTGTTCCTCCCCACACTTTCTCTTCAAATTCATTCTTTCCACCATACTTAGAGCCAAAATGTTTTCCTCTTGAGCATTCAGTTGAGATAGAGGAGGAGCCTCATCTTCACTATCTTCTTCTGGGAACTCCACATGATACTCCACCTATTTTGGTGCTTTTATTTGTCTTCTCCACCCACTAGCAGCACCTTATCTGTCTTTGAAATTGTAGCTACCTGTATCAGCAACCTTTAGTTCTTCTCTCTCAGCAGCATATTTACCACCTCTAAAGGCATTATTTAGAGGATCATCACCACCCTTTCCATGGAGACCCCTCCCTCCAATTGAACTTCTAATAAGCCATGTTGATAAGGAAATTTTTTAGGCATAACCTTGATGGGATCACAGCAAGTGTACCGGATCGTTGCTAGTAATAGTACGGAAAGACCGAGTGTCGAACTCTGGGAATGCGGTTAATTATCAATTTAACAAGGTTTAAATATGTATTTAGTCCCTGCAAATGTCCCGATTTTTCGATTTAGTCCCTGCAATTTTTTTAAATAAGTCCCTGCAAAATAACTTTTTTTTTAAATACGTTCCTACAAAATAAATTTTTTAAATACGTCCCTGCAAAATAGCTTTTTTTTAAATACGTCCCGACAAAATAACCTTTTTTTTTTAAATACGTCCCTGCAAAATATCACAATTTTTTTTTGTTGGGACGTATTTCAAAAAAACGGTTATTTTGCAGGGACGTATTTAAAAAAAAGTTATTTTGCAGGGACGTATTTAAAATTCCAACTTTCGGAAGGGCATATTCAAAAAAAAGTTATTTTGCAGGGACGTATTTAAAAAAAAAATTTGCAGGGACTAAATCGAAAAACAGGGACATTTGCAGGGACTAAATACATATTTAAACCATTTAACAATTTAGCTTCTAAGTTGAAAATGGTTTAATTTGGCTTTGTTTGACAAGAAAGTAAAGTGAAAAACAATACATAAATTTTTGTGATTTTAATTTAATGACAACAAGAACAGAAGTTGAATTTGTATGATTAAAAAGAGCGTTGGGGACGAGCTTCAATTTACTTCACTCTTATATCTAACGAACCAAACTTGTTATTAAACTTACTTTATGAGCTATGATCAAATTGTTATAATATTCTAATCCTAATTCCTTAGGTAAGAAAACCTTTACTTCTAATGAAAATCCCTAATTCCTTAGGTGACCTTAACAAGAAATAAGTAGTGATAACAACAATTATTCAATGATTCTAAATACCAATGACTATTCCTAGACTAGAGATAAGCAGATTTCAATTCTCAAGCATATGTAATTCGAACTTCCATTCATATTCACATACCATAAATCATCCTAAGGGTGATCAAATCCTAGAAAACATTAAGAACAGAGAAAACATAAATCATAACGTTAATTCAAAGTATAGAGGTTTGATTCAACAATATAAGAGATTCATAAATTGTTACTCATGCCCAACAATGGGAAATTTAGCTAGACATAGAAATTAATAGAGATAACAATTAAAAGAGTAAAAGGGGATAAAAAGAACTCCATAAAAAGATGAAGATGATCCGAGTACCGTCAGCTCCTCGCTATCTCGCTCACGGTGATTGGTAGGTTCCCAATCTCTCTTCTAGAAAATCACTAAGGCCGTCAAAAACCAATAGCGCATGACCTCTCCTTTTTCTCTCCACCGCCAGCCGTCCCTTCTTAATTCCCCTCTAGGTCCTTTTTATTATTATTCAGCACTTTTCCTTGTGCTCCAATTCATCATAATCTGCCGTTTTTTCCTTTCCTCGCTACCTTCCTTAATTCTTGTTTGTTTCCTCTTTTTAATTCCTTGGGCTCCACTCTATGTTTTTTGCTTCTTAGACTTGTAGTCCTTCTTTTTGTTGGGCCCCCAATGGCAATAACTTAATAACATTTCTCCTGCACAATACTCACACCACGTGAGTATGTATATGTTGCTAAAATTTCAATCAAGTTAATTGTGTACATGAGAGAAGAATGAAGATCCAACAATTATGTTAATCCATTTCACAATGATGTGCTTTCAATCTCTACATTAAGATCAACACAAGTTAGATCAAAATACTTAATAATTATGATTTATTTTAATTATAATTATCAAAATATTCTAAGAGATTAATCATGCACAATTAACATCAAATTAAGACAAAAGCAAACTATAAGTAAAGAGTATATGGCAATTTTCCCTTCATGAAGAATAGAAAAATTAGATAATTTAGAGAATTATTAACCCTCATACCCATCCAGACCAATAGATAGGTGAACTTTAGGAAGCCTAGAATTATCACATCCTGGGCGAGAATTAGGACTTTCCAATTATTTTTTTTTTAGATAAGCACTTTATTGAAGGGAGTACAAGGGGTACTCCAACCCAAATCAAGGGGAGGGAGGGGGCCTCATTAAAATCTCTAGGAGCCAAAACCCGAATGGGAAAAAAGGCTCAGAGAGGAAAAAGAGTGCCCCAGGTACAACATAGTTACACTGAGAGTAAACATCCTAACGGGCAATTCAACCAATCCGATAATTTAAACCCGCTATTCCTCCCTCTCCTAGCTATAAACCAATACCATGAAGTGTATTTAACAGCCATTACAATTTCATTTACAGATTGCACTCCCCCCCTAAAGATAATGTTATTTCTAGTATTCCAAAGGCACCATATAACAGCAATCCACACCAAATGTTTAACTCTCCTTCTTGATTTTCCTTTGCATACAGAGCCAATTTGCGCGAATCCTGATAGGGTGCTGCTGCTGTCAAACGGAGGCACACCCAGCCAGCCGAGTATCTTCCTCCAGACCCTTTTAGATACTATGCAATCGTTGAACAAATGAGCTGCATCTTCCTCCTCTTTAAGGCATAGAACACAACATAGATCATGGCTTGATTGTAGTACTCCTCTTCTGTGCAAATCGGATCTGGTTGGCAGCCTATTTAACAATAATCTCCATGCTAAAACAAGAGCTTTTGATGGTACATCGTTTCTCCACAATTTTGCACACGCCTCCATCAATTCTTGGGCTACTGCTGCTGCACTGTTTTCCCATGCTTCATTTATATAGTCGTAGCAGCCCTTCACCGTAAATCCCTTCACACCATCGAGAAGCCAAACCCATCTATCGCACACATCCCTTAAAGGGCTAATTCCAATCAGCAGATTTTTTAATTCCGAGACAGCAACAAAATTATCAGTGTTTAATTCTTCCAAACGATCCCACTTCCAACTCCATTTCTCCATGTTCCATTCTCCCATTTCAGCAACATAAATGTTCTTACAGTTGCTGCCCTCATATAGAGGAGGGTACAAATTCCTAATAGATTCATTTCCAATCCAATGATCAACCCAAAATTTAGTTGTGTCCCCTTTGCCCATCCTCTTCTTGACTACATTAGCAAACCACAATTCACCCAGTTTGGTATCCTTCCCCAAATTATTTAGATCCCTCCACCATAGTGAGGTGCCTTTGAAGTCTACATTAGCTCCAACATTCCCAAACCAAGCTACTGTTGAACCATATTTTGAATTAATCACTTTCTTCCACATTGCATTATCATCTTCCACTAGAAACCTCCACCTCCACTTAGAAAGTAACGCTAAATTGAACGCCTCCAAATTTTTTACTCCTAGCCCTCCCTTCTTTTTCGGTTTACATATCACTTCCCACCTCACCCAAGCCATTTTTTTATTTTCCTCGTCTCCACCCCATAAAAATCTTCTTTGCAAACTTACTATTTCTTCCACCACCTTTCTAGGAGCCTTATAAAAAGAGAAAAAGTATAAAGGTAGTGAAGAGAGTACCGAATTAATAAGTGTTAGTCTTCCTCCTATTGATAATTGCTTGCTCCTCCAACTTGATAGTCTCGCCTTTATTGTGTCAATTATTGGTAGCCATGTAGACGTTCTTCTTGGATTCGCACCGATTGGAATGCCTAGGAACTTAAATGGTAACGTTCCTATCTTGCACGCGAAAAAAAGTGATATCCCCTTTAGCACACTTTCTTCAACATTGACCCCAATGACATTACTTTTTGAGAAATTAACTTTTAAGCCCGACGCCATCTCAAAACTTCGTAAGATGGCTTTCAAACACCAGATACTAGTCTCTTTCCCATCACAAAAGAAAATTGTGTCATCCGCAAATTGTAACAGTGAAACGGATAATACCTCATCCACCTTTGCTCCAAACAAGCATTGTGAATTCACTCCCTTCCTAACCAGCCCCGCCAAACCCTCTGCAGCAATCAAAAATAAGAACGGGGCCAACGGGTCTCCTTGCTTTAATCCTCTTTGAGCAACAAACTCCTCCGTGGGGCTACCATTCACAAGGACCGAGATAGAATTTGAGGAGTAACACCCTTTCATCCACTTCCTCCACTTCTCACAGAACCCCAATCTTTTTAGCATATACTCCAAATACATCCAACTAACCGTGTCATACGCTCTTTCAAAGTCTATCTTGAGCGCCACACATTTTTGTTTTCTTCTTTTGGCCAAATCCAACACTTCATTCGCCACGACCACACCATCCAAGATTTGTCTACCCGGCAGAAACGCACTTTGGCATTCGGAAATAACCTTGCCCAACACCTTTTTTAGCCGTCTTGCAAGAACTTTGGCTAAAATTTTATATAGGCTACCATTAAGAGAAATGGGCCGATACTCCTTTAAATCTTGGGGATTCTTGTTCTTCGGAATAAGAGCTATAAATGACGCACTAATTGCTTTAGGGACCCTTGCATGAGTGTGAAATTCTTCAAAGAAGTTGAATATGTCTAGGCTGAGCATCTCCCAACAATTTTTGAAAAAATTGATGTTAAATCCATCAGGACCCGGGCTCTTGTTACCGTCACATTCCCATACTGCTTCTTTTATTTCTTCCATAGAGAAAGGTGCCACTAAAACTTCATTATCAGCCATGTGTATCTGTGTGAATTGCACTCCCTCAATTTTCGGCCTAGTTGGTTCTGCTTCCTTATAACCATTCTCAAAAAAATTCTTCACGGCTCCCTTTACACCATCAACATCCTCAATCCACTCATCATCGACTTTTACCTTTAACAATTGCGTTCTTCTTCTATTATTTTTTAAGCATGCATGGAAATAACGTGTATTAGAGTCACCTTCCGCTATCCACTTGTTCCTTGACTTTTGTGCCAACAAACTTTCCTTCATACGGATTTCTTTCCAAAACTCCACGTTTAAGCTCTTCCTTTTGACGATATTAAGAGGACCCCCATCAGCTGCCATTCTCTCTACCTCATTCAACTCTTTTACAATTTTTTCTATATTGAGTTCTTTAAATCCAAATACCTCCTTGTTCCACTTCTTCAAGCTAGCTTTCAATAGTTTCAACTTCTCCTTTAACACATAGCTTGCCTTGCCTTCTATTTTATAGGATTCCCAACATTGTTGAACAAAAACCTTAAAATCATCATGCTCCAGCCAACAATTGTTAAATTTGAACGGTTTCGGACCCCAATTTAATTCTGAGGATATTAGCCATATCGGGCAATGGTCCGAGATATCCCTCTCACCAATCCATTGGGCCGAAATTTTCCATTTCAAAATAAATCCGTCTGAGCATAAGAACCTGTCTATCCTACTCATAGATCTCCCATCGGGACTGTAGTAGGAGAATTTTTTTCCAAGAACCGGAATATCAATAAGTTCCATATCCTCCACAAAAACTTCAAACTCTCTTCTTTCATTGTTGTTTGATGTAGATCCTTCACCTAGTCTCTCTGATCTTGATAACACGGCGTTGAAATCCCCACCCACACACCAATCTCCCTCCTCCGAGACGCCTTTTAGTCTTCTCAAATCACTCCATAACCTTCTCTTCCCCTCCATAGTGCACGGGGAATAGACGTTTATAAGATACATAATTCTATCATTATGCTTGGCACACACTCCTACAAAGTGTTCTTCAATAAAAGATGATAATACTGTGAACAAACCATTCTTCCATACTAGCACTAGGCCCCCTGATTGTCCTCTTGAGGCTTTGCACACCCACTCAAATTCATGATCCCCCCACACACTTGACACCATTCTTTTAGATAGTTCCCCACACTTTGTTTCTTGAATCATACACATGTCAAATTTGCCTGAAATAATTATCGATCTTAGGCGCCTTCTCTTATCGGCACCCCCCCACCCTCTCATATTTAGTGACAAAATCTTCATTGTGATTTATTTTTCTTCCCCCTCTTACTCTTGGCCGATTGGTCTCTTGCTTCCATCTCTTTTATCTTCTCTATAATAATGTCATCGTTTCCATCTCCATCCACCCCAAGCTTATCTTTGGCCAAAGCCCATATTTTGTTTGCCACCTCTCTCTCATTTTCAGCCTTCCACCTGTTATTACTTGCTATTATGCCTGAGTCCCCAATGGATGAGTCAACAATCAGTGCTTCTTCATTTTTACTTGACACTTCACCTCTTCCTTCTATTTTTTGTTGTCTGACATCTCTATTTTTTGTTTTCTTTTTTCTTTTGCTGGCCCTATCTTTTGGGCTTTCCCCTTGCTTTTGATCATTTTCTTTAGTTGCCACTTGAGATGCATCCTTCGTGGGCCTAGATTCACAGCCCACAGCCTTGGAACATTCCCCTTTGAGAAGCACTCTAGGTTGTCCATTATCAGTAATAAAATTTACTTTCTTTAGCACCCCCCTTATTTCAATTCCCACCTCCCCCTCATTTTCTTTATTGCCGTTTATAATGTTACCATTATCTCCACGTGACTTCACAGATTGGTCCATCCATTCATTATTATTCGAAAAACTGGTTGGAGAGTTAACATGCGTATTCTTTGTTGCTTCGTTTTCCACTAGCGCCTCCATTTGTAAATTAATATCATTATGCTCAGATAAAGCCACCATGTTGGTGGACATGTAATTATTTTCTTCATTTTCCAAAGAAGCAGCATGTGCATCAGTACACAATTGGCGAGAATTCCAAAGTTGCAACTCAGGCTGTGTCTCTTCCACTTCTGTACCGTCTCCTACCTCCTCATCATCGCTTCCTACCACCGTAAACAGAGGTGGACCGGCGTCGGACTCGCCGGAAAATTCACTATCATCATCTGCACTGCTTTTATGCTCCTCCCTTGCCCTTGTGAGACCTTCCCAATGCATGGGGCCACACCACTCCTCCACCATCTTCACCAAAAATAAAGATCCATTGATAGTTGCATGGATTACCATGTTGAAAACATCATAGATTTTGGATCTAATCAGCAATCTTGCAACATCAAATGATGACTTCTTTCGTGTGTTTTCATCAACACCAAGTAGAACACCAAACTTTCTCCCTAGCGCTTCAAAAAATTCATAGTTCCATGCATGAATTGGAATTCCATGACACCTAACCCACACCGCTCTTTCATTATCAACTTCATTAGGGGACCAACCTCTTATATCTTCAAAAATTTCGTGAACCCAGTCACTTGCATCCTTAATAAGAGCCAATATGATTCCCTCTTCCATCTCTTCCAGCAGGACCTTATTAGCACCTATAGGTGTTGCTTTTACTGAAAAAAACCCTTGCATACTCATCCATTCCTGCACCATGTGTGTTGATCCTGGCCTCTTCACAACTCCTACAAACATCCTTTTGTATCTTTGCATTTCTTCATCAGTGATATTAAAACATAGCTCAGCCTCATTTCTCTTCTTATGGACAGTGTTTACATCAGTTGTGTTTCTCCTTTGTTCCATGCTCTTGCCATTGAATCCATTGAACTCCCTTTTTTGTTCACCAATGTTCCTTGTATCATACCTGCTCTTTGGGGGTAAATGCTCCCAACTGTTTCTCTGGTACCTAGGAACATTGACATGTATCTTCTTTGATCCAATAGGACTTTCCAATTGATAGAACATTCTTTCACCTTGAAACAAAGGTCAAGCAGTAGCACTCTGAATTTCAGCAGGGATAGCTTCAAAATTAAGATCAGGGATAGAACCTTCAATTCTAATCCCATTCTGCCTGTTAGGGATATCATGAAGCAATCTGATATCATGGTGCTGCCTCCTAATAACTTCTTCCCGGTGAGCTCCTTACTTAGGGGAAGGAGGATGAGCTGAATCAACATTCCTTCTTCTGTCTCCATATAGAAAGCCAATGGATCTCGGAGCTCCAACACTTATGTCAGGACTATATTTAGTAATAGTAGTGTTATAAGTGGCCATAGCTTTCCCACACCTATTCTGCTCATGCCCTATTATACTACATTTGTTACACAAAGATTGCACAATCTTTCATATAGACAACCCATATAGATTAGGTTGGTTGCTCCTAGGAATCAAGCAGCCTACTGGAAAGGGCTTCTCCAAATCCATACACACCCTACCCCTGATGAAGTTTCTTAAAATCTTTCCCCCCACAATAGGGTTTTAAATCTCCAACACCTCCCCCCACCTTAACCAACAGTTACTAAGCATTCTGGACATTTAAATTAGCTAAGCGAAGGTGGTAGATTTGGATCCAGAACAAAGCAGTCTTAAAACTAAACTCTTTACATGAAATATGAGGTAACCATCTCTCCAAACATAACAAATGGTTCATAACAAACCAAGGGGCTTTCCTCAAAATCTCCTCTGCATCAGCTTTGTGAGAAGAACTGAACAAGAACATGCTTTCTCCCAACTCCGTGATATGAACATTAGGGAAAGAAACCCAAGCTTTGATAATAATGTCTTTAACAGCTTTGATATTGAAAGCCTTTGTAGTTTTAATCTTACTAACTAACGCTTTATCTATGAAATCTCCACTTTGCAGGTTTTCATTCGAGAGCTGTTCAAACAACACTTCAGGATTATCAGACGAAGAGAACTGGGAGCTCACCGAGGACGCCATTGGCGCTAGACACAGATTCAAGCAAACAATTGGACAACGGGCACAGACAAAAAAAAAACAAAGAAACAAAGGACACAACACGAAGAACTAGACTAGAGACTGAGAAAAAGATGATGTTTATTTAAATGAAATGAGGAGATTGTAACGATGGACTGTTAGACACTAATGAGACTCTACCATTTAAACACAACAGATTTTGACTAAAAGGGTTAACTATATTGCTCAATGATAAACACGGGGGACTAAACCCTACATAGAGCCAGGAAACGATAAGCAGACGCTAGGTAATACAAAGGGTACACAACCATTCGTAAAACAAGACTAAGTATGTTTGACACAAACATCGAAGGAGTAACCTAACATGACACCCACTTGACTCGCGGGAACAGGAAGATATGGACTCAGCCTAAAACTGGATCGCCAAAACAACATGAACAAACTTGCAACTAGAACCCACCCTAAGGACCCAAACCCTAGCAGACAAAACCCTAGGAACAATTTGCTTTAGATTGAAGGTGGATTGAAGGTGTTGAAGCAAGTTGGACTAAATTTAGTTAAACAAAAACTAAGTCCAAGCCCAATTACACGAATTACTAGACATAGGCCCTAACGCATCAACTGACTAAGCATAAGACTGGACGCATAAATTACTAAGCATAGGCACAAATTAGAGGCATTGGACCATTTGAGAAAACATCGTCTAAAGGAGCGCGAATAACAATGACGAGACTTACAAATTTTATTGCAAGTAAAATAAAAAAGAACTCGGACATAATTAGGGTATAACAGTACAAAATGCCCAAAAGTCATTTGAATCAAAAGAACACCCGTCCGAGCATCGTCAAATGTAAAAACCCCAAAGGTCACAACCATCAGAAAACAAGCTCGTGCTTAAACTTACACCCTCAGCTTGCTAATATTTATCACTCTTGAGTAAGCCATTTTAGCCACCGGTCCTGTAAGGAATCCTTCCTTGGAAAGACTATCTGCAACATGATCTGATTCTTATTCTTATGAATGATGGCAACGTTCTTCATGATTTAAAGGATGCTTGTAGCTTATTACCAAAGAAACCTAGGCACCATGGATATGTGGTCTTTACCCAAAAGTGCTAATTTGGAATCTGATTCCAGAATTAGTCTTCCCATCTTCAGCCACTCCCTAAGATTTGAAGGGTATCGACTATCGCTAGGAATTCCTGTTCATATGAGTATTCAATACCAACCGAAGCATTGAATTTTGCTAAAATACATTCTTTATCGTCCCACAATACCCCTCCAATGCATGTCGAGCAAGGTTTGCCCTTGGTTGATCTATCGACATTCCACGTCCAAGTTACAACAGTGTGTTGACACCCTTTCGTCAAAGTTAGAAACCAGCTCGCTCGAGTCGTAATTTTATCTCTCTCTCTCTCTCTCTCTCTCTATATATATATATATATATATATATATATATATATATACATATATACATATATAATTGATTTAAAATTGGACTTTCATTATTTTTTCATATTTTCTTCCTTTCTGCAAAATAAAGATAAAATTAGGTCAATAATTTATATAACTGGTAATAATTGTTTTAAAAATTACCTGAAAATATCCCTAAAAATATACTGAAATGGATTTTATAAGTTCTTTAGTGTGGTAATTAAATTGCATTATTCTTGAGTGTTTCACAGTTAAGATAAGTTTTTAAAACACTATCTCTTGCCTTGATAAGCTATTTCGAAAATCATCTTTCTCACTATACTAATATTTGTTTTAAGAAGAGAGAAACAAACCGTTCTCAACTTAGAAACATGGTTAAGAAGGAATTTTTGTTTCATCCTTCTCTATTCATTTTCAAACTTGAGAAGACTGTTTCAACTCACCCTTCTCAAGTTAACACTTATAAACACCATGTCTAACAATGCATGTCAAGTTATGTATCTTGTTTGAGGAAAATAATAGAGCAATTGACAAGTCAAAAAGTTTTTCCATATTTCGAAGGTTTCAGTTTTTCGGTCAGGAGTGGAACATGCAATTTTCATGTAAACCAGTCAGGACCATCACTTCGAAGAGACATAAAAGTGAAATTTGGTTGGAAAGATCGTAGACTAAGGAACCAATTGACGTATGTGCGAAAGGGTCTTATAGAGTCTTCCTTCTTGATGTATTTGTTGATAGGAACAAAATCTGGACTATAAGGAATATTTGAGCCAGGCACAGAAAGGGGAGGAAAGTAAGTTGGAGTGTGAATCAGGCTTAAACAAAATTGTAAAAGCCATAATGGACCTACCATATTTGTTGGGACCTACCAAAATTGTAAAAGCCATAATGGACCTATTGAAAAGGATTTACTGCAAATAAAAGAATGGTGAAGCCAAAAAATAAGGAACGCTACATGTTTTTCATCAGAAACCATGGCATCAGTCTTCATATTATTTTTGATAAACTTTCCATAGCTACCAGAGGAAAGGTCTGGTGTGTTTGGGTTATTAGGTTTGAAGCCTTGAATAAGAAGATGACCTGTGTGGTTTTTAAACCCACAAGCCGTGTTATATGTAAAAGAGTAACAGTCATCATGCCAAAAATGAAGTGGAAAGAATAGGTGATGGGGTTCCAGAAATATATGGAGCTCACTATTTGAGGGGATATTGTAGAGTAAATTTTGTTTACTTATTTTGTAGAGTAAATTTTGACTGGCTTCTAATAGAATTTTTAGGGAAAGTAAATTCCCCAAGCATAGAACACCAAGTATTAGTGGAGGAATTGGTCAGGAATTCAAGGTTGATTGGGTTTTTTAAGGATATGTGGCGATTCTTTTCCGTGAGGAAATGTAAATATATTTTTTCTTGACAATGCAAAGAAGGGTAAATGGGTCCTAAGAAAGCGCGAACTTCTTGAGAGTTGTAAAAGGGAATCAATACCTAAGATTGCCAGATAGCTTGTTCTTCTTCTGTCCCTTTTGGTTTATGATCAAGTTCTTTGCCACCACGTCAGATGGTGGCTACTTGTTTCGAAGCGGGTGGAACAACAAAAGTATGGGAAGACGCCATAAAGCTTTGTTTCGTAAGGAGATGAAGGAACCAAGAAGAATTTTGTTCATTGCGAAAGTTTTTGAAAAAACAGAAAGCAAGTAAATTTGAAACTTGAGCTTAACAATCCTTCTTATAGCAAACAATTTAGGCCAAAGCGACGGTTAAGTCACATCAAACGTGGCTGAGAAGATGTGTGTTAGTGGTGTGGGGAAGCGAAACCTTGGGAAACTTGTTGATCAGTGCATTTTAATACACTCTTTATAGCTTTGCATTTGGTGTTTTTAATTGTGTTTTGTTCCTAATCTTTAAGTCTTAGCATATTTCTAGACTTCGGGTCTTATTTGAGCAGTATAGTAATTTCTTGATTAATTCTTGTTTTTATTGCATATTGACCCATGTGTACTCTGCAGGCCATAACTTTGGATGTGTTTATCCGATTGAGGCGTGCGAGCATGCGTTGGAAAGCTAAGGAATAGAGATACAATTCTTCTTTTGAGCTCCAAAACCAGTTAAGAATTCTTGAAGGCCAAAACTGCGAAATACCGAAGCAGATGGATGTAAAACGAGTTTCGGCACTACAAAAAAAACGCTTATTTGCGAGGGACATTAGCGAGGGAATTAGCGAGGGAATGTGATTCCCTCGCTAAAACTGACATTAGCGAGGGAATTAGCGAGGGAATTTGAAAATTTGACCGTTAGCGAGGGATTTAGCGAGGGAATTTGAAAAATTTCCGTCGCTAATTGTTTGGAGGGAAAATTCAGTCAAATTCACGCGAATCAAGGAAATTAGCGACGGAATTAGCGAGGGAATTAAAATCCCTCGCTAATTAAAGTGGTTTTTAGCGACGGAATTTGAGTTCCCTCGCTAATTAAAGTGGTTTTTAGCGACGGAATTTGAGTTCCCTCGCTAATTTTTTTAATTTTTTTTACTTAAATCTGTCACTCACTCACTCACTCACTCTTCTTTCTCACTCTTCTTCTCTCCTCTTCACCCTTCCTCTTCCCTTCCTCTACTCTCCACCACCACCACCATCACCACCACACAACCAACCAACCACCCTCACTCTTCTTCTCTCCTCTTCACCCTTCCCTTCCTCTTCCTCTACTCTATCTCTCTCACCTATAAACCCTAACCCACCACCACACAACAACAACCACCACCACACAACCACCACACAACAACCACCACCACACAACAACCACCACTCGCGACACCACCACCACCACCACCACCACCACCTTCTTTCCTCTTCCTCTCTTCTCTCTCTCTCTCTCTCTCTCTCTCTCTTACACAATTTCCACTTTCACTCTTCTTCTCTCCACCTTCTTCCACCACCACCAAACCACCACCACCCACGAGACCACCACCACACCACCACCACCCACGAGACCACCACCACCACCACCACCTACGAATTTCTTTCCTCTTTCTCTCCACCTTTCACCACCACCACCACCACCACAACAACAACCACAAAATTAATAATATAATATAATAAAAAACTGATTTTAAATATAATATAATAATAAATATAAAAAACAAACCATTTAAATTAAGACACGTGTCAGTCAGAATTTGAAAATTTGCACAAATTTTGAGGCAACATTAGCGAGGGAATTAGCGAGGGAAATGTCCCTCGCTAATTAGCGAGGGATTCAAATTCCCTCGCTAATTTCATTAGCGAGGAAGGTATTAGCGAGGGAACCGGTCCCTCGCTAATTCCCTCGCAAATGACCATTAGCGAGGGATTTTGGTCAGTTTGCGAGGGAAATTTCCCTCGCTAATCCCTGCTTTTTTTGTAGTGCGGGCCGAATATTAGTTTGTTAACGGGCTTTTATCGAAGAACCCATTAAGGGATTAGGTTTTTTGTTTTAGCCTTATAGACTTGGCTGGAGCAGCCGTTTTCTCACTTTCTCTTACGCATTATTCACACTTTACAAGACTTTTGTGCTCTAGCCTCCATGGAAGCCTAAACTCCTAAGTCGATTCATCGGTGGAAGGCTGCCGTTTTACGTCTTTTGAGGTTCGGTGTCTAATGTTATTTCGTCTACTTTGTTTTTAGTTTTCAGTTCTTTCTTCTCTATCAATTCCACGTTTGAATATTTGTTTGCAATTTTCATCTTTGTGTGATGCTTAATTACTCATATTCGGTTTACTTGCAATACGCGAATCGTTTATATATGACGCTTGTTTATATGTGAACATGTTTTCGCAACTCTTAACTATTCGGGTTATTTAATCGCTTGTTTTATTTAATTCGAGTAGAAATTGATAGAGGATTGATTGAATTCAGTTATGATATCAGTTGTGTTTAGTGGCGCTTGTTCATCATCACGATTGACTGAACACGTTGTTTTGACGCTTGCTTTAAAACGGTGTGAATTCGCATAAACTAATTGACGCTTGCTTGATTAGTTTATTATCAATCAAGAACTAAAACTTTGAACGAGTCTTGCAGGATCATTTGGAACCGATGATAAATCCAAGACGCACACCCGGAAACCGGTGAATCGATTGTCTCTCTAATTTGATAAAACCTCCAATAGAAATCGTTTTCTTCATAAACAAACCCCCTGTTTTATTGTTAATTTAGTTCCTGATTGTGGTAATCTTAGTATTAAAGATCCTTGTGAGACGACCAAGGTTTCTCATTTTACTCTGTTCTTAAGATTTGAAGACGATATTGACTTTTTTTAACTTCCTGCAACACAATTTTTTTAAGCAGCTTGAAATATAATTTTTTCCATCAGCTTATGCTTTTTCTTTTGTTACATTTTACAATTTTCAATATATTTATGTAGTCAGCAACTTTTGTATTTGCATAGTAATCGAATCAAAACTCGATTCAACATGGTTACTACTGATATTTATTAAAGAAAAAGTGTAGTTTAAAAAATGAAAAATGATATATATAAGAAGGAATGTGTTGGATCCCAAACCCCAAATTGTTGTCAATGGCAAAAGATGTGGTACAAGTAATAGCGTAGTATATTATACCTCAATTTTGTCCGCCTTCATTTTGTTATTGAGTATAAACACTATTAAAGAGTATAAACACTACCCCCTCCACATACTGCTGGAGCAAATCTAGAAGTATGTTTTTATATATAAATCCAGAATATACTCTTTAATAGAGCTTACTCAAAGAAGCGCTATTAAAAGACTTCTCTAAAATTAATTTTAAATTCCGACATTGTCTTTGACATAAATATATCCGAAATGTGTTGGAGTGTTGTTAAAATTAAAGGGTAAAATGAGAAGTTTTTGGTTATATTTGGGGTAAGTGGACCAATGGAAGGGGTATGAAAAAGAACGTGTCAAAAACGTAAAAGCCCAATTTGCAATGTTACAAAAATGGCAAAAATTCTGAAGTATAAACGAGAAATTTTGAGCATTTTTTTACTCAAATTTTACTCTATGTTCTGTTTAATGTTAGGGGCATCATCAAATCTTTTTACTCAACACTTGTAATGAGATAAAGAGAGATCATCCGTGTAATATAGGCTTATCAAAAAAAAAATCTGTGTAACATACAATTTTTTTTATTTTTTATCTCTAAATATATAAACATGGGATATGCTTATATTATGTTAAAAAAGTGATAAAAAAAGATTGTGTTTTCAAAAATAATAAACTCCATGAAATGTAATAAAATTGAATATACATTAGCAGATTTAAAAAAACTCATAGGAGATATAAAAATTAGGCAAGTGAAGGAGCAGATTAGAGGGAATAAGAACATATAAATGGCAATATGAAGAACCAGATAGATGACAAAAAAATCAATGAGGAAAATAGGTGTAGAGAGATTAGAGAGGTTTAAGAAAAGCAAACGGGAGAAGACTCGTACCAATGGCATCGTACTGGAGGCGAGCGAAGTGATTAACACTATTTAATATAAACAATTAGCAAAAATAACTTTCCCAAAGTGGTATGGGTGTGCATGGTACATAAATCATACCATACCACAACACACCACACCACTTTCAAAATGTGGTTATGGTAAACTGGTATCACAAAAACTGGTTTCTACCTACAAACTGGTTCAGAAGTAATACAAAACCGGTTTATAACCAGTTTGGGTAATTTTTTTGGTATTCATACCGAAACAGTTTTTTATCGGCGAATAAAAAAACCGTACTGTTGTTCCTTTAACCAGTTATTCTCTATTTCCTATGAATTGAGTTTTGTTGAAACCAACACACATCTTGACATATTTGAACAGATTCTCGCTACAATTGCCATTAAGTTTTAGTTGTTCAACAAAACAACACAAAATAAAAGAGAACAGATTCGGTGAGGAGAAGAACAGATCTAGTGAGGCGAAGAACAGATTTCGTGAATAGAAGAATGCCTTTAGCGAGGAGACAACTTCTGGGCTGATGCCATCATCGGGAAGAAGAGTGATGGAGTGGATGGGTTCGTATGTAGTTGATTTTGGAGCAGAAGCATTTTCATTTTGGAGAAGTAGCATATTGATTTGGAAGTCGATAACTCCCATCTTCGAAGTTGGTGTTTCTCCAATTCAAAAGAAATAACAATCTGGAAGACTAGAACAAAACGCGGTAAATTGTCGTTACTAAAAAAAATTCTCGTTTTCCATTTTATTATTAAAAGAGTATGGGATAGTTTTTTTAATAAATCGTTTTGGTTTTTTAAATGGTCTAGTAAGGTTTTTGGCATGGTTCAAGTGTATTGGTATTTTTTCGCACCCCTATTGTGTGGTGAAGTGTTTTATTGAATGAAGTATTTGAGAAAATGTCAACCTCACTAAAGTAAATAGGGTATTTAGTACACCATGATAATGACAAGATTGATAAGGGGGAAAAGAAGTATAGCATCGGGAGAGAGAAATACAAAAAGGGATCAGAGGGAATGGACAAGATACATTGATCAAGTTATGGTAAATAGTACCTATCACTCCCTCTCCCTCTCTCTCTCATGGTAACTTGGATTCTTAATCCTTTATCCAAGAGCTAGGAACGCGTGAGCGTTTACTGGGCCTAACCTCTTTCCTAATAATTTTCTCACCAATTCTGTTATCCATCTATCTTATCCCATGTGCTACAACTGCTATGGATTCCTTGCCACGTGTATTTATCACAATACCTTCCCCTTTAAAGTTTTGGAGCGAATCATTGTCCTCCCAGGTGGCTTGTGAAGCATCAAGGTTAACCAAGTTGAATAGAACATGATGCACTTATTGGGAAATTTGGATCCTCTCCTTCTATACACTCTCTATCTCTCTAATAAATTCTTATCATCTCTCTTGATTTCACTCTCTTGAATATATTCTTTGTAGTATTACAAGACATAGATAAGAGTGTAGAGGATTATTGAGCGGGTGTACAAGGAGAGAATCCAAACCCCTTATTGGGACCCTTTCTGGGGAGAGTGTGTGTGTGTTCATCACAGCTTCAGGCATCATTACTCGTCCTAGTTCAGAACTGGTAAGTGGCATAGAAAAGTATGGACGTGGAGCATGACCAAGGAAAGGCTTCAGTTGTGAAACATGAAACATTGGATGGATTTTGGTAGCTTCAGGAATCTACAGCTTGTGAGCCACAAGGTAAATTTCTTAGAGATAGAGAAAGGGCTAATTTAGCGCATACCCAGTTTTTGGTTGTTCCTCAGTGCTGCAGGATATTGGTGGGAAGGTTGGAGCTTAACCAACACTAAGTACCCAATTTGTAATTGTACATCACACTATTTCTTGTCTGTTTGGCTTTTCATTACCTACTAAGTCCTGTGCAGATTGTGTTTCAACTGAGATGGAAGGGCATCTTGTTGAGATATCATAAGCTGAAAGTCAGGTGGGACAATTGCACCATTTGTATATTTGATCATGGAGGGAGGGTCTCGGCCGTACAAGGCATGAAAAGGGGTCATGTCTGTGCTCGTTTGGAAGGTTGTATTGTACCAATACACTACCCAAGATGATACTTTGAACCAACCCTTAGGACTTTCAGCAGTCAAACATCTCAAATACCGCTCAACACACTTATTAAGAGCTTAAGCAAGACCGTCGGTTTGTAGATGGTAAGCAACGCTCATAGCCGAATTGGAGCGCTAGATGGGAAATAGATGCTGCCAAAATTTGCTCGTAAAGACCTTGTCTTTATCAGAAACAATAGATTTAGTCATGTCGTGACGTTTAACAATGTTGGACAAGAAAACCTCTGCAACCCTTTTATTTTGAAAATTCATCTTTAAGAACTATAAAGTGGCCATATTTAGTAAGGTAGTCCACTACTACAAATATGACCGTGTATGGGCACTATGACCGATTATGGACAACGGTTGAAGCTGGCCCGCGGGAAACACGGTAGAAGATTTGGCCTGTTGACCAATGGAGCAAGTGGCTACATAGTTTTTGATGTCACTGTGCATTTTGGGCCAAAAGAGTTGTTACCTCACCTTAGAAAATTTTATGAGCGACACCAGCATGACTTGCAAATCAGGAGGAGTGCTATTTTGTGAGGCCCTTGGACAAGACACTCTTTCCAAAATAACAATTCATCCTTAATTGGCTTATGGAAGGGTCCTATGCAAGTTCTTGCTTCAATTCTTGTAAGAACAACACATGTGGTTTAGACCAAGCAAAGGAAAATAGCTGGGATAAGGCATCCGCGAGTATTTACCATGCCAATATTCAATGATAAAGTCATAACCAATGAATTTGTAGAGCCAAGCCTCTTGATTTAGTGTGTCGAGATATTGCTCCAGAAGGCTCTTCAAACATTTGTAGTCACTGCGTATAATAAATTTATGGCCCAAAAGGTAATGACAAAACTTGGCCAATGCTTGAGTAATAGCTATAAACTCCCTCGAGTAAGTAGACTTTGTTTTCGTGGGGCTAATTTCTTTGAAAATAGGCAATGGGATGACCCCCCTTGACTGAGTACGGATACCTATACTGGACGCACTAGTCTCCAAAATAGGAAGATAAGGTGGGGCTAATTCCTTTTCGTGGGGCTAATTCACTTATGTTATTCCAAATGCACGTTTAGAGAATTAAACAGACAATACCTGCAGTTGCAGCGTGAGTAGGACAGATTCAAGGTGTTGTAATTGGTCACTCCACGAAGCAATATAGACGAGGATATCAACAAAGAAAACCAAGACGTATTTCTAGAGAACATCTCTGAATAAATGATTCATCAAAGCTTACAAGGTTGTTGGGACGTTGGGTCCGAAAAGCAGTCATATGTCGGTCCTCGTGCCTAACCGAAATCTGATGGAAAGCAGATTGGAAATCAAGTTTGACAAATATTGGGCCCCATCTTTGATAGTAACATCATTGAGAGTTAGATAATCAGTGAAAATTTGCTATGTACCATCGTTCTTTTTACTGATAGTATATGAGATGAGAAAGGGCTAGTTCTAGGATGAATGATCCGTTGGTGAAGCCATATCATGTACCATTGAGAGTTTGTTTGTTGTAGGCGTTTGACGTGGTGAAGTTGGGCTTGTTTGGGTGTTTCTGATTAGTTCCACTGCAGATGAATGAAACTTCCATTATGGAAAAATTTCAAACACAAGGAGGCATAATCTGCTACATGGGGGCCGGGTGAGGCTAGACATGAGCCACCAAGGATCAAGTCTACGCCCACGACAGGGAGTACGTTGGGGGAGTTAATGTTTTTTCATTTTAATGGTGAAGTCCTTAATGTGACCTTCAACCCCCATAACATCATTGTGTCCTACTAGGACTTTGAAGTGGGGACTATGTTCAATGGGCAATTTTAGGCAGTGGCTAGTCTAGGGTGTAAGAAGTTGTCTCCGCTACACCATCTAGTAAATTTTATATGGAGAGAGTGTCAAGTTGTGCTGTGAATTAAATGATGCAAAGGCCCCTGTGATGGAATTGAGGGACAAGTGTAATTGGAGATTGGTGTATGGTGGTGTGGCTTGGTCATTGTCTGGTGTGAGACTACCCTGGTCCTCATCATAGTAACCGTTGACACTAAATCTTTTAATCTCAAGACGAAAAAATTTAAAACTTAAGATACTTATATAACCGAACATGCATTATATATATATATATATATATATATATATATATATATATAAAGACGTAATGTTAAGAGGTTTTACAAAAAGACGAAAAAGATGCCATTACGCTAAAGCCACTCAAAACATATATCAGATGTATTAAAAAACAGCGGAATATAAGAACAAAAACAAAATCCGGTTAAATAACTATATTAACAAGAGTTCAAACACTAACACACTGGCTAAACAAAACACAGGTTCTCTTAGTGAGACACCTGACTCTACTAGACTAAACTATCATCTCTAGTGTCTTCAGCGCCCGCCGTGGAGGAAAATGCACCATCCTTCGCTAGAAATGTCTCCTCGACTAAGTCTAATTGATATAAATAAAAATACAAAAGAAAAACACATAGGGACTAAGATAAATGTATAAGTCATAAACTTGGAAGATAAGGTAAAGCTTAATTTAAACATGTTACAAGTACATTAAGTCAAATTGTTTCTTATCTTCCAACCTTTGTTCATGTCTAATCTTTCAGACTCTATGAGTATGTGTCAATACTATATGCTGACTCTAGCCATATCATGTTGCCACAATGTTCCTGCAACCGTGTAGAACAACAACCGACTGTCACCATGGAGTCTAGATGTTATAAGTCATTCCCCACCAAAAACTGATCATTTAATTGAAACCTAGCATTACTCCATCTAGCCGATAAATATATGTCTTACTAAGGACCTGGTCAGGGGAATTAATCTCATGCACCCATATCTGTGGACTTACAACACATATGCATTTTGTATGTCTCTCACTTATTATGACACTGAATCGTATTTCGCTTTTCTCTTACTCTTTTTATTTGATTAGATTCTTGTACTATCATCTGTTCATGATTTAGTGATTCTATCTTATTTCACTTTCTTTCTTTTACGAGAATGCTTTATTTGTCATACCTATGTTTATTATGCAGATTCTAGACTTTATTTTCTTTAATATTGAGGCTTATCATATTTTATAAAATTAAAATCATGCTTTCAACATAGATACATAAATGAAGCATTTCAGTAATCTAGCAGACAATAATACAAGGCATAGAAGCATCTCATGGAATTTAAACTATCAAAACAAACCAAACAGCAACACAATCAACCTCAATATCAATATCTCAGGTAATCAATCACACAATAAATCAAATCACATGCAATATAGAACTTTCTTATGCGTTAACCGGTCCGCGACGACCTAAACTTCACTTAAGCTTATTTCGAAGAGTAGTCAAATGATCTTTAGGTATCGTTGACTCTTCAACTCTAGTAGAGCTTGGGGTACTGTACATATATTTAAATTAAAACTTTACACTAATTTTCCCAGAAAATACAGTATCTTTCCGCATCTGAAACACAACACGAAAGAAATACCCGCTCCAATAACTTTGACTCATACTTTAAGTTGTAACACAACTACGAAGCTACAAACACAAATTTTGTGAAGGATCCTATATTTAGGAGATAACCGAGAGATCTTTAAGAAAATAAATGAGATGGCTTTAATGTGTTTGTGAGGTTGAAGGGTTAAAAGAAAATGGTGTGTAAGTGTTCTTGGTTATGGCCAAGAGTTCAAAGGAAATGGAATGGAAAAATGTATTGGTTATTGAATGATGAAAGAATTAAATAATTTGGCTTTCTATTTATACAAAAATTCCATCATCTCTTTCTTCCTAAGCTAGCATGAGGTGTAAACTTTTCTTTTTGGTGGCATGCATATTTGAGTCTAAATAATGAGTAATCCTAAGCAAGTACCTAAGTGCAAACTTCTCATAGAACTAATGCATGCATGTGGAAGGAGCAGTTGTGATCTCTTTTCAGGTAGCATAATCTCATGAATTAAAATGGCGAATCATGTACGCAATCTTTCTCAAAACTAGGTCATGCATTTGGAAGTAGGGTGTAGTCACCTTTGGTAATTACTTCACTTTGATGGAATTCTAGATAAATGAAGAAAAATGTCGAGATATCTATCTTGATTTACTTTCCACATGGAGACATGAGAAAACAACAAAAATACACTACACCTATTTTGCTTCAAACACATAAACTAGCAAGTAAAAGGTGTCATAAACTTGTTTTCTTTTTGACAAAAATAAACTTTTTTTTTAACGTGGAAAGTGCTTCAATAGATAGGCAGAAACAATCCACTGAAAGTGGTCATTACATCCAAATTGCTAAAAATAAATCTATCAGGGTATCCATTCCAAGACTTGGATCCACATTTCCTAGCTAGATTAGCTAAATCATGAGCAGCAGAATTGTTGCATCTACTTACATGAATTACATTAAAACCTACATTCCTATCTAGGACATTACAGCAGTCAATTACAATAGGTTCTAATTCAACAATACAAGTGTTTTTGTTGATACAGTCCACCATAGTTGCTGCATCAGAGGATAGACAGCGTGTTGTATACCAATGTTGACTGCTAAGTTGAGGGCCCATCTAACCCCAAGAGCTTCAGCCACCAATGGGGTCACCGCAATGTCTTGTTTCTTGCAGGCACTGTAGATAATACTGCCTTCTGCATCTGTAATCACCATACCTCAGCCAATGCCACCATCCTTGTAACAACCTGCATCCACAAAAATGCAATTTCCGGGTAATGGACTAGCCACAACAGAAGTAGGATCAGGATCACTGCACAAAAAGTTACACTTAGGATTTGCCAAAGAGAATTCAGCAACATAATTCACAGCTTCAGAGGCAATCAAGGCTGGCTGAACAGGAACATTTTTGAAGAGCAGTTGGTTTCTAGCAAACCATATTTTCCACAGGATAGTAGAGAACACTTGGGCACCATGTTTGTCCTTCCAAGTTAGCCAAGAGAGAAGCCAGCTATTTATATTTGAGTGCACAAGGATTTTTTCTCCAAGAGGGGAGCCAAACAAGACTAGCTTTGTGATGGGGCAGTGCATGAAGAGGTGCTCCACTGATTCCTCTTGATCATTACAAAGAGGGCAGGATTTATCAAGAGTGATTCCTTTCTTTGACAAGTTAGTTCTCGTGGGGAGGATGTTCTTTGATAATCTCCATAGAAAGTTTCTGATGGAATTTGGTAAAGGTACTTTCCAGACTTCTTTCCAAAGATCAGCTTTAGCAATAGATGAGCCACTAGCCAATTGTCTATCCTTCTCATTGCAGAAGAGGTGGTATGCTGATTTGACAGAATAATTTCCAGATTTCTCTCCACTCCAGACAAGTTTATCAGGACACCTTGACCACGATAAGGGGATACTAACAATTTGCATTGCCTCTAGTGCTCAAAACTCCTAAATATCTTCTCTCTATCCCACTGTGTTGAACTATGCAGCAATAAATCTGAAACCAGAGCATCCTCAGGCACCTCAGTTGATGGTCTGCTGAAGATAAAACCAAGTTGTTTAGACAACCATCTATCCTTCCAAATCCTCACCTCATTCCCACTTCCAACAATCCACTTACCCCCCTGGACCACCTTTTCTCGAACACTCAGGATACTCTTCCAAGCATAGCTTGGTTGATATCCCATACTGGCAGTTAGGAATGATCCTCTAGGATAATTTTTGATTGGAAAATCATCTGTAGCAGGTTGTTGCCTCCATTGATAAGCCTCCAACAATGCTTTCCAAGGGGAGCCTTATTGAATTCGCTAAACAACCTAAACCCCAAGCCACCTTTGCGCTTAGCTCTGGATAGTTTATCCCAACTTACCCAGTGGATCTTCCTCTTCTCTTCCTCAGAACCCCACCAAAACATCCTTAGCATAGAGTCAATTTCTTGGCAGCACCCTTCAGGCATCTTGTAGCAGCTCATGATGTAATTTGGGATAGATTGTGCCACTGCCTTAATGAGAATCTCCTTTCCTGCATTTGATAAGCATTTCTCCTTCCAACCCTTCAACTTCTTCCAAACTCTATCAATGACAAATCTGAAAATCTCTTTCTTTGATCTCCCAAATGGAATTGGGAATCCCAGATACTTAGAGTGAGTCTCCACAGTCTTTACACCCATCAGATTACTGATCGTATTTCTCTCATAAAAAGGCACATTTCGACTAAAGGAGCTCCCTGACTTGTCAAGATTCACCACTTGGCCGGAAGCTTGCTGGTAGGTTTCAAGGATTTTCATAATCTGCCTAGCTTCACAGTTGTTTGCTCAGGAGAAAAGCAAACTGTCATCTGCAAATAGAAGGTGGGATATTTTAGGAGCACTCCTGGCTATCTGAATGCCATGTATCAAATTATCACTAGAAGCCTTATGAAACAGCCTAGAGAGAACATCAGAGCACAAAATGAACTGATAGGGGGATAGGGGATCCCCCTGTCTTTGGCCTCTCCCTGGCTTAAAAGAGGAGGTTGGTTGCCCATTAACAAGAATTTGGTAGGTCACAGTTGATATACAGCTCATAATCAAGTCCACCATTTTCTGAGGGTAACCCATTTTTTCCATAACAGCCTTCACAAACACCCATTCCACCCTGTCATACGCCTTTGACATGTCCAACTTCACTACCATCACACCCTTCTTGCCTTTCTTCTTCTTCTTCAACCAATGGAAACACTCCATTGCAATTACAGCATTGTTAATGATCAATCTGCCTTGGACAAAGGCACTTTGTTCTTTGTCAATAACCTCAGGTAGAGTGTGCTTCAATCTGTTAGCAATCGTCTTGGTGGCAATTTTGAGGATCACATTGCATAAGCTGATTGGCCTGAAGTCCTTTGGTGATAAAGGGTTTTTGCACTTGGGGATAAGAACAATATATGTTCTGTTCATTGACTCCGGGGAAACATTATTGTTCAACACCTGTAGGACCATCTTCTCTACATCCTTGCCCACCACTTTCCAATATTTCTGGTAGAAGAGAGATGGGAGCCCATCAGACCCTGGTGCCTTAAGAGGGTGCATTTGACTTATAGCCTCCAGCACATCTGCACTAGAGTAAGGTCTTTCACACCAAATTCTGTGTTCCTCAGAAACTTTCCCCTTGACCACCTCGCAAACATCTTCAGCATTTGAGGGAGTTGAAGTGGTGAAAAGGCCTTGGAAATAATGAATTAGCATCACCTCCACTTTTTCCTCACTCCTCCACCAACCCCCAAACTCATCTTTGAGCTTCCCTATATGATTCACCTTTCTTCTTTGGCTAGCTTTGCCATGGAAGAACTTAGTGTTCTTATCCCCATCTCTCAGCCACAAAGCTCTGCTCCCCTGGCGCCACATAGTTTCCTGGATTTTTAAGGGTTCAATATGTCTTCTTTCTTGACTCTTAAACAATTGGATTGCTGCTTCATCACTACCCCAAGGAGGAGAATCTTTCAACACCTTATCAAGCAGCCCCAATTCCTTCCTTATCTTCCCTAAGTCATGGTCTTCAAACTCACCCTGCAAAGCCTTCACACTCTCCAATTTGCTCAGGCAGGGTCCCTGGCTATGTCTCCAGAGATGACTAATCAAGTTCTCACACTTCTTTTCCTTAGCCCATGATTCCTCAAATCTAAAGAATTTTTGCCTTCTCCTTGGCCTTGAGTTCCTAGTGTCCTCCAACTTGATACTAAGCACCACATGATCAGACCCCATTTTTGACAGATGAAGAACTCTAATTGGAGAAAATCTGGAAGTAAATTCCTCATTGCCAAGAGCCCTGTCAAGTCTTCCTTGGATGTTGTCCTGACCATGCCTACCATTGGACCAAGTGAACTGGCTGCCCTCAAACCCCAGATCATTCAAGCCATAGTTTCTGATTGCTTCCCTTCCCCAGTTAAATTGAGTAGAGCTCCTCACATTTCCTCCCACCTTCTCCTCAGGACACAGAGTATCATTCAGATCCCCAAAGCAAAGCCAAGGGGTGTTAGCAATAGGCTTCAGACTAGTTATGAGATCCCAAGTGAATCTTTTGTTCTACTCCTCAGGGTATCCATAAACACCATAGAAACTCCACTTCTGGCCAGTTTCAGCATTCGGACATGACCCCATTATTTGGTTGATGGAGTAAGATTCAATACTCACACTAGCACTGTAACCCCACATCAAAGCTATCCCACCTGCCCTTTCTCTACCTTCACCAACACAATCAACCCCCAAACACGAAGAGAAGCCACATCTAACTTTAATTCTATCTAATTCAAAAGCCTTTAATCTTGTCTCCATGATGAAGATCAAGAAGGGATTTTCCTTGTGTGTGAGCCTTGACAAGGCTCTAACTGACCGGGGATTCCCCAAACCCCGGCAGTTCTAACTTAAGATTTTTATTGAGAGCGGTGGTGTTGGTCTTCCAACACCACCTCCTTGTTTTTGTTTCCAATGTGCACCATCACCACATCCCCTTTGAGCTTCTTCTCATTGTTGATCATCTCTGCAATAGTACCTTCTTCAACCACTACATCCATCAGGCCCCTCTTCCCCAATTCCTTTGTCTTAGCTCCCTGTCTTGGTTTCCTAGGAGCACTTGGAGCTTTGCGCCTAGTCCATTTCCTAGTCATGGTCTCTGGTTTGGGGTTTGAAGTTTCCCCAAGGTGGAGATGGCTTGAGATAGCCACTGTTCCCAGGGATTCAGCCACCTCTTCAACCTCTTTTATAGTAGGTTTGATAATGGGGTTAGTTCCAGCCATTGTCTCCCCATCAGCTACATCCACTTGATTAACCTCAACTTCACCTGTTCTCCTCTTCTCAGATGAATTCACTTTGCTAGTATTTGAAGGTGAGAACAATGACTTGCTACACGTACCTGAGCTTGTTTCTCTTTTGACTTCATCAAAGAACTTTGGAAGTGGGGATGCCCTCAACCATGGTCCATAGGCTTGGTCTCTTTCTTCCAACTCACTGTAGTTGTCTCTATCAGTGTCTTCTACCTCATCACAGTCTTTTATTTGATGTCCAATCCTTCCACAATCAAAACAGAAATTTGGTAGCCTCTCATACTTGAAGCTGACCCAAAGATCCCTCCCTTGAAATTTGACATTTGTGCCTCTCTTGAGTTGCCTCGAAGGTCTAGGGACACCTTGATTCGGAGGAATTCCCCAAGACGGTGTTGTTCCTTCCCATCCATCTCTTCAAACGAACCTAGCAGGCTATTTATATTTTTCAGGGGGTAACCGTAAACGGTTTATACCCATTATACACTACATAATCTAACAGCAGGGGGTAACCGTAAATTATTTATATTTGCAAGGTCTGTTTTGAAAGTTTTTTTTACAGGGGGTAATTGGAAAATGGGCATATTTGTAGGGGGGTAGCAAATATTTAAGCCTTAAAAAAATCTAGAATGCGTGGTTCAACTTTTCTATAGTTTGACACATCATATAAAAAGAACACTAAGGATTCATGTAACATCCCTAGTTTGGTTAATTACGATTTACGAAAAATAACTAACGATTTATTATTCGAGTAAATAATAAATTGAGTTATCGATATGTGGTCGTCGCGAAAGCAATATTTAATTTCTAGACATATGATTTTATGCTTTTGTGTGAAATTATATAAATAATTTTGTGATTGTTTGGGTAGAAAATGGGTTAAAGAGTGGATTAGTAGGCCAAGGGTATTATGGTTCTTTTCCACCCTTTAAAACCTTCAGCCCATTTAAGGAACAACAACACTCCACCTCTCTTTCTTCAAACTCAGAATTAGCTATTTGAGAGAGAGAGAGAGAGAACTCGTGGGAGAGGGAGAAGAGAAAGAGAGGGAGCAAAGCTTGGTGCATGTCACATTTCTCTCCACCATTAGATTCAGTTTCCTATCCTCTACCCATGGATATTAGAATCATTAGCTATTTCTTTCTCTATCTCAATCTACCATTTTCAAAGTCTCAAAGCTCAAAGTTCATGAAAATGCATTTTGGGAATTTATGAAGATTTGCATGTTGTTTTGGGAGCTAGATTGAGTCATCTCAGCACCTACATTGCGGATTGGAGCAGCTTAGGAGGGATTTCCAGTAGCTATGATTCGAAAATTTGAGTTTGGGGTTTTGGAGAATGGTTGTGTTGCTGAAAATTGGTTCAAACATAAAGTTTCCAAAATTCTGCTTGAAACCCGTTTTGAACCCCTCTGGTATTTCTTTCATAACTCTCGGCACAGACATCACCTGAAGTTCATTTTTTATTCTTTAGAAACTAGACACAAAACCCTTCAAGTTGGGCACAAGAACAACTTTATTTAACTGAGTATTGAATGAGAAACATTAGTTACAAGTTTCACTTTTGTAACAGTAACGGTTTTGAATCAGCCACATCGTTTTAATCATAACTCGCTGAATACTCATCATATCAGTGTGAGACTTAAACCATTCGAAAATAGACAAAATTATCTACACATTAGGAACTTTTTTGGATAGTTTTGGTTAAGAATTGAGTTAGTTATGCCTATTGCGAAACAGTGTACAGATGCTGCCCAAACCGAATTTGGAGTTAGTGCTGTGTTCTAGAAGTTGGGAATGGCTTTGAGAAAATATCTGGAGCTACATTGTGAATTGAAGCTCATTAGAAGGAATTTCAGTAGCTAAGTGTAATTGAAATTCGAAATGGAAGTGGGTTCGAGTTCATGGGAGCTTAGGACATCGTACGGGGATTGTTCGAGCGATTTCGTGTTTTGAACATTTCGCGAAGTCTCGGTGCATTTCGTGATTTTCATCATGATAGGTGAGTTTTACTCATGTTTAGGGTTTCATTTTATTGTCTTTGAATGACTGAAATTCTGTTTCGTGAAGTTATTTCGTTTTGAATGATTTTTTAAGTCGAAAACCGTTTTCGGAAAAATAGCATTTTTACGGTTTATTTTTCAAATTATACTTTTTTATGTGATTTGAAATATCTATTGGATTGCCTGGTATTGTGTGAAAAATCTCTGTTTTGATGTTGGAATTGGATTTGATTACGGATTCGGAACGATCGAAAAAGCAAAACGAAACAAATGAAACAAAATGCTGAATCTGCACGGGGCACACGGACCGTGCGCCCAGTGGCACGGACTGTGCATCCCGTACGCAAATGCTGCCTAAAAATTTTAAAGGGCCCATGGACCGTGCGCCTAGGCACACGGACCGTGCGCTGCTTCCTGTCCTTCGATATCGAATTTTCGTTTTGTCGCTCCTTTCGATTCCAAACCTCTTCTAATCCTCTTCCCAACCATTTGTGATGAAATATAATTGATAAAAACATAGTATGATGAAAGGTTTTGGAAATTATAAATATTTCGAAAAACCGAGCTTAGTACACGTGAGGGTACAAGTGTGTTAGAAAAATTAAATGGATTTAATTTCCAATTTGATATTGTATTAATGATGATGGATGATTATTGTTGTATTCATCTAAAACGGTCATAGAATAATGATATATATAATATATCGAACTTAGGAGGCGGCCCAATGAGGGTAAGATATATAAATTATATCGATTATGGGTGACGACCCAATAAATAGCATACTAGGCAGGGAAGGTCATGAGCTTGTCTCAACCTAGGCCCAATTATACCGTTAGGGAAAGTACTAGCAGGGGTTCATCGGGAGTAAGCATTTGTAGGCGGCTGATGTTATGCTAAGGTTAGTTGCACGATTCACCGGGATTAGCAATTATTGGCAGTCGGTGTTTCGATTAATAAAAGAAGCAAGTGGTCTATAAATTAAACTACAAATGATATAGTTTTATAATTGAACTGAGAGTATGTTTGGGGTCACGGTAAAACTCACTGAGATATGTTATCTCATCCTATCATATGTTGTTGTTTTACAGAGAAACAGGGAAAGCAGAATGCTAGAAGGCACAATTAGGTGGCGTGCTTGAGGAGAAGATTGAAGATTAGTTGTTTTATCTTTCTTAATGTTTCTCGTGTTGTCTTTGTATTCGATGATATGACTTGGATTAATATTTAAGTTAGGTAATCGTTTCCGCTCTATCCTTGTGATGATATTGAACACCAAATTGTGATATATCGAACTTATGGAACCGATATGGTTTGGTTGAATATATGACAGGTTATGTTCATTCGATAATATTAATATCAGAAAGATTTTGGTGGTGTTCAAATATCTAAACAGGATTCATTTCTCTGATGTATGCTGAATTGTGCATTTTAATATTTCCACTAGTTAGAGATATTAGGGTATTACAATTCATTCCTTCTTCCAATTTATTTTTCTTTTAAGTCTAGGTGGGAAACAATTACATGTTACTAGTATATCTACTTATGTATTATGATTTATAAATATCTTTACTTTATTTAATTGAATATTTTGTGTTCCGGACTGGACCAAAACCTCACAAGGCTTGGGCCTGGCCCAATTTCGCATCTGAAACGGACCAATGCACGCTCCACTATCAACACTCACATCCAACAGTCAGGAACCACACGCCCGTATCTGACGTCTCCGGTACGGCTCAGTCCGGGTATGTTTTCATTGCGCTTTCATTATGTCCTCTTTTTCCTTGCATTCCTCTCCTCTTTTCCTTACTGACTTGAGCGTTGGAGTGCTTGCAGGTACCCCCCACCCGACGTGCTCACGCAAGCAACCTCGGACCACCCGGGGCGGATCTTCAACCATCCGAAGCACATGAACTTGTACCCAAGACTCAGGTGTCTCTGAAGTCTAGGTACCGAACATTTTGTTGTAATAAGTCATTGTTTTGCTTGAGTCCTAACGAGAAAATACTAGATGTTCTGAAAATAATTCTTTTTCATATTTTACTTTGGAACATTAAACCTTGTCGCAATGATCAGTTTTTATATTTTATATTCATGAATCTGTTTAAGATGAGAAAATATTAGATGTTTTCGGATTAATAATTTTTTATATTTTACTTTTGAATTATAACAGGGAAACATGACAAGTTATTGATATAAATTCATTACTAATAAAACATTATAAAATCTTTGATTTTATTTTAATATACTATAAAGATATTTATCTAAAAGCGTATAAACTAGTTTTACTTTTAATTTATTTTTAGAACATAGGTACCTGTTCGGTACCTTGGCTTTAGATCAAGGTTCAAGAAGATCAGTTGGTACGTTGTGTCTCGTACTGGTCCTTCCCTAGGTCGAGGTCGGCTCGAGGCTTTGGAAGTCGGTATCTTTCGAGGTTGTTCTTTTCAGCGTCGCCTTCCACTGAGGCTGGACTCGGCGAATTGGGTACCTGCAGACACTCTGATGCCAAAGTCACTGATCAGAAGTCAGTGAGAGGTACAAATGAGCAAAACGTACACAATCTTGGGGGGTAGAGCCGTATTTATAGACGCGAAGTTGGGGCTGGATGGAGTTTTGGTCACTAAATTGGTCACTGAATCAGTCGCTAAAATGGTCACCAAATCAGTCGCTACAATTAGCGACCAGTGATATAGCGACTGATTCTTATTGGTCGCAAATTCATTCACTAAAAGCTGTAGTGACCGATTTTTCCCATATAGTGACCAAAAAATCGGTCACTAAATGACACTTTTTTTGTAGTGCGTGATCCTTACTCGATCTAAGTTTTATACTCGCCCCAACTTATTTCAATCCTACTCGACTTACGACTTCTCAATAAAATGTGAAGTCACATTAAAGTATCATTAAATTAGGTTGACTCAAGGAAAGGATGGGGAAAGAACTCACGTCAAACGGAAACAGATAAAAAAATATTTCAGTAATAGACAAGTGAAAATGCACGGTCCGGCTTTAGACACACGGATCGGGCTTTTTCATCTGTTTTCTAAAAACTTCGATTTTTGTCAGATTTGGTTACTCCCTTCGATCCGAATAGTTTCCCGATCAATCCTTTACTCAATTCAGCCTAATTACGATACCTCAATTTCTACATAGGTAGCACTAACACCATTTCGACGATTTTCCCTAGTACATAACCTTAATGATTATCCCAATATTTGTCAGAAATTCTGAACAACATTATGTATGGCTAATCAAAATAACCCAATGGCAACCAACTGGTTTAGAGAACTCACAGTCATGGGCTCGTGCCTTACACATTCACTGCCCACTCATATAGTCATACTTAAAGTTATCCGATTCATCGAATTCCTAACATCATCCACCTCGTACATTGTGCTAAATTCATAATGACTTTAAGTTTAGCACATACTGATTCTATTGACACTTAACCAATAGAATATCAGAATCAGATACCTCGTCTTGACTAATCCAATGGATGAAAGTCATGACAACTTACAGTGAACCTTCACACCAGAGTTTAACATTGAGAATTCACCATTGTAGTGGAGGCTTGCGTAAACATGATGGCTGAGGAACAACTTCCTTATTACACCTGTTACTTTTCTTTTTCATTACTAGCCACTACACTCGTATTCTCATCCCACATCGTACCCCTTTCGGTAGTAAGCTGTGGAACATCCCCTTTCGGTTTTCTGAGAGACACCGTTAGTATTTTGGGTTAGATTCCAACATAGACGATGTTCATGACTGGCTCACAAATGGGTAAGGTTTTGTAGAAAAAATATCTTGAAACATTTGGATATAAAAATAGTTTTCTCACATACCCATAGGAGTCATTCTTGTCACTAGTCCCCAATATTAGCAAGGTGTGTCTTCAAACCTCATGAATCGGTCTTTGGAATACAACCCTAATCCCTGATAGCCTTACACGGGTGCAGGCTCTTTAGAACTTATAAGTCAAATGACTTTTCCAACACCAACTATTTTCTTGACATGATTTGACAGGTATCTGATACTTGTATCCTCTTACAGTCTCAATTATTCCAATACTAAAGAATTAGGAGTTTGGGGCACTAGGGATCTTACTAGTGAGACATAAAAGTTCCTCTAAAAGATAAGGTTCATTGGCGTTCTATGAGCTTCGTGACTTATCAATTAACCTCGGTGTAACGGTTACTCTCGGATTAGATATGAAACCGAAATGGGGATGGCACCAAGGAGATTTTGAAAGCGAAATCATTGAACATTTCTTTGGCCCTCCTTCTTTTCAAATTCCGTAAATATCCTAGCATGCATAATCATTACGATTATGTTAATCAATCAATTTTCAGAACTGGTCTAACTCTAGAACAATATCGCGGCCACCACTTAGGTAACTTTGAGCTTCCCGCTCTCTTTCGTCATACGAGTTGCGGGTCTAAACGCCTAAGGCTTCTGAAGACTCTTCGAATTGCGGAAAGGCTATTGCTACTAATATCCGTTTCCGAGAAATAGGTCCCTTGGAAAACCACAATGAATGTCATCCTAAACCGGTGTCTAGGAATCTAAACTTAATTATCGGAAGTCCTCTTCCAATTTCCCGTGCAACTGAAGGATTCATGTTCTACAAATGCTTTAGGGTTTAACTGTTTAGGGTAAGTCAGGGGTACACTTCAAAACACAATTGGAAACACAGTTCAAAAGCTACTAAGATGTGTAGACATTTTTGTTAGCTTTCCAACGCCTCTCGGAACATAAAAATCGACGTTCCGGATTAAAAGTTATGAATAAAACAAGTTGGAAGACTAGCGAAAATTCCTCACAAACTGAGACTGGTATGGGCTTAATCAGAGGGTTATAATAGGCTTAATTCTATTAACTTCACCTACTGATCTCATCTTGAGAGGGACTTGGTTCATGAACCGTGATCGGAAACTAATCCGGTCAACATTGGGTAATACTGCTTGCCGATACCAAGATTGCACTATAGTTGACTAGGTTGGCGTCCTAACATTTCAAAGTATAACTCTGAAGAATACAAATCTTGATTTAGACTTGGGAGTTATCCGAAAGGATTTCTCTAACTGTGACCTAAACTGGGGTTGATTCATACCATAAGGTAAAATTAACTGTGAAACAGAAATTCAGTGACTGATAGGTTGACTAACCAACGGTCAGGGTTTCAGGGTGTCAACTAATCTTACAGATCTTAGGACACTCCCATTACTACTGCCCAAAGGCTTTGCTTAGTTGTAGCTCTCTGAAAGACACAAAATGGCTTAAACTGCAACACAACGGTTGCACCGCTTTCAAGAATTGAACAGTTACCCACACTCGAACCAACATGGATGCCCATTTCTTGCTTTGGAATATCATCTGTAGCCCTCTGCTTCTGCTGCGTGCTCTGATGAAACGAGAAGGCTAGAATCCTATGGTTCAGAGTTTAGGACATTTTCGGGGCGAAGGCAACTAATCGTCATCATTCTCAGTAATTTACATGAAACATTGAGTGAATCCTGACACGCAGCAAAAAAAGCCAGTCGTAGGAATCAAACACGCGTTCCTAAGCTGGTGAAGTGCTTGTTTAACAATTGATCCAAGGAGCTTTTCGCGTTACTAGTTGAAAAATAACTATATATATATATATTGTAATTTAATTTGGGCCCTTAAAAATGGCATTGGGCTGGGACTTGTGAGGTAGCACGGCCCACACACGCCCAGGGTTGGCCCTGTTATAAATACAGATACGTGAAAACTTAACCTAGTTTTAACCATTTCTGTAGTCTGCCCATATAAATGTGTGGTTGCGGCTGTAACTTTCTCAATACTTTCACAGGACCAGTGTCGTTTCCCCAAATCTACAAGAGTATTTCCCTCTACTGCTCCTCTCCTTTCTCTGCCCCCAGTAGTACATAATTGCAAAGACACCTTTTCACTATGCAGGTATTACTTACTTGTATATAAGGTAAATTCATACACATATAATTGTATTATTGAATTGAATATGGTGATAGTTTCAGGAGGAGTAATCAATTGAGTTGATTATACTTAGATAGATACCATAAGCATAACTAACTCTAGATCATTCACCATGTTCTGTCACTTATTAAATGTATAGATCTCTTGTTCACTTCTTTTCCTCAATTTAACCGTGTGCTATTTTGTGTATGCTAGATCTGTAAACGAGGAAACAAAATATGATCAATCGATTTTTAGTGAAGGATCGTATGTACATCGTTGATGTTGTCTTATGTTTTTATGCCTTCTCGGTTATGCTTTGCTCTATTATTCATTTTGATGATGTTCAACATAGACCTCCAACGACTGCGATTTCATTGATTAAAAATGTATACACAAAAGATGACTCGATGTTATCTTTCTTTTAAAGAAGGTAATAATTCTGAAATTAATATCTATATATGTTCTCTTTTATATTTACTATAAGTGACTATGGGTTTATTGCTTTTATTTTAACAAACAGTATCTGTTTTTAATTTGAATTTAATTGGATGTTGGTTTAGCAATTGGCGAACACCGAGTTTGTCCGTATGGCATTTAGTTGTAGTATTGACTTGGTTTCTTTTTTTAATAATATAACTAGCTTTTTTATGCAATTGTTGAATTTTTGATGACACATGCAAGAAATCATGAGAGTTTCTTCTTTATATTTGAACAAATATATTTTGGAATCAAAATTTCCAGGAATTTAACCATAATTGGGAATTTAATTAGGATTGTGCATAGTTTGATTTTAGTGACTTTAAATATTTTAAATTTCTTTATACCTATATGATGTTGTCGATTTATAAGAAAAGTATTTTGGCAGCATCAAGTAACAAGGAATGTATCAAACGTGCACTCTAGTCGTTATAGATACTTAGAAATGGGTTCGTATTTTGTAACTTGAATGAGTTTACATCAACCATGTAATTGCACATAATGTTAATCCTGACATATCTTGATAACATAGAAAACGATTAAAATTTGTTAAAAACTTATAGAAAGGATTTATATAATAGTAACTTGCAAAAATTACTTACTCTAAACTCCAATTTGTTTTATGGCATGCAGAAACAGATTATGAAGATTTGTGTTCCAATAGACCTTTGGCTTCTTTAAAAGATGAAACCTTCCTTCAGTGGAAATTGTCAAAAAAAGCTTTTGTTGGTATTTAACAAGAGTAGGTATATAAATTTGGTAAGAATCTGTATTGGAACCATATGAGCTCTAATAGTAAAGTTTTGAAACCTTTAATTTGTCTACCTTTGTGCTTGTTAATCTAATTACCATTTTCTGGTTTTGCAGATATCAAATGAATTTGAGTTGAAGTGAGGTAGACCAAGAAAATGGTGTTTTTAGTAACAAACTTGATAGATTCAGGAGATCATAACTTGATGTCCAAAGCAAACATATTCAATGATTTCATTATTGAAAAATCAAACTCTTTTTATTCCACTGCTGCTGATCAACTATACTAGCAAAGAGGGCAGACTTCAAATCCAACTGCTGCTCTTTTTTCCTTCTCTGACCTGAAATCTTGTTATTTTTTAATCTTGATCTTGATTCCCTTGGAGATAGCATGGCTGTTTATTTTTTGAATACTATACATGATATAACATTAAAATTTTAACATATTTTCCCACACCTAATGCAATGTGGTTTCCTTCTCCAACTCTCATAGCCAATGCTTAGATAGATTGTTCTTTATTTTGTCTTACTTAAATTAAGTCTAAAATTTAATTACAAAGAACTTTTATGATGCAAAGAATCAGTGTTGTGGAGGAATGATGAAGTCAAAACCAAGCAAGAAAAAGGACATAATAAAAAATGAATGGTCTAAAGCATAATGCGTTTATTAGAGTTTTTACAAATTAAGCAAGCAAATGCTGAAAACTTTCTCTAGCAATGTTCATTTTGACAACAACGTTACATTTATGCACTATTATAGCATAGTTTTTCTAAGTATTGTTCATGAGAACCACATTACAACATGAGGATCACCAAACCATACTCCTTAGAGCATCTCCATTGGTGAACCAATATTTGATTCTTAAATGGGATCACTCCTCCACATCACTTTTAACAACTACATTCAATATTTGCTCCAATGGTGAACCTCTTAAGAACCCACTTTGAGTCCCACAACGACACCAAATATTTGCTTTAATTATTGTTTACCGGTCACCCCACACACCCCCTCGATTTTTTATTTTCAGGATGGTGTTAGCCTGCATTTTCGATAGACTCAATTAAATGCAGTCAACGAGGTTGCATCAAGCAGATTTCGACCTTAGATTTGGCAAAGTCGAAGAGGCTGAAGGCAGAGATTTCGACAAGAAGAAGTTGAAGGCTGATAACGAAGTAGAATCAAGCAACCGTTGCCGAAAGCACGTAGCAGTTACATTTTTTAAACTTTGTACAGTTATTTTCTATTTGAATAAATAGTAGTTTTTCATAGGAAAAACGGGTCACAAACTCATATACAGATTCTCACACTCTAACTTCCATCTTCACAGAGAAAACGAGTCAGAGAAGAATGTATGATCATGTGTACCAACTTTCTTTTCAATTAATGCATTTTACTTTGTTTCTTTAAGCAATTTTCTGCATTTTTATTTGTTCTCTTCATCTCTGTCTGAAGTAACTTCAACAGTTTCACGCGAAACTGCCAGTTATCTTCCTTCTTTTCTTTAAAACCGTAAAAACATTCATAATTTCTGGAAAAACTTTAACACAAATGATCTTGGGATTTACTAGTTGATCCTGCAAGCAGAAGAAATTTCAAACTGGCGGTGTTTACCAAAAACCACGGTAAACAAATTGGCACGCCCGGTAGGACATTTGTGCTAATTTTTAAAGTTTTTCGTTGAAATCTTAAAAAAATTGTGCTTATCTGTGCATGCGTTTAAGGAGTGGAAAACATCTTTCAAAGATGGCGTGCTCTAGTACAAATAATGCTTCTGCATCAAATGCACAAAGTACGCAAGAACAAGCGTCAGTTAGTGACGCTAACGCTGCAAATGTTGCAGGCATAACCGTTGCTATGCCTTCTTCGACAACAATGGGATTAACTGCCATAACTTCTCCCATAATTACTCCTGTGTCAATGATGACTACTGCAGCATTAACAAATGTTAATACTATGGCTTCTATGCCACCAATATTAGGACCAACAAGTCCTTTAATGGCAAATCCATTGATTGGAAACATGCCATTTAGTATGAGTGGTAGGGCTTTCCCATATGGCATGCCAACGGCATTGATGGCAGGCCTTAAGACAAATTCGTCTACATTTGCAGATGATGCAATCACAGGGTATTCTCCGACTCATAGTTCATCAGAGGGCATTCAAAGTCGAAATCCCCAACCTAATCTGACTACAACATCTTTGTTGGCATTAAGGCAACAAATGGATGATAGTAACCATGATATGGTTAATATGGTAACACAACAAATTGGTACTGTGTTTAATCCTTTAATACAAAACACTAATAATAGTTACCAGATGTTGGCGACACAAAAGGGAAGAATTGTTGATTTCTTTGGCACTCCACTAGTGCATAACCAGCAAATTCCCCACATTCAAAATGTTAGGCCTGTCGAAATCCCTTTAGAAAGGCCTAACAATGCAATTCCCATAAATCAGGGTAATCAGAGACAACAACATTTTGTCGAAGAGCCTATGAGGATAGAGGCAATCCCTGATGTTGTGTTAGTAAATAGAAACAAAAATGCAGATGAAGTGGTCAGACAAGTGCAACAAAACAATTTTGGGGAGCAAAATAATTTGGCTAACCTGGTCGAAAACATTCTAGCCCAGAATGGCCTTAACTTAGGCTTGCACAGGCCTAATTTTGTATCACCTTTGTCGGAATACACTTTGAAACAGAGCTACCTAGGGGATGGAAAATCCATAAGTTCACAAAATTTGCTGGAGAAACTACCGAATCCACTGTCGAACACGTGGCTCGTTATCTTACTGAGGCTGGTGATATAGCGCATAATGAGAATTTAAGAATGAAGTATTTTCCAAATTCTCTAACTAAGAATGCGTTTACATGGTTCACCACTTTGCCTCCAAATTCTATTTTTAGTTGGAGTCAGTTAGAAAAGGCCTTCCACGAACAATTCTATATGGGCCAGTGCAAGATTAGTCTTAAGGAACTAGCTAGTGTTCAATGCAAGGGGGGAGAATCTATTGATGATTATCTCAATAGATTTAGACTTCTCAAAGCAAGGTGTTTTACTCAAGTGCATGAACATGAGTTAGTCGAAATGTCTGCTGGTGGTCTAGATTATTCTATAAGAAAGAAGCTAGATACATTGCACTTAAGAGATATGGCACAATTAGCTGATAGAGTTCGACAAGTAGAAAGACTTAAAGCTGAAAAAGCCAAAATAGGCAGGTTCCAAAATAAAAAAGAAAAGGTTGCATATGTCGAAACTATGTCGAAGAGGAGGTTAATATAGCATAATTAAAATCAGGACCTCCTTATACTTGTAAATTGTTAAAACCTTCAAATGGAAAAAACCCTGTTGAGCCTAAAAATGATAAGTTTGTTGCAAAAACTTATACTTATGATGTTTCTAAGTGTGATGAAATATTTGATCTGTTAGTTGCTGATGGTCAAATTTTGGTGCCTAAGGTCCTGAAAGTACCACCATTGGAACAACGACAGAAAAGAGGCTTTTGTAAATTTCACAATTTCTTAGGCCATAACACTTCTCGTTGTGTTATTTTCAGGGATTTGGTTCAAAAAGCCCTCAATGAGGGAAGACTGAAATTTGGTGACAAATCGAAGCCACCAATGAAAATTGATGTTGATCCTCTACCAACAACTGATGCATTGCTTGTCGAAGTTGACATCAACGTGGTTGAAATCACAGGAGTTGTTGCTGAAGATGCTAAAGTGGAGAAAGCTGTTGACAAAGTGGATGTCGAAATGGTTACTGAAGATCAATATGCTGAAAAAAAATGAAGACAGTTTAATCAAAGGCAGAGGAAGAATTGATTGATTTCCTTAATCGCTGCAAAATTAACAATACTGAAGTGATGCTTTGTCCAAGATGTAGTTCTATCTTCGACAAAGAAGCTGCAAAAAATCTTGAGGGTTTTAAGCCTCAACTGAAGCGCAAAGAAAAATGGGTCGACAAGAGGCCAAAGTTCAGCTACAGCAACAGAGGTATTCAGTACAAGGTCACTTCGACAAAGAATCCTCAAAAAGAACAGATCAAAACCTATGTACTTCCAGCAAAGTCTCCTCTCGAGAAATGGGTACATTCTGGCGGAAAGAGTACTGGCTATTACCCAGTATATTATGCTGGAAAGAATGCTGGAAATCAGCAAAAATTAGCAAAAATGGCCAAAGGTAGTACTAGTGCTACTGGCCAAAACAAGGCATTTGAATCTAACAAATATGCATATAATAATAACTGCAAAGGGAAAAATCCCATGACAAGAACACAATGGCGCAGGTATCAACGCCAGAAGAAAGTTGCTGCTGCTGTAGGCAAAGTGGAGAAATCTAGCAACGATAAAGGTAAGCAAGTACCATTAAAGCCTCTTGAAATGGCTAGAAAGCCAGCTATTGAAAGGATATTTCCTCCACTCTCAGTAATCAAAGAAGGTCTTAACTTAGATGAAGAAATGGACTCAGATTTTGCTGATTCTGGGTCAGAATACGACGTCTTATGTGGCGTAGACTCAATTCTACCAATTGAGTATAATGTAGTTTCTGAAGTGAATGACGTCGAAGAAGATTTCGACGAAGAGACTACTTATAAGCCAATCTGTTACTATGTGTTGAAGAATGGTTGCGTGGAAGAACAACATGCTGTGTTTGAGAGACCAGATTGTGGAATGATGAATCATCTCAAACCCTTGTACATTCAAGCAAAAGTGAATAACATTGGTGTCAACAAGATCCTGGTCGATGGTGGTGGTGCTGTAAACTTGATGCCACAACATATGTTGAAGAAAATTGGAAAGTGTGAAACTGATTTGAAAACACACAATGTTATACTTACAAACTATGAAGGCAAAAGTGGTCATTCACTTGGGGCCATTGAAGTCGAGTTTGCTGTAGGAAGTATTAAGAGATCAACATTGTTTCTGGTAGTTCCATCAAAGGCAAATTACAACTTGCTGCTAGGAAGGGAATGGATACATGGTGTGGGGGCAATACCTTCGACTGTCCACCAAAGGCTTATCATTTGGCGAGAAGATGGTTTGGTCGAAAATATTGAAGGTGATCAGAGTTATTTCAAAGCTGAGGTAAATGCTATAACCAAGAAAACCTTCGACAAACAACTGGCGAATATGGCGCCATGTGCATCTTCTGAAATTGGATATGAACATCAAGACAATATTAGATCTTCCGTTACACTCCACCCCAATTATGGATTTATTTGGGAGAGAGAGGTTATAGATGAAGACAACCACCCACAAGGCTTTGTCAAGCCTACAGGGTGGGATGGGCCATAAATAATTATTTATGGATAAGCCCAGTGCATGGGATAGAATTACGACCTATGTGGCCGAAAACAAACAAAAAGCGGCTTTAGAAGCCGAGCTACAACAACAAATGGCTGCTGAAGTCATTGAAAATGAAAATAAAGACAACTTTGTCGAAAACCAGAGGCTTGATTGCGTCTACGATGAAGAGCCTCTAGGTTTTGAAAAGGATCCATTGGGTTCGACTAAAAGGATTCAGGCACAAGATCCCTTAGAAGAGATTGATTTGGGAGATGGCTCCATAAAAAGGCCAACATATATTAGTGCAAAGATTGATCAAGCATTGAAGGTGCAGATTGTCGAATTGTTGAAGGAGTACAAGGATTTCTTTGCTTGGGACTACAGTGAAATGCCAGGATTAAGTCGAGAAGTGGTTGAGATAAAATTACCAATTCGACCAGGAAAGAAGCCAGTGAAGCAGACTCCAAGAAGATTTGCACCAGAGATCCTGTTGAAGATCAAAGCAGAAATAGAAAGATTACTAAAGAGCAAGTTCATCAGAACTGCCAGGTATGTCGAATGGCTTGCTAATATAGTTCCTGTAATTAAGAAAAATGGTACACTTAGAGTTTGCATAGATTTTAGAGATTTGAACAATGCTACACCTAAGGATGAATATGCCATGCTAGTGGCAGAAATGCTAGTTGATTCAGCAGCAGGTTATGAATATTTAAGCATGCTTGATGGTTATTCTAATTATAACCAAATATATATTGCTGAAGAAGATACATCAAAAACAGCATTACGTTGCCCTGGGGCATTAGACGTTTATGAATGGGTAGTAATGCCATTTGGCCTAAAAAATGCTGGTGCTACATACCAGAGAGCAATGAATTCTATGTTTCATGATTTTAATGAAAAATTTATGCAAGTGTACATAGATGATATTGTTATTAAATCTTCGTCAGAATATGGTCATTTAGACCATCTTCGACAATCATTCGAAAGAATGAGAAAATATGGATTGAAAATGAATCCACTCAAATGTGCCTTTTGTGTGCGTACAGGTGATTTTTTTGGCTTTCGTTGTACACAAAAAAGGCATTGAAATCAATCAAAACAAGACGAAAGCAATCTTGGAAACAAAAGCTCCTTCAACAAAGAAAGAGTTACAGTCATTATTAGGAAAGATTAATTTCCTTAGAAGATTTATTTCAAATCTAAGTGGCAAGACTCAAGTATTTTCGCCATTGCTTCGACTGAAGAAGGAAGATGTGTTCAGATGGGATGCAGAACACCAGAAAGCTTTCGACGAGATTAAAGCATACCTGGTGAAGTCTCTTATTTTGTTACCTCCTATTAGGAATAAAGTAATGAAATTGTATGTAGCAGCATCAGAATTATCTATAGGTAGCATGTTAGCACAAGAGGATGAAAATGGTGTCGAAAGAGCCATATATTACCTCAGTAGGGTTTTAAACGATGCAGAAACTAGGTACCATCCTATAGAAAATTTGTGTTTATGCTTGTATTTCTCTTGTACAAAACTGAAGCAATATATAAAGCCTGTTGATGTGTATGTTTATTCGCATTATGATATATTTAAACAAATGCTGTCGAAACCAATATTATATAGTAGAATAGGTAAATGGGCTTTAGCTCTTTCTGAGTACTCCTTAACTTATCAGCCTTTAAAGGCTATTAAAGGCCAAATAGTGGCTGATTTTATTGTCGAACATTCATTGGTCGAAACCACAGTAAACTTAGTAGATACTCAACCTTGGGAAGTTATATTTTGACGGTTCAAGCCACAAAAACGGTGTTGGAATTGGAATTTTAATTATCTCACCAACAAAAATTCCAACAAAGTATAAGTTTAAAATCGAAGGATCTTGCTCCAATAATGAGGCTGAATATGAAGCCTTGATAGCAGGACTTGAGATCTTGTAAGACTTGGGGGCAAAACATGTCGAAATTAAAGGCGATTCAGAACTAGTTGTGAAGCAATTAACAAAAGAGTATAAGTGCATTAAAGAAAACCTAATAATGTATTTTGTTACTGCCAATACATTGTTAAAACGTTTCGATAGTGTTCAAATTAAACATGTGCCTCGACTTCACAATCAAGAGGCAAATGATTTGGCACAAATTGCTTCATTGACAATATGTTGAATGATGATTGGCGGAAACCAATTGTCGAATACTTGGAAAATCCAACAGGAATAACCAATAGAAAAACCAAGTATAGAGCCTTAAGCTACGTGATTATTGGAAATGAGTTGTTCAAAAAGACTCCTGAAGGAGTTTTAGTTAAATGCCTTAGTGAGAGTGAGGCATATTTAGCTATTTCCAATACTCATAGTGGAACTTGTGGGTCTCATCAAGCAGGCCACAAAATAAAATGGCTTTTGTTTCGACAAGGAGTATATTGGCCAACTATGTTAAAAGATTGCATAGAGTTCGTTAAAGGTTGCAAAGAGTGTCAAAGGCATGCAGGAGTTCAACACGTGCCTGCAAGTGAACTTCATTCAATAGTGAAACCTTGGCCATTTAGAGGTTGGGCTTTAGATTTAATTGGTGAGATTAAGCCAACTTCGTCGAAAGACCATCGTTACATATTAGTTGGGATAGATTATTTTACTAAGTGGGTAAAAGCTATTCCTTTAATTAATGTTAATCAAGAGGCAGTAATCAATTTTATTCAAAACCATATTTTGTATAGGTTTGGAATTCCAGAAACCATTACTACAGACCAAGGTACAGTTTTTATTGGTCGAAAAATGGTGGATTTTGCCTCTGAAACTGGTTTCAAGTTACTAACTTCGACACCATACTATGCTGAAGCCAACGGTCAAGTAGAAGCAGCTAATAAAATCATTATTAATTTGATTAAAAAGCATATTAGGCAAAAGCCTAGAAATTGGCATAAAACTCTTGACCAAGTTTTGTGGGCTTGTCGACATTCTCCTAGAGAATCAATTAATACTACTCCTTTTAGACTAACATTTGGACATGATGCAGTCTTACCAGTCGAAATTTGTTTATAGTCCGCCAGAATTCAAAGGCAATTCGAAATTCCATCAGATTATTATTGGAATATGATGTTGGATGAGTTGGTTGATTTAGACGAAGAAAGACTAAATGCGTTAAATGTCCTGATAAGGCAAAAAGAAAGGGTAGCTAAAGCCTATAATAAAAAAGTTAAGTCGAAAACTTTTCCCTTAGGAGACTTAGTTTGGAAAGTAATACTGCCTATAGACAAAAAAGATAGAGTCTTAGTCAATTGGTCACCGAATTGGGAAGGACCATTTCGAGTTTTGCAAGTATATACTAACGGTGCCTATGAAGTCGAAGAATTAGGCGCTGATGGTCGAATTTTACAAATAAATGGCAAGTATTTAAAAAAGTATAGGCCAATACTGCAAGAAGTCAAAATAATGCAGGACTAAAATTATAAAGAAGATTTAAACATGGCATTTAGAAGTTGGTAATTGCCAGAACATTGTCGAAGTTACAAAATTGGAAACAAAGAAAATTACAATTTAAAGTTGAAGGTTGGCTTTGAGCCTTTCTAAAATAGATTTTGAATGCTCTAGTCTTGTAGCAGTAAGGGCTTCGTCTTCGACCAAACTTTGAACTTTTGCTTCATGTTGGCTGTGTCTTTCCAAGTGCTCGATTGCCAAAGCTGCCTCTGCATTAATCACCAGTTCCAAAGATTCAGGAGTTGTCTTACGAAGTGAAGCTTTCTTCTTTTCTTCTGCTTTGAGCTTCAATTGCAAGTTCTTGATCTGTTCTTGATATCTAGAAATAGCTCTGTCACAATCAGCCATCTCTTGAGCATTATTTGCTGCTTGGGTCTCCAAAGAAGAAATTTTGGCTTGTGAAGCTTCGACAGCAGCCCACTTTTCTTGTTGCAGTTTAGCCTCGTGCTCTTTGTTTGCAGCGTTATCCTTTTTCTTTTGAAGGTCCCTGGTGATTTGTTCTAAGAGAGGCTCGAATTCGACATTGAAGACGATGAGGGATTTGCTTGATGTCGAATTGTTGAGTTTACGCAGCAGCGTTTTGATCTCAAAAGCTGTTATATGATTTTGCTTGATGGCCTGAAACAAGTCAGTTTCAAGAACTCTAGCTCGAAATTCCTTAAGGAGGTCATCCTTCGAACTATCAGACATTTCGCCAATGGAAGTGGTCGAAGAGCTTTGCTTAGTCAAAGATGCCCTACTACTTAACATGAATTTCAAAGCCTCAAGAGGATTCTTACTTTTCAGTTCTGTCAAAGCCTCTTGGCTCAGAGTGTTGCTTGATGAAGGTGCTGCTTTAGAGGTGTTTTGGTCCTTTGGTGATTCGTCGACGTGCTCTGAGTTATCTTCAGATTCTTCCTTTTCAGAGTCGACAACATCATCATCAATTTGGTCTTCTTCGTTGCCTTCGTCTTGATTTTCTTCTTCTTCTTCTTTGTCACTAAGATTAGGAGTTGGAATCAGAATATCTTTCTCAAACTCGACACCAGCAGTGTGATCAGCTTCATTCATCTTGTCATCTTTCTGCTCTTGATCCTGGTCAGGAACTTCTTTTTCAAGTGCATTCTTGTCTAATGAAGGCTCATTGGTTGTCAGATCATTCGTTTGTTGGTGAAGAGCCTCTTCTATGATGTTAATGGGACTGGTCTGATTTGGTTGCTCCTCGACCATGTTTTCAGTTATTGGTTCGACAGAAGGGGAGAGAGTAGAAGTTGGTGTTGGTTGTTTTTGCTGAAGCTCAATGTTGCTAGCTTCATTTCCCTGTTATAACAGATTGATGAGTTTATTATCATATTGAATCAAAATGATTAAGGGAAAAATAAAGAGTTTGTTAATTACCTTCGAAGCTGTCTCGGCAACACGAGAACCTGCACTTTCACGTTTCTTAGGAGCTTTTGCTTTCTTCTTAGCAGGTTTTTCTAGATTCACTTGAGCTTTTTCTTTGGGTGTTTCCTTGTCTTCTCCTTGTTGTTCGACAGGAGCTGTTTGAATTCGAGTTTTGAGAGCTTCTTGAGAATGTTTTCTTTTCTTCTCTTTCTCAACTTGAGTTGTGGGAACCTCAGTTTGTTTGGGGCTGTTCATTGGGCTGCCAGACTGAAAATTCGACACTTATGTTAGTATGAATAAGGAAAAGGCAGGTAAATGATTGAAAAAGTAAAGAGGTAAGAGATTCGACCTCTGAATTATCGCTCACAATTTGCGTGTCATTTTTCTTCATTTTCTTAGGGGGAACATCAGTAGTAGAACTGCTTGCCCTCTTTCGACTCTGCAAAACAAAGATTAGTCAGGTGTCGAATTTAAAGTTTGAACATAATGTTGCAAAGATTTCACAAAGACACTTACGTGTTGTTTCTTGGTTTGTTGAGACTTGCTTTGCTTCGAAGCAGGGCTAATTTCTTTCTTTGTCCCTTTCTTTGGAGACTTGGTTGAACCAGTGGTTGTTGGAATGGGAACAGCTACAAACATTCGACAAATTATGTAAGTATATTTGCACATGAAAGAAAAATTGAAATTTTTCTAAGAGTCCTATGCATCACCTGTTGCGATGGGAGATGTGATTCGAACATGTTGAATGTCCAAATGGAGATCACCTCTAAACGTGTGTATGTCATGCTTAGTCGAAATCACTTTCTGGGCTGTTTTAGTTATAAAATAATTTTGTAACGCCATAGTCAAACCACACACAAACCATTCAGGAATTGGTGGTCGAAATGCCAAAGCCATTTTACTGGTTGGCAAAGGTGGAAACTTAATTTTATATTTTAAAGCATAATCATATTTGTTTGTTATATAAGGTGGAATATGCATTGTCGGAATGTTTTTGAGGATTTTTTGCTTTAAAACATCAGCAGCCCCAAAAACTGTTCGACTAAGACAGTTTGGATCATATACAGTTTCGAAGTAATTTTGAAAAACCTGAATTTCTCGAATATGCGTAATATCCTTTTTGTTCTACAAAGGAGGAAAAGCAGAGATTAGGTTGGATAACAAGGTGGACTCTTCGACAACAGCAAGCCTAGTTGTGTAATAATTGGTCCACCACTTAAAAAATTCCTTGGTACAAGCAAATGATGGCTCATATTTTAAGGGATTAAAAGTGGGAGTGTTTTGGGGAGCAGTGTCGAGACGTTGCCATAACTCTTTTTCATTGTCTGGAAATTTCAAAGCCTTTTTTGATTTGAAAAAGGGAGCAGGTCGAAGTTGGCACAGTCCGAATTGCCTGGCCACCAAATTTGGTTGGTATCCAGCCATGTCAAATTGAGCTTTTCCCTTGCTGGGTGAAATTCTGATTGATAGGAGGTTTGGGGTTAAATAAGCTTGCCAGATTTCGTTGACCTCTTCTTCATGTTCGACAGATGTTGCAGGAAATTCTTTGGTGAACCAACTTGGTCCACGAGTCCTTGTAATAAATGGTGCCATCGAAGGCGTGAAGGTATCACAGTTTTGGAACGTGGTGAAAGCATCAGAAAATAGATCTTCTATAGACTGACCTATTTCCCTGGGTTTTAAAACGGCAAGTCTTAAACCTTCGATACTCCTTTGTTCGACCATCTCAACATGGTCATTTGGGCAGAACAGTTGTAATCTTGACTCAAAAGTGGCAAGGAGCCACAATTGAAATAGCCAAATAGGGCCTAAAATCAGTAGTTTACCTTGAGGTTCAAGTTGTTTCAAGTCGAGGGCTCCATTTCCTAAGGCCTCATAGAGAGAGGCTAGAATGAGTTTGCTGAGACAGAGGTTTCGACCTTCGTGAATTTGAATGGCCAAATTCACATACATTTTGGCCACCTGAAGTGACGAAGAGCAAAAAATGTAGAGAGACAGCCACAAGGTGAGGAAAGCTATGTGTTCTGTGTCAGAGACCTCTTTAGTATCAGTGATGTGTTGGTCTTCGATGTACCCAGAAAATGTGGCACGTTTGAAGTTGAAGTCATAAGTGTTGGTGGTGTTGTTAGGGTTGAAAATTTCTCCCGTGGGTCTAAGCCCAGTGATGGCAGCCACATCCAACAAGGTAGGAGTGAGCATGCCACACTTCAGATGAAGGCTATTGGTGGTGAGTTCCCAAAAATGGAGTGCTGAAATGAGCATAGGACTTTGGTACTTGGGGCCATACCTCAACAACTGGATTAGGTCGAAGATCCCTTGGATTTTCCAAAATTCGCCTTTCTTCGACTCAACTTTGTTGAGCTATTTGACATAAATGTCATTTCCTACATGAGGCGCAGACCTGAAAACCCTGGCAGGGGCACTCATAAACCCCATTTCGTAAGACCCTTGCTGGAAAATCCTAGGGCTATAGCGGTGATAGCTAGGGAAAATTTCCTGGATTTTTGGTGTGTCTTCAAGAGATTCAGGAAGAGGCCAAAGGAAAGCATACTTATGAGGTTAAGGAGAAGGAATGAGTACCTGAGATTTCCAAATCTGAGCGCGTGTATCCTCAAGATCAGGTTCAGAAACGAATTGTTGTTTTCCAGAAACACGAGAACTTGAAGCAGAAGCCATTTTCAGCGATTGAAATGGAGTTTGAACAATTTTAGAGGTTCTCGTAAAAAACCAGAGAAGAGGTTTGGAGCTTTAATGGAGGTTGACAGAGTTTCTATGGTGGTTTTGGGTTTTATCTTAGCGAAGAAGATGAAAGAGATTTGTGAAGTTCAGTTGCAGAGGGTTTTGTTTGCAATCTCAGAAGAAGAAGAGAGTAAAAGAGTAGAATGAAGGAGAAGCAATACCTTTTATAGTTGCTAAAGTAAAAAATAAAATAATAATAATAATAATAAAGGATATAAACGTTTGGGTTTTTGGCAACTTAGAGAGTGGCCCACTAGCAATCATGGCCTGACAGTTTTGGAGAAGTGGATATTGTGGGGAGTTCCAAAAAACTGTTCATTTCAAAAAGTGTCTTTTCAATTCTGAAAGCTGATGGTGGTGACGTTAGCAGACTTAACATTAAGCTATTGAGTGAATTCTCAAAAATGTCATTTTCTTCCTTTATTTAAATTTTAGTCGAAAAAGACATTTTTGGGGGGCAATTTGTTAGCCTGCATTTTCGACAGGCTCAATTAAATGCAGTCAACGAGGTTGCATCAAGCAGATTTCGACCTTAGATTTGGCAAAGTCGAAGAGGCTGAAGGCAGAGATTTCGACAAGAAGAAGTTGAAGGCTGATAACGAAGTAGAATCAAGACACCGTTGCCGAAAGCACGTAGCAGTTACATTTTTTAAAATTTGTACAGTTATTTTCTATTTGTATAAATAGTAGTTTTTCATAGGAAAAACTGGTCACAAACTAATATACAGATTCTCGCGCTCTAACTTCCAACATCACAGAGAAAATGAGTCAGAGAAGAATGTATGATCATGTGTACCAACTTTCTTTTCAATTAATACATTTTACTTTGTTTCTTTAAGCAATTTTCTGCATTTTTATTTGTTCTCTTCATCTCTGTCTGAAGTAACTTCAACAGTTTCACGCGAAACTGCCAGTTATCTTCCTTCTTTTCTTTAAAACCGTAAAAACATTCATAATTTCTGGAATAACTTTAACACAAATGGTTTTAGGATTTACTAGTTGATCCCGCAAGAAGAAGAAATTTCAAACTAGCGGTGTTTACCAAAAACCACGGTAAACAGATGGCTAACACTCGAGGTGGTGGCTCTTCTGGCGAGGGGCAGCCTAAGGGCAGGAGGAGGCCTCCTACATGGTCCGCCCGTAATAGGCCACGTGGACGTGGACGACGGACCGAACGCGGGAAACAGATCCAGACAGATTATGACCCTACACAGGACATTCCATTGGTGTTTGATGATTCAGACACTGATGTTGTAGCTGACATTGTAGCTGCTCAGTTGGATGGGCCATCTCAGGCTCGCCCATCCACTTTTCGGCCTTCCACATCTCGGCCATCCACTTCTCGGCATTCCACATCTCAGCCATCTGCTGCTGATCTTCATTCTGATGCTGTCGACCCATCTGCTGATCCTGACCCATCTTCTACGGGTGCTGCTGACAGATCATTGACTTTCCTTATCTTGGAGGGCCAGACGATCGATCTGTTCTATCTGCTTATTGGTCCCACATTGCTCGGGACATATGGGACGGTCTGGTAAGTTTACAATTACTTAACAGTTTATGTTAATAATAAGTCTGATTTATTACATGTATATAATTATTGAGTATGTTTTTTTATAATGAAAAATGTAGGAGCGTCCTGGTGATGGGCATAAGTAGAAAGTTCATAACCATTCATCCTTCTATTCTGCATTACATCAACCAGGCTGGTCTGTATTCCCTTCATGACGTGGGATTTAATACATTTAACCATTTCCGGTTCACTGCTTTCGTGGAGCGATGGAGCGGAGAGACAAACACCTTCCACCTTCCAGTTGGTGAGATGACTATCACCCTGGATGATGTCTCACAGTTCCTCCATATCCCCATCTCCGGGGTATTTTATGACATGGTAGAGCCTACAAAAAGGGAGGCGCAGGACTGGTTGGTTGACTACTTGGGGGTATCCTAGGAGGAGGCATATGCTGAGGTACCTGCCAAAGGTACTAGTGTGAAGTTGAGTTGGTTAAGAAAGTCTACAACGAAGCCACTCAAGGTGAGAGGTGGGAGGATGCAGCCCGTTGCTACCTGTTGATCTTGCTGGGTTGTACCCTCTTCTGTGACAAGTCTGGCAACAGGGTGAAGGTTGCCTTCCTTTACATGATCAGAGATCTAGACCATGCTGGTGAGTACTGTTGGGGGCTATGGCACTGGATCACCTTTACCAGCAGTTGACAGATGCCTCTTCACCTTCTACTTCACAGATTACTGGATTTGCCACTCTCCTTTAGGTATTTTACTTTATTTAAATTTTTATTTCAGTTTCTTTAAGTTTCTTTAAATTGTTATATGTTGGATCCCTAACCTGCTTTTTATTTATCACAGGCCTGGATTTTTGAAGATTTTCAGACCCAAATATTTGGTACTAAGTGGTTGACTGAGGGGTACACTAAAGATCAGCCACGGGCTATGAGGTGGGACTGCAAGTAGGCTGATGGGTCTATGGATCATTTCAGGGCTGATGGGAGTGCAAGCAGGCTGATGCGGTGACTTGGATGCCATTTGTGAACCCTTATCACAGGGATATGGATAGCATGACCTATTTTACGGGGCATCTGCGTCATGCTGGGGGCATGTTGACATATAACCCTGATCCACTGGTGAGGCCGTTTGGCTGGATATAGGGCATCTCAGAGGACCCTAGGCCTAGTTGACGGGCGGTAGTCACGAGGGAAGAAACTGATGAGGCGTGGATTAATTTCAATTTGCACCTTATTCCCAGACACTGTTCAGGGGCACATTTCTTGGTTTAGGAGGGTATCCCACCCATACCTAAAACCCGACAACTACCCCTTTGACGATTCAGAGATGAGAGAGGTATGATCCTTTGTTTTAGTCTTACAGTGTTTTTAAATCACTTATTATTTTATTTTGTTTTGTTATTAAAGTAATTTTTTTCTGTCTCATAGAGTATGCCAGAGGTTCTGAGCCTCTATGACGAGTTGGAGGTGTTTCTTAGGGACGGTGGGATTCCCCGTGGGACCCGTGGCTATACCATTGTTGATAGGCTTAAGCAAATCGCTAAGCCATTTGCATAGGGGCTAAGGAGGTTTAACTGTGTCTACCAGCAGAGGGAGAGGCAGACACAGTAGTTGTGTTTAGTTATTATCGCATTGTATTCTACAGATTGTTTAGTTATTATTTGCAAGGATTGTTTTTTTGACTTATTCGGTTTGTAAGACTTATTGCACTTATCTATATATGTTTAGTTGTTGTTATACTTCTTAGTAGTCGATAGTTAAGTTTTCAATTTATCGTTACGTTCGTTAAAGTGTTAGTAATTTATCGTTCTCAGGTTGCTAATTTATCATTCAAAGTAGCTAGTTTAAACGCAAATAAAAAAACCAAGAACAGTCTGGTTCGGCCATTACAAGTTTGAACTGGTTCGGCCTACGCTTGGCCGAACCTTTTAAAAACGCTTTAAGGGGTGTCTGGCAAAAATTTAACATACTCGGCGCAGCCAGATTCGAACCGGTTCGGCCAAGCGTGCGGCGAACCGTACTTAATTTTAAAAAATATATATAAATTGCAACTTTCGTTAAGGGTATTTTTGTCTGTTCACGCGTTTATGGGGCGTCTATTGAGTAGCTAGGGGGTTGGACGAAGTATGGGCCAAAATAAATCCACTTATTAGGGGGCTTAAAATATGGGGCTTAAGAAGGTGGGCTAGGGGGCTGGATTAAGGGGTTTGGGCTGTTTTGACACCTCTATGTGGATGTTTCAAACTTCATATTGCAAATACGCTAGTTAAGTTATGGCGTTTGAAAATTTCATTTCACAAGTAGTGTATTTATAATATGTACTGGCGGATGCACTCCTATGCATATGTGGGCAATTGCCCCCAACAGATTCAATAAATATTACTTCAAACAACTATGAAAAGTAGGCTTGTTTAGTAGTTTGGACAAATCCGAACCAACCCACAATCCAATCTAATCCAAATCGATATGTTTGGTTCAGACATTTTTCGTGTTTGGGTCAAACTCGAACAAATCCAAACAAACCCATGGTTGTTTGGTTCGGATAATGGATTTTAAAAAACAAACCCGAAACCCGAACCAACCCATAATAAGTCACACTAGTTTTGTTACTTCAGAAGCGCGAGATTTTATTTACTTAGACTTTTTACATTAACAATTTATGATCAAGTTGTAAAATTTTAAGACTATTAATTGGAAAACTATTAATGGATTTTAGTTTGATTTAGTGTAACTTTTAAATTCTAGAATTTTTTTTGGCTATTTAGAAATGTTGGAATCTGTAGTAATCTGCGCACCAAGATAGCAACAAAATTTAGAACCTGCGAACACATAACACGTTAGATAAACAACCAGAGGGGTCTTTCGACGCGCCCTAAAGGATTTATCCGCCTCTACAGCACAAATCCCCCGAGGGTACAACCGGTCTCGTCTCAATCGCAGTAGCGAAGGAGGATTCCGGACTGGCAAGAACGAATTGTATATGTGACAGGAGATGAACCCAGAAGTGTTTGATTTGAGGAGAGAAAAGTGATTTTTCGGATGTGAGTCAGTAGCTACTCGACTAGCTTTTTATAGGCTACACATCTAAGTGATGAAGCAAACTCTCCATCAGAATTTGAAGCCAAAGAAAAACCGAAATCAATAAAGAAAATATCAGTCATAAAATTAATTGCCATAAACCATAGGTTATAAAATCAAACGGTTTAATGAAAATAGCTGTTTAGAAATAAAATGTCATCATAAGTCAGTTAAGAAATCAAATGGAAATAAACGGTCCAATGAACTATCCGTTTGGGAAATAAAGCAACATCAATTTGTTGTTACAAAATTTATTTTCCAATTCGAATAGGCTAATATAAAACCAAAAATAAGTATAAAAATAATATATCATTAGTTAAAATTAGGGCTAACCGTGCGTGCAGTGGGTGAATCAGAAGATTTGCACTGAACCAGTCCATGTTGGTCCTAGCTTGTGCGTGCGAGGGAGTCCCTTCTACTGTCTTGTTTACAACCTCTCATTAAGCTTTAGTATATAAAGACTTTGATGAGTCCGAAGCCAAGCAATGTGGGACTGCCCACTTTTGAAATATCTCTTGTTTTTCAATAAAAAAACAACAATCCCCCACATATTTCAAAAGTTGGAAAATAAATAAATAAATAAAAGAAGTTTCGTGAGTTAACATCGTAGATGTAATGCATCGGAGCTGTATAGCAAGCTTTGGAACTAGTCCTAGACAGATAAAACATAACATACAGTGAATTGGTTTAGCAAGCTATGGAACCCAAGACACATATTATATGTTAGAGATTTTACTATCACATTACACCCCCACAATTCTTGTTGTTTCCGCAGTTTTGCGCTATTAGGCCGTGCGCGTGCTCGGTATTCATGAGTGCTCTAAAGATCTCGCCAGGATCTCATGCATGCGGCCCCACTTGACACTCATATAGGTGATTTAAGCTTAACCTTTTAACCCTGCAGTCTAGCACTATCACAATAACACCATAGGAAGGGACAATAATAAAATTAATTACTTGAATTAATTTTCCAGTGCTAGCAATATCAAGAAGCGTCTTGTTTTTACTACATTGAACCTTATTCATGGGATCTCCAATCACAAAGGTTGGGTTACCGTCACTTCTTAATTTCAATTGGCTTAAGTCCCATTCCCCTCGATGTCTCATAGATTAATTTCTTCCCTAGGGGTTTTGTCAGAGGAACGGCCAAATTCACTTCTGACTTCACATAATCGATCGATACTGCTCCATATTTTTGCAATTGTTTGACAATATTATGTCTCAATTACACATGTCTATTTTTGCCATTATAGGTCTTATTCTTTGCAACGGCTATTGCCGACTGACTATCACAATGTATTGACACTGATGGTGTCGGTTTTATTCCCAAAGGAATTCCCTAGTCGATCTAGCAATAATGGATTGTTTGTCTGACCTCCAAGTTACCGCACCACCACCAAGCGTAAAAATATAACCTCTATTGGATTTTGTCTCATCTGAATCAGATATCTAGTGAGCATCACAATATCCTTCTAATACTGCGAGAAATCCACTGTATGCAATACCATAATTTGTGGTACCTCTCAAATATCGCATGAGGAGAGCAATTGCCTTCCAATGATCCTGACAAGGATTATGAGTATACCTACTCAGACGACCGACTGCAAACGCAATATCTTGTCGAGAAAAGTTCATTAAATGCAGTAGGCTCCCAATTACTTGGGCATACTGAGGTTGGTCAACAGGATCACCTCTATTTTTCTTCAAGTGTGAGTTAGCTTCATAAGGGGTACTCAATGGGGTAGAGTTATAGTGATCAAACTTCCTAAGAAGTTTCTCAACATAGTGTTCCTGTGATTGTGTAATACTATCACCTTCCCTGAAAGAAATTATTTGGTACTAGTAACAATATCAAGACAAGTACCAAAAATAAGCATGTCATCTACATACAAGCATATACTAACATGTTCTCCACACACAGATTTAGTGTAAACACATTTATCAACATCAGTTGTGGAGAAGCCATCATTAATCATAGTTTTGTCAAACTTTTCATGCCATTGTTTTGGTGCTTGTTTTAAACCATATAAGGACTTAAGGAGTTTGCATACTTTGTTCTTTTGACCAAAAACTATACATCCTTTGGGTTGAGTCATGTAAATTTCTTCTTCAAAGTCGCCGTTCAAAAAAGCGGTTTTAACATCCATTTGGTGAATATCAAGTTTATGGATAGAAGCTAAAGCTATTAAAACTATAATAGAAGAAATTCTTGTTACTGGAGTAAAAGTATCAAAATAATCAATGTTTTGTTTTTGAGAAAACCCTTTTACTGGAGTAAAAGTATCAAAATAATCAATGTTTTGTTTTTGAGAAAACCCTTTTGCTACTAATCTAGCTTTATATTTATCAATAGACCCATCGGGGTTATATTTTCTTTTGAAAATCCACTTGCATCCTATTAGTTTTGCTCCAAGAGGTAAATCAACTAAAGTCCAAGTTTTACATTTGGAAATTGAATGTATTTCAGTTTTAATAGCTTCTTTCCTAAATTTCGACTCAGAAGAAGAAATTGCTTCAACAAAGGTTTCAGGATCCTTTTCAACAAGATAAGTATAAAAATCATTTCCGAAGGATGTTTCTTTTCATGGTCTTTACTTCTCCTTAATTCTTCATACGGTTCCTCACGAGTTTTATCAATAGTAGTTACTAAAGGTTGTCTAGATATACTATCATGCTTCAAAGGAAATATGTTCTCAAAGAAATCAGCATTTTTTGTTTCTACAATAGTATTTTTATCTAGAACATCACTTTTCACAACAAGGAATCTATAAGCAGTGCTATGTTCAGCATATCCTATAAAAACACAATCAGATGTTTTGCAACCAATTTTTCTTTTCTAAGGATCAAGCAACATAACTTTAGCTAAAAACCCCTACATTTTTAAATATTTCAAGTTAGGTTGATAACCTTTTCATAGTTCATAGGGGGTTTTTCCGGTTTTCCTATGAGGAGTCCTATTTTGTATAAAACACGCAGTTAAGATAGCCTCACCCCACAAGTTGTTTGGCGCACTAGAACTAATTAACATGGCATTCATCATCTCTTTCAAGGTCCTATTTTTTCTTTCGGCTATGCCATTAGATTCAGATGAATAAGGGGGATATGTTTCATGTATAATACCTTCTTTTTCACAAAATTCATTAAATGATATATACTCTCCTCCACGATCGGATCTAACTCGTTTAATCTTCCTATCTAATTGGTTTTCTACTTCGGCTTTATATGAAAGAAAAGCTTCAAACGCTTCATCTTTTTGCCTTAATAAAAATACCTTAGTGTATCGCGAAAAATCATCTATAAACGTCACATAATAATGTTTACAACCCCTAGTTGGAGTTTGTTTTAAATCTCCTAAATCCGTATGAATTAAACTAAACAACGCAGATTCACGTTGTACTGGGGGACAAGATTTCTTAGTTTACTTGGATTCTACACATACATCGCATTTGCTTTGTTGTTTATCACTAATAGAAATCATGCCAAGACGTTGCAATTTAATAACATACGGAAAATTAATATGCCCTAGTCTAGCATGCCACATATTGTAAGAGTCAATCAAATAAGCAGAAGTGGAAGCATTGTTATTGAAATCAAAAGTGTTGAGTACAAAAAGACCATGACCATAATATCCCTTTCCTACAAAAATATGGTTCTTGGTAAGAACAATCTTATTAGATTCAAAGGTTACTTTGATTCCATGCTTCAGCAGAACACCAACAGAAATCAAGTTTGCCCTTATATTAGGCACATGAAGCACATTTGTGAGAGCCAAAGTCTTTCCCGATGTGAGCTTTAGAAGAACTTTTCCTTTTCCCACAACTGGGGCAGGATGTGAGTCACCTAGATAGATGTGTTCTTCTCCTTCCCCTACAGCAGTGTAGGAGGTAAAAGCCTCTCTGTTAGCACAGATGTGCTTGGTGGCTCCAGAATCTAACACCCACTTGTGCACATCAGTTGCCATATTGACCAGAGAATCGACAGCAACAATGACATCGTCATCCTCATTATCATCTCCCCCAGCATCAACCAAGTTGGCGTTTGCCTTAGCAGGATTCTCGTTTCTCACCCTATGCCTGCATTTAGGTGCATAGTGTCCTGGCTTTCCACATAAAAAACAAAAGTCTCTTTTCTTGAATTCAGAGCTATGAACAACAGGGTTATAATCATTATTCTTTTTGCGATTCTTTTGATTAGCAAATTTCTTGGAATCATACCTTTTGTTTGAAGAGTCGGGTTCCTTTGTCGTACCTTGAAGAGTTGTTCGTCATGATGTTTTCACGTGCAGTCATTGATTTCGCCTTTGCTTTGTTACTCTCCTTTCGGTTGGTATCTTCAATGATGATATGAGTCAGGAGCTCGTTCAGCGACAGTTGCTTATGTTTGTGCTTCAATTGTTCCTTGTAGTCCTTCCATGATTCAGGCAGCTTCTCAATCAAGATTCCAACAATGAACTCGTCTAGGAGAACAACATTTTCAGCCTTCATTTCCTCTAGTAACTTGTGATACTGATTGATTTGAGTTTTGATTTCGTCAATTTCATTCATCACCCAATTGTAGTAGTTCCTGATGACAAACTTTTGCTTGCTGGCATCTTCAGTGGTGTATTTGAGAATCATTGACTCCCAAATCTCATTAACCTCCTTGTAGGTGCAGTAGATGTCAAACAATTCGTTGGAGAGAGTGCTGAGAATTGTGTGACGACACACCTTATTGGCATGGGTCCAAACTTCGACCTCTTTGGGAGTTGCAAACGACAGCGGCTTTGTCTCAGTGAGTGCAGCAGCAACTCCGTGCATGTCAAGAAGAGAGCTTACGTGCTCCTGCCATCTGTGAAAATTTTGGCCTGCGAAGACCTCAATTTTGGAGATGTCAGGGAAAGGCTTCGCAGAAGTCTCAAGCACAGCAGTAGGTTGGATAACAGTGTTGTTGTTAATGATAGGAGCACTGATATCATTGTTGTTGTTGGTTACTTTAGCCACGAGGTAAATCATTCAGATTGTAGTAATCTGCGCACCAAGACAACAACAAAAATTTCGAACCTGCGAACACAGAACACCTTAGATAAACAACCGGAGGGGTCTTTTTATGCGCCCTGAAGGATTTATCCGCCTCTACAGCGCAAATCCCCCGAGGGTACAATCGGTCTCGTCTCAATCGCAGTAGCGAAGGAGAATTCCGAACTGGCAAGAACGAATTGTATATGTGACAGGAGATGAACCCATGAGTGTTTGATTTGAGGAGAGAAAAGCGATTTTTTGGATGTGAGTCAATACTTACTCGACTAGCTTTTTATAGGCTACACATCTAAGTGATGAAGCAAACGCTCCATCAGAATTTGAAGCCAAAGAAAAACGGAAATCAATAAAGAAAAATATCAGTTATAAAATCAATTGCCATAAACCATAGGTTATAGAATCAAACGGTTTAATGAAAATAGTTGTTGAGAAATAAAATGTCATCATAAGTCAGTTACGAAATCAAGTGGAAATAAACGATCCAATGAACTATCCGTTTGGGAAATAAAGCAACATCAATTTGTTGTTACAAAATTTATTTTGCAATTCGGTTTGACCAAAAGTAGCTTAAACTGGGGGGGAATCAAAAATAAGTATAAAAATAATATATCATTAACTGAAATTAGCGCAAGGCTAATCGTGCGCGCAGGGGGGGAATGAGAAGATTTGTAGTGAACCAGTCCATGTTGGTCCCTGCTTGTGCACGCGAGGGGGTCCCTTCTACTTGCTTGTTTACAAGCTCTCACTAAGCTTTAGTATATAAAGACTTTGGTGAGTCCAAAGCCAAGCAATGTGGGACTTCCCACTTTTGAAATATCTCTTGTTTTTCAATAAAACAGAACAGAATCTTACAAAAAAGGGTTGTTTTTTATATTTTAAAAAAATTAATATTTTAGTGCATGACCCTTGAGTCCAATATAAAACCTGAACCAACCCAAGCCCATTATAATTGGTTCAGACAATAAATTTGGCCAAATCCGATCCAAACCCACTCACGAACACCTCTAATAAAAAGTATCATTGCCCTATTAAAAGAATTGCATTGCCCCCATCAATTAATTACCTTGTCTCGAGCCTTGTCTAGCTCGCCAGCTGGGAAGTGTCAGTTATGATTTCCCCTTGAAGAGCATCCTCCAATCTCTGCATCTCCGTCGCCGAAAGGGGGGACACTTAAGATTTGCTCCGAGAGGCAAAGTATTGGGCCACTTCAGCATCAGAAATCAGATTGGGAGTTGAAGGAGGAGAAGAGCGCTGAGTGGAAGTGGTGGCCTACAAGAAATACAGCCATGAGGGAGACAAAAAATCAACCAAGAGAAAGGAAACAGAGTGAGAATACCATACCTTATGCTTCTTCTCAAGAGGAGAGGTGCCTCCTGCCGCTACGGCAGCCATGGTTGCAGGTGTTTGGGATGGACCGTCATTTCCCTCCTCGGCAATAGAATCTACTGGAATAGGGAGGTGAGAGCAGTATTGAAGCAAAGTAAAAGGAAGAGTCTAAATGAAATAAAGAGCATACCAGTAAGCGGCCGAGAATGAGTTGCGGGCTGACGAACAAAGGCCGTGGATAGAAGTGTCTTCGAAGGAGCAGCACTGGTACTGGCTAGAGCTTTGGAGGGGGTTGATCTTAGGCGGTCGAGGTATTGGGACAAACAATCTTGAATCCCCCTGGGAAATGCTAATTCCTTGACTCCAGGCCACCATTTGGCAAAGGCGTTGGTCTCCTCCGAACACACCACGTAGTGTGCCCAAACACCCTCAGTGAGCTTATGTTGGTTGTCAACGACCATTTGACATACCTGTGAGGCTCTGATAAACCTTCACGACGAGCAGGACCAGCTAGGGCTTGGTAAGGCTCTAATAAACCAAATTGTTTGCAGACAAAGTTAGGATAATAATACTCTGCAAGGGCTCGGTTATACCGGGAGGTAGCAATGTAGACAATAGGCAAGTCCCTCACCACCACAGCAGATAGCCAGCCGTCACGGTTGATTGCACGAGCCGAGAGCTTAAGTTGGGATTTCTCCTTCTGAGGGTTGAAAATCCAGTGGGGGCGAAACCCTTTACCCAGCACAAGGCACCACGCCATTTCTTCAGAAGTCATCTGCAAAAGGGCCTCTATGAACTGTGCTGGAGTCATCACATGACAAGGCGTAGCCAAAAGTTGGGGTCCCAGGAATTTGTTCGTCGGCGACTGGGAAACGATAAACCCTTGGGACAGAATGAGGGGGAAGTAGAGCTTAGACCATAATTGGAGATACCACATGGGTCGTTGAAGTTTGGAGACACGGCCGCAATCTTTGATCTAGTCAAGAACAACTTGGATGCCTTTGTAGGGTCCACTGAGGAAGTAAGGGGCCCAGGAAAGTACCTCGCCGGAACACATCATGGCAACAAAAGGTTGCAACTCTTGAACGACGCCGGCGGAATTGGTACTGTAAAAGAAACAACAAAATAAGTACATTAGAAACGTCGTATGTTCCTCCTCGGTGATCTCTCCAGCCGTTTTGGAATTCTCGGCCAAGAACTAGGAATAGACGCCTTCCGCATGAGTATGGCCAAGACTTACTTTCTGGGGCAACTTGGCAGGGTGGACGCTCTGACCGTGCGCCGGTAAACCAGTAATGGCGGAGACATCCAGAACAGTAGGGGTCACCAGGCCCCAAGGAAACACGAAGGCATTGAAATCGGAGGACCAAATGCCCAAAAGTGGGAGTAAGACGTCGAAGTCATGAGGAATATCGGACGCAGAAAGGGAAATGATGACATACAGACGCCACCGGTTCTAGATATCCTTCTTGGAGTCTCAGAGGCGGTTGAACCAAGCACGATACTTGTCGGTAGGCTTGGCCGAACCCTTAGTTTCCGTCACATTGGCATTCACGGTGAACCAGTCTTAGGAAATGGGCAAGCCACCGGATGTGCTGAAGATGCGTTGGAAGGCATCAAAACTTTTGGGAAATTGATAAACAACGGGTTGAATAGTCACTCCCCTCGCGACAGCGATCCGGACGTCTTGCGGGGTAGCCTCAAGAGAAAGGCTCCTAGAAGATAGCAAAGAACTCAAGGGGCTGTCGCCACCGCCGTAGATATGGTTTTTGTTTTGAGAATTGAAATTTGAAGACATGGCGAACGGAAGAAGGAGTAGCAAAGGGTTGAAGAAAATCTTGGCTCGCAAGAAGAAGCAGTTGGGATAATGGTGAGGGGCTTCCGGAAGGAACAAGTAACCGTGCAGGGGTAATGATGAGGGCTATTTATAGCCTGTAACATAATCTCAACCGGCGTGTCCTTGAGAACCGTCGCGCAGTTGTTTCGATTCGCGTGAAGCCGCAAGTGTTACATAACATCAGTTATGTCCCCTCAAAACTGTCACCTCAAGTCATATCAAGGATCAGGTCTATATTTTATTGGAAAGGGTTGCGAAAGGATGTCCAGCAGTATGTACAAAACTGTGCAGTTTGCCAACGCAGCAAAGCTGATTTGGCTGCTTCTCCAGGCCTTATTCAGCCATTGCCCATACCAGCTCGCATACGGGAAGCTATTAGCTTAGATTTAGTTGAGGGATTGCCTCCATCAGATGGTAAACATGTCATTCTAGTTGTGGTTGATAGGTTAAGCAAATATGCTCATTTCTTAACCTTATCTCATCCTTACACCGCTCTAGATGTGGCCAAATTATTTCTTGACAATGTTTTCAAGTTGCATGGTATGCCTTTAACAGTGATTAGTGACCGAGGCCCTACTTTTTTGAGTACAGTTTGGACCGATCTATTTAGCTTACAAGGAGTGGCTCTTCATAAATCAATTGCGTATCATCCACAAACTGACAGCCAAACGGAGGTGGTTAACAAATGTCTTGAAACTTATTTGAGGTGTATGTGTTCTGAATATCCCACTTCTTGGTCCAAGTGGATTCCTTTAGCTGAATAGTACAAGTTTTCACTCTGCAATTCAATCCACTCCATATGAGGTGTTGTATGGGAAACCTCCTTCAATTTATCTCCCTTACCTTCCAGGAGAATCTAGCAATATCACAGTGGACAGAACTTTAAATGCTAGAGAGGTAGCAGTCAAATTACTCAAATTCCACTTTGTTTTTCTGAAATTATAGCCTTATAGGTAATCCTCTATCAGAGCTTCTAAGTTTCACAAGCTATCCCCAAAATTCTATGGTCCTTTCAAGGTGTTAGACAAGATTGGCTACACTGCATACCAGCTGGAACTCCCTCCCAATTCTGAAATTCATAATGTATTCCATGTTTCTCAACTGAAATATTGCCATGATCCTTTAAATTGCAGCATTCAACCACTGCCGGCTACCTTGGACAACACTCCCATCAAGGAACCTGAAGCAATTTTGGAAAGGAACCTTGTGAAATGGAAGAATCTACCTGAGAGTTTGGCTACTTGGGAGTTTTACTATGATATGCTTCAAAAGTTTCCCAATTTTTACCCTTAAGGACAAAGGTGTTTGAGGAAGGGGGTATTGCCGCAACATTTACATGTGTGGCCTTTGGCTATTATATTCTCTTAAATAAAGTAACATTTAGTTGTTTTGATTACTATCAGCATTTACATGTGTGTCCTTTGTAGTCACAGCAGTTACGTGTGTCCTTTGGCTTGTGTGTATGATCCTTTATATTGCTAGCCTTATGGGCAAGTGAAATAAACAATATATCATCATACAAATATTCTTCTCCCTTATCAGTCTTCCTTATAATTTTCTATGTGAATGGGACATCGGAATTCCTTCATTTTGTGAATTCCCTGTGTTATTCAAGTGAGGTCAACGAAATACCCTATTCCCTGACTTTTGTTGTTCCAGTAGATGTGAGGGGAGTGAAAAAGTGGGAAGGAGGAATGGGAAAAGAAAAACTAATTGTTATATCGTTCAAGTGGGTTAATTGTCAATGGGGTCATTCGTTTCCTAAAATATTTGATTCTTTTGAGCCCAAATACACATAAAGAAAGAGTGTTTTGATTTTTATGCCCCCTCCATTGGACCACTTAACCTCACATTTTCATTTATTCCAATCTTATCCTTTCAAAAATATTCAAAATTTGATTCAGAATTCCAATTTTTTTTTTTTTGAAATTATCTATGTACAACATAATATACTCTTTAATAAAGCTTACCCAAACAAGCGTTATTAAAAGACTTCTCCAAAGTTAAATTTAAATTCCGACTTTGTCTTTGACATAATTAAATCCGGAGTGTATTTTTCTAATATAAATCCGAAATGTGTGGGTGTATTTTTAAAATTAAACGGTAAAATGAGAAGTTTTGGGTTATGTTGGGGGGTAAGTGGACTAACAGAAAGCGTGTGAAAAAGAACGTTTCAAAAAAAATACAAGCCCAACTCGCAATGTTACAAAAATGGCACCCTCCGGGCCCGCAATTAAAGATTAGGGGCTTCGCATTAAAACCCTAAGCACTAAACTTAGAAAAGCAAAAAAAACTCTAACCCTATGTTAAGATGGAGGAGGATTCAAATATTTTTGTTCAAATTTTTGAACTAAAACATTTGAATTCCCCTAAAAAATTTACAATATTACTTCCTAAAAATGCTCCATCTAAACATACACTACGTGTTGAATTAGCAAATGCAAAAGGAGTTTAATATTTCATAAGCTTCAAATTTAGGTTGGTTCCTCAAATTTTACTCTATGTTCTGTTGAATGTTAGGTGCATGCTCAATTTTTTACTTAATAGTTGTAATGAGATAAAAAGAGATAATATATGTTTAATATACAATTTTTATTTTATTTTTTATCTATAAATTTATAAACATGTGATATGCTTATGTTATGTTAAAAAGTGATAAAAAATATTTTGTTTTCAAAAATAATAAACTCCATGAAATGTAATAAAATTGAATAGACAGTAGCAGATTTAAAAATTTCATAAGAGATAGTAAAAATCAGGCAAGTATAGGAGCATATTAGAGGGAATGAGAACATATAAATGGCAATACGAAGATTCATATAGATGACAAAATGTCAATGAGGAAAATAGATGTTTAAGAAAAGCAAACGGGTGTGCATGGTACATAAATCATACCGATTTCTACCTTAGGATTTGCAGCAGTCAAACATCTCAAATACTGCTCAACACACTTATTGAGAGCTTAAGCAAGACCATCGGTTTGTAGATGGTAAGCAGCGCTCATAGCCGAATTGGAGCGCTAGATGGGAAATAGATGCTGCCAAAATTTGCTCGTAAAGACCTTGTCTTTATCAGAAACAATAGATTTAGTCATGTCGTGAGGTTTAACAATGTGTGACAAGAAGACCTCTGCTACCCTTTTATTTTGAACATTCATCTTTAAGAACTATAAAGTGGCCATATTTAGTAAGGTAGTCCACTACTACAAATATGACCATGTATGGGCACTATGACCGAGTATGGACAACGATTGAAGCTGGCCCGCGGGAAACACGGTAGAAGATTTGGCCTGTTGACAAATGGAGCAAGTGGCTACATAGTTTTTGATGTCACTGTGCATTTTGGGCCAAAAGAGTTGTTACCTCACCTTAGAAAATTTTATGAGCGACACCAGCATCACTTGCAAATTGGGAGGAGTACTATTTTTGTGAGGACCTTGGAAATGAGAGGGCTTTGGGCAGGAAGGACAAGACATTCTTTCCAAAATAACTATCCATCCTTAATTGAGCAGTACGACTCATAACATGTGTTCTGCTGACATAGAGTGAGCGGTTGGCTTATGGAAGGGTCCTATGCAAGTTCTTGCTTCAATTCTTGTAAGAACAACACATGTGGTTCAGACCAAGCAAAGGAAAATAGTTGGGATAAGGCATCTGCGAGTATTTACCATGCCAATATTCAATGGTAAAGTCATAACCAATGAATTTGCACTACAACAAAAATGGTTGTTACCGGCAATTAATTGGCGGCCATAAGATAATAGTCGATAATTTATTTACTCAATTATCATCTACTGGCAGTTAATAATAAAGGCCGGTGAAACTAATACTCTAAAACAAAAAAAAATAGTAGTAGTATTAACATTTAAAAAATAGAAATAGGTGAAACTAATCAATCAGATCTCTCGCATCTCGCTCTCCCTGTCTCTCTCATCTCGTTCTCCACTAAAATCACAAATCCTAAATTTCTTTCAGTGACAACTCCGCAACCTCGTCTCGTCTTTTGCAAATCACAATTTCGCAAATTGTAAATCACAATCACTATCTCGTCTCGTCTTTTGTAAATCACAGCTTTGCAAATCGATTGTTTTTGGTTGATCGCAGGTTTAGGGTTTTGGATTAGATTTCATTCTTTCCCTCGAAGAAAATCGCCAGCAAGGGGTTTATCTCTCACCCTCTCTTTCAGTTCATTTAACGATTCTCCTTTGCGCTAGATCGATTGTTTTTTGTTGATCGCAGCTTTAGGGTTTTGGATCAATTTTATCATTGGATGCTCTGCTCATCAGTTCCTTTGCGCTAGATCGACTGTTTGCGGTTGAATTTGCGCTAAAACGGCTTCCTGCTTATCAATGGATTCTCTGCTCATCAATTCCTTCGTATTTCATCCTCTGCTTCAATAGTTTAGGTTCTCACAAATCAAATGTTCAATTTCCTCTTTACTATTTGTAGTCTCTTTCTTTAATTTGCAATCTTCTACAATGCTTGTGTGCACCTGTAGTTTAACAAGTCAAATGTTTAATTTCATCCTTTGTTGATTCTCTTATTTTCACACATTATTGTGCGTAGCTGAACTCATAGGCCTTAGCCTGTAGCATCAGTGCCACTTCTCGTTTTAATTGGATTTGTTTGCCTGCTAACATGGTGTGTCTTCTGGCTTTGCACAGGGAGGCAATAGTGAGACAAATTCAATATTGAGGCCTCTTAATTTGGATGATTTCGTTTAGAAAAAATCCAAGGTATACAATATTTTATTTGTTCTATTTGAATTGTTAGGTTTTTATTTGAAATCATACAGCTTTCAACGCGTATTCCTGTTGTCTTTCTGTGCATTTGTGATGTGATATGAAATCACTCCTTAATACTTTTGCATTTATTATTTGATTGAATGAATGCTTTTGTATGCAGAAAGATGGAAAGAGAATGTTGGTAGCCAAAGTTTTGGTTCTGAACTGCCACAATTCTTTTCAACCGCTAGCCATCGATGCCTTTCCAAAGCGCAACTTATGGGAGTTTCAGTTATCATTCAATCCCTAATATCTTTTTTTTAGATTTCAGTAGTTTTTTCAATGCAATTATGGCAAAATTGATTGGAAGAACCATGACAAACAATGCTTCAAACACTCAAATAAATGGTGTTCATGCATTATGAAGAATATACTACAGGCAATTTATTAGGACTTCCAATTTCTTCGATGGTTGCTTTGATTTCTCCTCTTTTGATGCTAGAAGGGAAACAACATGTTTGTCGCCTATTGTTTTATCGTCTATTAATGCTTCTTTGTCTAACATCAATTTGACAAGAATTTTGATGTGTGAAGGTATATGTCATGAAAAGACTTCGACATCCAAATATTCTTATCTTTATGGGGGCAATAACATCACCCCAACGTCTCTACATTGTGACAGAGTTTCTCCCACTGCTCGTTCTAATCGGTACTTTTTTTTTATGTCAACATACTTCATTTAATTGATAATGAAATCATCATTACAAGATACATGAAGCAATTGAGGTTGGACATTACCAAACCGAAAGCTAGGATCAACAACTTTAAGAGAAACTACAACACATGGAATATGCGCATCGGAGCCATTACATGTAGACATATTAGAGGCCCTAAAGGCATAACTAACCCCAACACAACAACCTAACATCCAGATTAACACTAGCTTCAACACCCAGTTAGAGGTAATCATTGAATGAGACTTCGCGGTCTTTCTCCCAATCCAGTTACGGATGATATCTTTGGCTAGTGTATGCTCCATTCGACTCAAAATGGTCTCAAGATTCATCCTCTTAGTCTGAGAAACCGAGGCTAGATGGTGATAGGAGAGGCGTTCTGGAAAGGTGTCATCTCCTAAGGTTCTAACAGTCTCCAAATAACAGGGCCACAACCCAGTGCTAAGGCAGCCCGGTGTTCTAAGGGGACTTTCAGCAAACACCAAATATGCGTTTTGAAATCAAAAAATGCTGAAGCACACAAGAGAGAAACGAAACACCTTCAGGGCACCAGAACAACAGCATCCAAAGAGAACCAATCGCAGCCATGGTGGTTTTCGTGGTGGCCGAAGGGGAAACGCAGAGCCCGGAGAAACAGAGAATGTGCCAAACCTGAGCAGTAGCGATGCTGAGAGAGATGAAGATCCCACACAGTCCTTTCCTTTGAAACTTGGTGGTGGTTCAGGCGGTGGTCGGAGCACCGACGTCATTGGGGCAGGGCGAGCATGAGGAGGCAGCAGCATGTTCCCCGGAAGATAACTTACCCCAGAGAGAAGACAGCCGAACATTCTGAATGGCGGAGGCTGGGCGAGGGCGAGATCGGCAGAAGCAGCAGCGGAGGCTCCGGTCTGGCCATGGTGGGTCTGGAGGGCTTTCGAGTTGGTGGCAGGGGATCTGGGAAGCCGATAGAAGAAGGGGTTATGGAGTGGTGGGAGAGATCCTTAGGGGAAAGATCGAAGGGTTTGGGTTGCTGTTGGGATGTGTTGCTGATGACGGAGGTTGTGCGATGGGGAGATGAGAGATCGAGTATGTGGTAGGGATGGAAAGAGGAAAGAGAAAAAGAACCCCACCTAAAGGGGGGAGGCAGAACCACCACATGGGAGGGGGAAAAACCAGCTAACTGAGGCAAACCTCCACGAAACCCTAGTTTCGGGAGGGGGATGACGGCACGGTAGAGAGAAGCCAGAACTTCTCTCTAAACCATGGACCGCACAGCTTGTAACCTCGCATTTTGGTTCTAGTTTGCTATACCTGTGTCACAGAGTACTGAACTGGGGCTGATTATTGTTGTTTTTAGGTGTATTTTGCAACTTGTGCATCTCAGAAAGCATGTATTTGGGTATTTGAAGCAATTTCTTGGTGGCAGTATTTATAGTCAGTTAATTTGTTCAATTTGTCCTTGTTACAACACTTCATCTGATATACAGAACACTGATTCTAGGGTTTAATTTTAAAATACTATAAAGATATTTATCTAAAAGCGTACAAACTAGTTTTACTATTAAATTTATTTTAGAACATAGGTACCTGTTCAGTACCATGCCTTAAGATCAGGGTCCAAGAAGAGCAGTTGGTACGTTGTGTCTCGTGCTTTTCCTTCCCTAGGTCGAGGTCGGCTCGAGGCTCTGGAAGTCGGGATCTTCTGAGGTTGTGCTTTTCAGCGTCGTCTTCCCTCGAGGCTGGACTCGGCGGGTTGGGTATCCGCAGACAATCTGATGCCAAAGTCAGCGATCAGAAATCAGTGAGAGGTACAAATGAGCAAAACGTACCTGATCTTGGGGGGTAGAGTCGTATTTATAGACGCGGAGTTGGGGGTTCAACAAGTCTTGCCTAATTCGAAGCCGTTGGATCAAGCCGCTGCGATCTGGTTTGTCGATCCTGGTTCTGGACCGAATACGCTCTATTGGGTCGTTTCTCTACGCGGATTGGTTCTCTTGTCCCAGTCCCGAAAAGTACCATTTTTATTTTTTATTTAAAATAAATTTTCACTAGTTGTTTAATAATTAAATTGTTTAAATATTAAAATTTGAATGATAGATAATTAATTTACAAATATCATCTACAATTTAGGAGTTAATAATTCAAATAGTACAAAACATCACATGATGTGGTTTTTAGGAATCATTAAGCAAATCCCTCGCATTCTACAAAACGTCGAAAAATGTGAAAGTTGGTGACCTCTACACGTTACCTATCGGTGGAAATGGATTCTCTACTTTGATGTCGGGAAAATACAAAACTTATACCTTTAAGTTTTTTGGGTAAGCAATAATGGTAAACACGTAGGCACGAGGCAGATAGTTTAATGACCCAATACCTTTTTTTTTAGTATTTTAAATGCAACATACAATGACGAGGGATGAAATAATTAGCCGAAGCTATGAAACAAACAAATATTGTCATACTATATTATATTATTATAGACATTTAAATTGTATTGACACAATTTATGGACGTTTAATTGACAATGACGTAATTCAAACGCCCACAAAACTAAGAGTTTGGTCTCATCGTATCATGCTCCTAAGGATAGGCATGTTAAAATGGCACCATGCCATTTCTTTAAATACAATAACTATTATTTTTGTACTGATGCCAGTAGACGATGAAGTTTGACTACTCAAAAAATTTATAACAATTTATTAAGGGCTGCTAAGGAGTAATAGGATAGGCGTTGAAAACTTTCACCGTGAATGGGGACCTATGTATAATTGTCTTTTGTCTAGTTTGATACCGTATATTTCGACTCTTCTCTACAACTCTTCATAGAATATGACATAGTTTTGTAAAATTAAAGAGTTAATTATGTTTTTTGCTCTTGTAAAATTTGGATTTTTGGTTTTAGTTCCTCAAAAATGTTTTGCATACTTTTTGTCATTTTTTGCCATTTATGACTTTTAATAGTATTTTTTAGACTTACGAATTTCCGCTATTGAAAGTCATGAGAGACTATGATTCTGTTTGGTAAAAAGTAGCGGATGACAGATAAAGTAACGGATGCGCTAGTGTATAGTGGATAAGCTAACAAATAGAAAATCGCGTGTTTGGTAAAACTAATGGCTAAACTAATAACTTATATATGTAAACTGACATAAATAAATAAAGATTTAAAATTGTTTAGTTTAATTTAAAGAGGATAGAGAAAGAATTTTAAAAAAATAATAAGGGTAAAACTGACAAAAACAAGTAAGACGATCTACGCTATCTGCTATCGTTTCAAAAAACACTACTTGGAGGAGTGTTTGGAAAAAGGCTAATCGCTACCCAAAAAATTCTAAACACTACTTCTGTGCATCATCAGTTATCATTCTCTCAACTTTTTCATCATTTTATTTATGTGATATGAAATATTTAACATTTCATCGTGAATCATTTTCATGTTGTGTTCAGGAATTAATGTCTGTTTCATCAGAAATCATATCATGAAATATATTATATAAATCATAACAGTGATCCAAATATACACACACATGCAACTTAACTTTGGTCTTTTCCATCCAATAGTTTAACTTCGCAGTACACTTTGCCCCCTCACACACTATTTATCGTTTTAGTTTTTTATTTTAACTTTTAATGATGTAATTTGTCGTGTCTCAAAAAGAGGATTTGTCCTCTAATATAACTGCCGCTAAATACATGAAAAAAAATTAATAGCCTCGTGGGAATTCACACAGAAAAATAGATCAACAATATAGGCAAATTTTACCCCAAAAATAACAGATAAATAATATATAAGTGAAAAATTATTATCAAACACATCCTTTAAATATTTATATTATCTTGGTATATGTCCTTTGAAACTTTGTGAGTAAGAGTTTGTAATTTCATTGTTACAAACTGTTTCCTACCAATTTATCTTATAATACAATTTTTTTTTTGTTTTTAATCATTGTTCTAATAATTATGCCACAAATCTAAATGTATTTGCAGTTGGCTCTCGTTGGAAGTAATGCATCCCAATCCGGAGAAGATTATTGGCACTCTGTCTGGCCTAACACTCCTCTTCCTAAGACTCTCGGATCTCCTCATGCCTTGTTAGTAATTATGCATAAGACACTCTACATAATTTTTGTGTAAATTTCTAGCAATTAATTTCGGTGTTTAATTAATCAAAATTCTCAGACACAAAATGCTATTGTATTGTACCACTATACACATGTTTTCATATGAGTTGGGGTCTTGAAATAACACTAAGATCACTTGGAAATTATTTTTGGTCTTTTATTGTGCAGACAGTGAAATCCCCATTAAAGCAAAAGAAGAGAAGCAGTATTGGACTGTCTTTTTCGAACAGGATTTGTATCCTGGCAAACAAATGAGCTTGGGCGTCCATAAACATTCTGATTTTCATCATCAACATTTTCAACCAAGGATCATAAAAGCACACCAACCTTTTCGAATTCACGTATGGGAAACACGTGAAAAAGAAGCAAAAGCACACCAACCTTTTGGAATTTCCGTATGGGACACACATGAAAAAGAAACAAAAGCACACCAACCTTTTGGAATTTCCGTATGGGACACACATGAAAAAGAAACAAAAGCACGCCAACCTTTTGGAATTCACGAATGGGAAACACGCAAAAAAGAAAGTTAGCCTTTGGGAGTTCGCTCATGGAAAGAGAGCACTGATGACTATTGTGGGAAACCATCAGCTGTAGGAGAAGAAAAGTACTGTGCACTATCTTTGAAATCAATGGTGGATTTTGCCATTTCAAAGCTTGGAACAAATATCAAGGTCATTTCAAGTTCCTTTACCCAAGATCGCGATCAATATGTGGTGGAAGAAGTCAAGAAAATTGGAGATAAAGCAGTGATGTGTCATAGATTGAATTTCGAAAAGGTTGTATTCTATTGCCACCAAGTCAATGCAACAACGGCATATATGGTCCCATTGGTGGCCTCTGATGGAATTAAAGCTGAGGTACTAGCTATTTGCCACCATGACACAAGAGGTATGAATCCTGATGTGCTCTATGATGTTCTCAAAGTCAAGCCTGGAACCACCTCTGTTTGCCATTTTGTCGGTAATAAGGCGGTTGCTTGGGTACCTAATGGTGATGCAAGTAACTAGTCTAGTGACCATCCTTGTGTCATGATCTAGACGGGTGCTATCTAGCCATGCACATTTTTCTCATTGCTATTACATTTCATGTAACGGTGGTTGAGCAATTTGAAATTTTATGAGTTCATTGTGCTCAAACGGTACTTGTTTTAAAGTGATGGCAAGAAGAAATACGATGTGCAATATTATATCCTATGCATCAAGGATTCTATGTATTCTAAATAAACTAGTTATAAACCAGCAATTTAGGACTATGTTGTGTCTTCTTTTATGTTGGTACCCTATGAGTAATGAAGTGACGTATATAAGTGTTGAGTTTTTGAGGTAGCATCTTATTTATATATTCCAACTTTAATGATCATTGCTGAGATATTACAATCCTTGTGAGGAAATAAAATTTTTTATATCGAAAGTCAAACGAAAAAGTAATTGTTTAAAGTTGGAAGAGGCACCAACCATCTCATCCAAACGCTCTTCAGTTTAGGATCAATACTTTTCATAGAAAAGAGTTTCAAAATTATCGCCAATTGCCCAATTCGACTTAAGGGCAAGTGCACCTATCTCAAAATTAATTAAGTGGAGTATTTGGAAACCCGAATGTCGAAGCTACTAAGATTGTAACAGTTACCAAAACTATATAGGATATTTTACAAATTTAACAATTGGGTTAAAGTAGGATTTGGAAAAAATCACTTTTCGGAAACTTGACCTATGATAGTAACAAAGAGATGTAGAGGCAAGCAGAATTTAGGATTTATTTTTAGGGAGTGTTCACATCCAGGACAACCACTCTTGAGAGTTCGGTCCATACTCCTTCGTGGCCGACACGATTGTCTCCTGAGAGGACAAGAAAAGATATCTGGGAACCTGTTAGCCTGTAATTTCGACAGGCTAAATTAAATGCAGTCAACGGGGTTTGATTTTGGTTTGCTCAGAAGAAGGTGCTGGTTTCGACACAGAAGAGTTGTATCAGAAGGCGAATTCGACAAAGCCTTAGACTTAACAAGAATTGAAGGGTGATTTTCGACGAAAAGAAGGCTGGGATTCAAATAGCAAGTCAAAATCAAGTGCTCGCCGTCGAAGTTCTGGCAGTTACCCTAGTCGAAGGCTGAAACAGTTTTCTTTTTGAATTCTCTGTGAAGTTAGTTAGTTTTAGTGTTTTCCCTCCTTGTATATGAAGCAGTTTCTCGTAGGAAAAATGGGTCACAAACTCATTACGGAATTCTCACGCTCTAACTTCCAACACATTACAGAGAAAACGAGTCAGAAATGAATGTATGATCTGTGTACCAACTCTCTTTTCCATTGATGCATTTTAATTTGCTTTCTTTATTGCTTTTCTGCAACTTTTTCTTTGTTTTCACTTCGTCCCTATCTGAAGAAATTCGACGGTTTCGCGTGAAACTGGCAGTTATCTTCATTCTTTTCTTTGAAACCGCAAGACCACGCATAATTCTGGGAAAGAACTTTAACACAAATGGTCTTAGGATTTACTAGTTGATCCTGCAAACAGAAGCAATTTCAAACTAGCGGTGCTTACCAAAAACCACGGTAAACAAATTCGCACCCCCGGTGGGACATTTGTGCTAATTTTAAATTTTTTCGTTGAATTTTTAAACTTTGTATTTATCTGTGCATGCAATTAAGGAGTGGAAAACATCTATCTGAGATGGCACGCTCTAGTACAAATAATGCTTCTGCATCAAATGCACAAAGTACACAAAAACAAGCGTCAGTTGGTGACGCTAACGCTGCAAATGGTGCAGGCATAACCGTTGCTATGCCTTCTTCGACAACAATGGGAGTAACTGCTATAACTTCTCCCATAATTACCCCTGTGTCAATGACGACCACTGCAGCATTAACAAATGTTAATACAATGGCTTCTGTGCCACCAATAGTAGGACCAACGAGTCCTTTGATGGCAAATCCAATGGTTGGAAACTTGCCATTTACTATGAGTGGTAGACCTTACCCATATGGCATGCCAACGGCTTTGATGGCAGGCCTTCAGACAAATTCGTCTATTTTTGCAAAAAATGCAATTGCAGGCTATTCCCCTACTCATAGTTCATCAGAAGGCGTTTTTAGTCGAAATGCCCAACCCAATTTGACTACAACATCTTTGTTGGCATTGAGGCAACAAATGGATGATAACAATCATGATATGGTCAATATGTTAACACAACAAATTGGTACAGTGTTTAATCCTTTGATACAAAACACTAATAACAGTTACCAAATGTTACCAGTGTTTATGTTAGTGTTTTGGTCATGTATTTAAATCATCACAATGCTTAGAGTAAGTTATTTGATAACCACATTGTCTTGTAAATGTTTTCACAATGCAGAAGAAAGTTGCATGGCGTAAGTCGCAGGAGGCCGCCGTTTGGGATCTTTTTCATAAAAAAGCTGCTCTTCGACTCGCTGATATGCTCAGAGGTGTTCGTGTGCTGGGGAGTCGACCAGATTGGATAGGAGATCAAGTCTATGATCGCCTACAACACTATTGGAATAATGATCCAAAATTCTTGGCTAGGTGTGCGAGGAATAAGAAGAAGAGAGCATCAGAAAAAGGAGGAAACTTGCACACTGGAGGTTGTATCTCCATGTTGCAGCATGCAGAGAGAATGGTATATACTTAAACTTGTCTTTTCCTTATGCCATTATAACTCACTATTTACAAACTTATATTTTTAATTATAGTCCAAGGAGTTAGGGCGGAAGCCACATGTAGATGAGCTCCATCGCCACACCCACATTAGGAGGGGCACAAGCGACTTTGTAGAGGAGCGTACTCGCGTTGCTCAGGTATATGTCTGGTTGCTTAATAGGAGTTTATATAGACATTTCTGCTTGCTTAATAGGTATATTGGAGATTGTTTTGCCATTATAAAATCATTCCAGTAGAAGCTTCCTTAAGACAATTGGAGTTTTACTTTTATAGAGCTTAATTATATCAATTGATCTTGTACTGTTGCATCTCCAATTGTTGGTATTCTGGCCTGAACTTTGTTATCTTTATCCAATTTGAATACATTTTTTTATTGGTACAGACTGTGATTGGAGCTAGATTATTGAATTTATCTTTCACTTATGGGCATTGAATACTTTTTTTGTGATAGTGTCATTCCTCCTTCCATGTTTGTTTGGAAAGAAACTTGAATTTTATTTATTTTGGCAACATTCCGTTTTCACACTGAATAATTAAAGAGAAGTATTCAAGTTTGGAAGCTTATAAGATTAATCTGTTTTTACACTGAACATTCTGTTTCACATTCTGTTTGGAAGCTTATAAGATTAATCTTTTTAGCAGATTGTTTGATTTGGTCATGTATTTTTTCTTGTCATATGGTATTCAAGTTACTTGTACAAGAAAAATAAAAGTAACCAATATTTTAGGGGTCTCCTTCATGTCAGAAAATCATTCTGTACAATTGGAACTTGAAGCTGCCGGTGATGAGACCATTGAATTAAGTGTTGAATCAAATTGAAGATTATTATTTGTAGGATTCGTTGATTTGTTTTCCAATGTTGGAGTATAGAAATAATCTTGGGTTTATGGTCGTTTGATATAAATTGGGTTATGTCTCAAGCATTATAGCATATTTTTATGTCTCAATTATTTAATTTAGATTCTTTTGGTGTTTTTTTGTGTGCATTTAATAGGAGGAGTTTCACCGGCGGTTGTCTCAGTCTAATATACCAGTAGTCCCCGCTGAGTTGGAGAACTTGAAGCGGTTGTTGTGGGAGGAAGTTGTTGGAGGGCCCAATAAGAGGAGTCTGTATGGGACAGGAGGCATATATGGCAATATGTTAGACTCTAGAGCTTCGACGAGTGAGAGCCTGTCCCCTAAGGCCCGTAGGATCATCCAGTCATTGACAGACCAATTTGCACGACAACAGGAGGCGATGGAGGAGAAGGTTGCACGACAAGCACGTCTTATTGACTACGTATTTAGCCAATCTGGGATTCCAGCACCTCCACCTGATTGGCAGCCGCCCGAGCAGGACCAGCCTGCCCAGCAAGACCAGGACGCCCAGCATGACCAGGACGACGTTGCAGATGATGGAGACGGTGGAGATCACATGGACCACACTTATGAGGGGGGTTATTGACGGCACATAGGTAATTTATATTTTAATTAATGTGTAAAATATCTCAGTTTTATTAATTATACTATATAGTAATTATTATTGTTTTTGATTTGTTAGGAGTGTTGCTCAGATGTGGACTTAAAGATGCTACATCAGAATTGTTTGAGTTAATGGAACATTAGTGTTTATGTATCACTTTTAGTGGTATGTTTTGATATTTGGTATTTTGACACTTTAAACTAAATGGTGGATTGGGTTAACACTATTAACATTAGTGTAGTTTATGTTTCACCAAGTTGGTCCATTAGATTGACACTTTTAACATTAGTGGTATATTTTGATATATGTTTGACACTTTTAACATTTAAGTAGTTTATGTATGTTTGACACTTTTGTGGTTTGGATTGAATTGAATTGGTGGATTTGAGTCTGGCAGGAAGTATTGCAAATAGAAATGGCAATGAAAATGACTAATTTTTCAAAAATTCATTTTTTTTTTGCGTACCGACGGATTTGCGACGAATTTACGACGAAATTTTAAACAATTTGCGACGAAATGTTTGGCAGGCATTAATGAATCTTTTAATAATTTCCGACGAATTTGCGACGAATTTTCGACGACAAGATGCCAGAGTTGCGACGACTTTGCCACGAAATTTTGCGACGCCTTTTGCGACGACATTGCGACGAACATATTTGCGACGAAAAAAACCGTCGGAAACGATTTGCGACGACTTCTCGTCCGTCGAAAAGACCGTCTGAAACGAACTTTTGCGACGAGAATTGGTCGATTTGCGACGGCTTTTGCCGTCGGAAATTGCTGATTTTCTTGTAGTGGATGAAGAACGTGAAATAGTGATTGTGACAGAGAGAAGCTTTGCGTTCTGCTTTTAATCGTGAAATAGAATTGTAGGTTGTGTTTTAATCGTGAAACCCTAAGCCCTATTTATAGAGTTTGTGAAAATATGACCGTTGAAGCAACTTGTTAACTTTGTTATTTAAGTGGATAATCGATTTATGGCTTGCAAAACATAGGATGATAATCGATTATTTGCTTTAAAGAAAGAAAGATAGGAATCGATTGTTTGCTTAAATCAAAGGAGCCAAGAATCGATTATGTGTTAAGAAATAAGACAATCGATTGTTTGCTTGAAAATAGGAATAAGACAATCGATTGTTTGCTTGAAAATAGGAAAGTTTCACAAAATTAGGAAGCCCATAATCGATTGCTAGCTTTAAAGCTAACAGGTCATGAATCGATTTTGTGCTTGCAACCAACAAGCTCAAAATCGATTCTTTGCTTTATAAACAAGTAAGGAATCGATTCATTGCTTCTAAAACCAAGTCATGTATGAATTTAATCGATTGATAGCTTTAAATGATGAGAATGAAATCAATTGATGGCTTAAACAATATGAATGAAATCGATTTCTTTACTTCAAAACAATTTCTTTTAAAAACACTAAGCCATGAATCTATTTCTTTTAAAAAACAACAAGTGCTTAACCTATTTTTCAATTGAAAACATATGTTAGGTCCATTTGTGTGAGTGCTAGTGTGTTTAGTGATTTGAGCCGATCTTCAAAAGCGGTTTACAATTCATTCCTATGACACGACCCAACTTCCTAGGGACTACTACCCTTTTCTTGAGTTGGTTGTGCCTTGGAGTTCCATTTGTCACTTTGTCTTAGATTACTTCATCATCAAAACTTCGCCTACAACACGAGATATCCACAGTTATATCTGGGTGGAAAGTTATAAATTAGATTTATAAAAAATTAGTGAAGGAAGTGAAAATATATAAACATTTATACGTATATTAGATGACTAAGTTATGTTTCTTAATTGAAGAGCGGGAACAATTTTGATTGACATTATGTGCAATGTTCCTTTCAATAGTAGTTTGCATGTAATTTTCCTGCAAATTTTTTTAAAATAATCAAGAACAATAACATTATATAAATTAAAAACATTATTGTATCATCATAAAATGATACCTTTTCATCAATAAACTCCATATATGTGTTGAATAATATTTTTTTCAATGATTTTTAAAGTATCCCACATTTTTAAAATTCTCACTTTAAAATTGGACCCTTCAATGGTGTTGGTACATCCTTCAGTGGTGTTGGGTAGTTTGTTGAGAAAACTACAAACAACCTAATCAACTATGAGAACCTAATCGTTAGTAATCACGATTGTAGGTAAATAAACCATAATGTGTTAGGAGGGAGAAAGGATTGAAAATGCAAAAATGGGGAAGAGTGCACTAATGATATGATTAGTAGTGTATATAAAGGCTATAAATTAAGGGAGGAAATAAATGAGTTAATATTATTATTACTTATTTGTTTCTAAATATATGTAAACACCATTATTGATTACTTAAATTTAGAGACTTATGATATTTTATAACCATGAGATGCATTAATGGTAAAAATATAAGTTGCGGGCTATATAGAATATGATTAGTTTTACATAAAGAATTTAAAAGATTTATAAACTTTTTTTTGACAGTAAAAGATTTATAAACTTGACACATCCCAGATACTATCTCACCTGGGAAAGGTCTTAGACAAGGGGACCCACTGTCCCCTTATTTGTTTATTCTATGTGCGGAAGGCCTTACCACTCTTATTAAAAAAGCAGAGGCCAGAGGAGACATTCATGGAATCAGTGTGTGTCGTGGGGTCCCACCCACCACACACCTCCTTTTTGCTGATGATTGTATTTTATTTTTCAGGGCCACTGAATCTGAAAGCAGGCAATTACAGGAGATTGTTAATACTTACGAGAGAGCATCTATTAATATGCAGAAGTCAGAGATATTCTTTAGCAGAAATACAAGTCAAGAGACTTGGGGACAAATAATTTATATGTTAGGTGTCTCGGAGTGTATTCGCATTGACAAGTATTTAGGGCTTCCATCAGTGATTGGTAGAAACAAGAACCAGATTTTTGCTTTTCTTCGGGACACGACTTGGAAGCGCACACAAAGTTGGTCTGGCAAGCATCTTTCTAAGGTAGGTAGAGAGGTTCTAATAAAATCTGTGGCTCAAGCAATTCCTACATATTGTATGAGTACCTTTTTGCTTCCATCTACTTTAGGTGAGGAGTCGGAAAGGATGCTGAGTTCTTTTTGGTGGGGTACTAATCGAACCAATTCCAAAGGTATCAAGTGGCTAAGCTGGGAAAAGCTCTCTATGAGGAAGGAGTTTGGAGGTATGGGTTTTCATCATTTCTATGGTTTCAATTTAGCAATGCTAGGGAAGCAGGATTGGAATATTTTTACCAAGAGAGATACTATAGTGCATCGTGTCGTCAAAGCTAAATATTTTCCGGATGGAGATTTTACCGGGGCTCACTTGGGCCATAATCCTAGTTACATTTGGCGTAGTATCTATACTTCTCGGGTGGTGTTAAATTTGGGATATAGATGGCGAGTTGGGAATGGTAGAAGCATCAATGTTTGGAAGGACCCATGGCTAAAGGGTCGAAGTGATTCTAGAGTGACATCCCCGTTGATACAAGGTTTGGAAGACTTGAAGGTGTGTGACCTTTATGATGTAGCGTCTAGCGATTGGAATAATGCTCTCATTGATTCAATTTATTTAGCTGCCGATGCAAGCTTAATTAAATCCATGCCTATGTTTATCCGTGAAAGTGACGACAATATCACTTGGTGGAGAAGACGGAATGGGTCTTATTCAGTTCGATCGGCCTATTATGCGGTGATGGAGGATTTGATTGATAATTCACACCTAAGGAAAGAAGGTGACTGGTTAGCGCTATGGAGGACGAAAGTGCCTCAAAAGGTTAAATTATTAATGTGGCGTGCAGCTAGGAGAGTATTACCAACAAGGAGCAACTTACACAAAAAGATGGTAAACTGCGAGTTAAACTGTCCGATGTGCACAGGTAATGATGAAGATGAATTGCATTTATTTTTTGATTGTCCTAGGTCACAGGAAATTTGGGCACATAGTGGCTTGCAGGCTGATGTAGCACAAGCAAGATCAACTACTGATAATTTTAAAGATTGATTCTGGAGTTTGTTGAGATCTTTACCGATTTCCCGAACGGGTGCTTTTAGTATGGTGATTTGGGCAATTTGGATGGTGAGAAATGACAAGATCTGGGAGAACATTGATACAGTTGCTGTAGGTGCAGTGAGGAGGTCAATGGAATTTCTGTGGGATTGGGAGGTTGCTAGGAAGAAGCATGGTCCGACTTTGGTAGTGCAACAACATCGGGATAATGAAGTGGTGCGATGGTTAAAACCGTGTGACGGAGAGCTCAAGTGCATTGTGGACGCCGCACTATTTAATCAACAAGGTCGATACGGCATTGGGATGTGCATTAGGAACAACTTGGGATAGTTCGTCAAAGCTAAAACTATGAATTTTAACGGCATACCTCTTCCTCAAGAAGCGGAGGCTATAGGGCTCAAGTTTGCTATTGAATGGTTGCGAGGGTTGGGTCTTCAAGCGGTTACCACAGAGCTAGATTGTTTACCAGTGGTGAATGGTGTGACAGAACCAACAATCAAAACACAGACTTAGGCGTTATTATTTCTTCTTGTAAATTATTATTATCAAATTGTGAAAGCTATAGGATTAGCTACATCAAGAGACAAGCTAATCTCGTTGTTCATACTCTAGCTAGGACATCGAGATACTTTGCTAGTTCTCAAGTCTTTGATTTCAGGCCAACCTATATTGATACTATTCTTATGAATGAAATGAAATAAGTTTTGTTTTGTGTAAAAAAAAAAAGTAGCATAAGTGCAGAACCCGCGACCGTCAAATAATTTCCACCACTAATGAAATAACTTGGAATTGAAATTAATTAAGAGGAATATAAAACGGTAACCGTAAAGGGAGGTGAATATGTAAATATGCAAAAGGAATATAATACTTATTAAACTTTTTGAGGAAAAACATATTTACTTATTATAATAGTTTAAATTTAACCACCATTTACATTTGACACTAAGGAAATGAAGTGGTCTTTGAGGAAAAACATATTTACTTATTATAATAGTTTAATAAGTTTTTTTTTTGTCATTTCCTTAGTGTCAAATGTAATGGTGGTTAAATTTCCTCCAACAATAAAATAAAAGGCATCACTCATCGTAGTTTTAAAAGGAAATACATGTGTTTTGTAATTTTTTTTAATTCATCTACATTATTATAATTGTTAAATAGGTTTATTCACTAAGTTAGATTTTTAAAAATTCTAATAATAATAATATTATTAGAAATTATTTCAGCAGAGAACATTGAGATTTATCTATCTATTATATATATATATATATATATATATATATATATATATATATATTCTCATTAGAAAATATCATTTTCATAAGAATATAAAACTAATTAAATAATAGTCCACTATGAGCCAAGAAAGTTTAATTTCAATTTAATAAATATAATATTTATTTAGATGCCTTGTAAACGAATTAATAATAAGAATGGTGGCAATAATTTATAATGAATAAGAATTAATAGGTTGGTAGTTAAGAGTGTAGTGGGCACAAAATAAAACAATTTAATTGATAATAGAATCAAGTTGATAATTAGTACAAATATAAATTGAAAAACTCAAGATTCATTGTAGAGGCTCCATTGGGGTTTGCTACATATATAGATTTAATTAGTGTAAAAACTCCGTAAAAAAAAAGTGTAAAAACTGTTAGTCTTCACATAGGATTTTAAAAGTTAACTTAAATTAAAACTAAGTAATTATTTAATGCTGTTTAATTTTCCACTAAGCTTAGATTACATTTAAGATTTAACTAAAATGCATGTGCGGTTGCTCAGGAGCACTTGAATGAGATGGTATGAGTTTCTTCCACATTAACCGAGGTTCTATAAGTTCGAATCCAGTCTTGGGCATGCAAAAATGTTAAATCTCTTAAGGAAGAACTTTGCCATGTGTGTTCAGAGGATACTCGGTTTATACCAAAAAATAAATGCATGGGTGGGTGAATATAATCTTTCAATTTCAAATTTTGGTTTTGACATTAATTATTGAGGAAGATCCGATTAGCATAGCAGTTACTTGGTTGGAAAAATGTGTTTATAGTATGATGTTCATGTCTCTCTAACTCAGTGGGAAAAAGAAAATAGGAAAGGGAATTCGTGAAGTGTGTGGTCTGACTTGGAGGCATGCCCATATCATATGTCTATTAGAGGACTATATTAGTGTATTTTAAAGTGTTGGACAATTTTATGTTCTTTAAATTCTGTTTTAATCAATGACGGCTGATATCCTCAATAGTGGATCTTGACAAAAAATAAATAGGAGAGGACCAAAATAACGAATATATAAACAAAAAGTTAACCGGCGACCCCAAATACGCCCCATGACGCTCTTAACCCCTCAGCCACTGACATCTTTATTGTTAATGTTCTTTCGGTTATATATATTCTAACTTTGAGTATAAAATTTATGTGTATATATTAATTTTTTTACAAAATTTGGGGCGTACCGTGGCATCCCCAACTCCCATTAAGATCCGCCATTGGTTATCTTGATGATAGCTTGAAATAATATGATAATGCCATCATCATAATTGAAAGGTTATTACTTAATACAATCGAAAGGTAGATGTTTAATCTTAGTTGTGCATCGCACGAGTGTGTCGTCACAAAGCAATTGATAAAAAATGAAGCCTTTTCTTCAGTGTTATAAAACCCGGCTCGGTCTGGCGAAAATTGTTTGACTCGACCGGTTTATTTGAAAGTCCGGTGAACCAGTCAGCTAAACCAAACCAGAGCGCAACCAGAACCTCATGTGTTTGTTAATTTTAATGCCCGATAAAAGTAAAACATTGGAATCGAAATGGTGGTCGAAGTATTGGTTGATGGAGGTCGGAGTGGTGGTTAATGGTGGTCAAAGTGGTGGTTGACGGTGGCCGCAGTGGTCGGAGTGATCATTAGCGGTGATCGGTGGGGGTTGGTTGTGAAGCATATTTGTTTCGAATCCAAGGATCTAAGTTTCCGAAAACATGTTTATTCGCATGCAAGCAAATTTTGGTCCTCGATACTAATTTGTAAACAAAAAACAATAGAAAGGAGTTTGAAATAAAATTGCAGCGCAAAGCATTCAAAGGAAACTTAGAATTAATGGTTTGAATTAATAAAAGGAGTTTGAATACTCACCATATACGCACAAGGATAAAGCGGAAGCGCATAGATTAGGGTTTTCACCTGCTGAGAAAAGCAAGGGAGCTAGGTTAGAGGGAGCAATAGAGAAGACGGTGCACGAAGGTGAAACAATCCGAAGACTAGAGCTCGAAGGTGAAATAACATATCTGATTCGGAGAAGCAGAAGAAGAAACGCCTTGCGACCGGCAATTTCTGAGTTGCTAGGAGTGAATTCTGAAGCAATTTCTGAGGGAATGAGAATGAAATCTGAGAATCAACAACTTATATTTCACCTTGCAAATTAGGAAGAAATTTCTGAGGGAAGAAGGAAATTACCTTGCGATTTAGGAATTAGTTTTTGAGGAAAGAAGGAAATGAATTTCTGATGAAGTGAATGAGAAACGCAAGGTCTATAATGCACCTGAATCAATAGGCGAGCAGAGGGAGTGAATTAGGAAACAATTTATGATGGAGTGAATTAGGAGGCCATGCTTCACCTTCATGCTCTCTTTTCTCTTTCTGAAGTAGTGTCGCTAGGTAACTAGGTTACAAAGGAGCGAATAGCGAAGGGAGGGAAGCAAAAAACGGACCGATAACTGAAAAGTGTGTTCGAACTGATTTTGATGAAAAAGAGACTTTATTAATCGGTTGTCAACAAACCCGATTCTAAATGTCCAAATATGCACATTTCTAATCGGTTGTTTAAACAACTGATTCCAAATGTATAAAATAGTCTCACCAACATTCAAGCAATTGCAAAATTGTCACCGCGTCCACATTTGGAATCGGTTATCCAAACAACCGACTCCAAATAGTGCTTTTTAAAGCAGATTTTGCACTAGTGAAACATTGGTCATTTATATTCAACCGCCACATTTGATGGGCATTACAATCTAACATCATGTTACAATCTAACTGCTTATCAAAAAAAAAAATGTTACAATCTAACTGATTCTAACGTACTTACAATATGGGGTTTGAAATAAATACCATAAATAGTTTAATTACGCGTTAATTGTTAGAGGGGAGGGGGAAGCGGGGTTCGAACCCCGTACGCCTATAGTTTAATTACACTATGTGAATGTTTCAAACTTCATATTGCAAATACGCTAGTTAAGGTATGGCGTTTGAAAATTTCATTTCGCAAGTAGTGTATTTATAATATGTACTGGCGGATGCACTCCTATGCATATGTGGGCAATTGCTCCCAACAGATTCAATAAATATTACTTCAAACAACTATGAAAAGTAGCATTGTTTAGGGGTTTGGACAAATCCAAACCAAACCCACAATCCAATCCAAACCGATATGTTTGGTTCATACATTTTTCGTGTTTGGGTCAAACTCGAACAAATCCTAACAAACCCATGATTGTTTGGTTCGGATAATGGATTTTAAAAAACAAACCCGAAACCTGAACCAACCCATAATAAGTCGTACTAGTTTTGTAATTTCAGAAGCGCGAGATTTTATTTACTTAGACTTTTTACATTACTAATTTATGATCAAGTTATAAAATTTTAAGACTATTAATTGGAAAAATATTAATGGATTTTAGTTTGATTCAGTGTAATTTTTAAATTCTAGAATTTTTTTTTGGCTATTTAGAAATGATGGAATCTGTAGTAATCTTTGCACCAAGACAACAACAAAATTTAGAACCTGCGAACATAGAACACGTTAGATAAACAACCGGAGGGGTCTATCGACGCGTCCTGAAGGATTTATCCGCCTCCACAGTGCAAATCCTCCGAGGGTACAACCGGTCTCGTCTCAATCGCAGTAGCGAAGGAGGATTCCGAACTCGCAAGAACGATTTGTATATGTGACACGAGATGAACCCAGGAGTGTTTGATTTGAGGAGAGAAAAGCGATTTTTCGGATGTGAGTCAATAGCTACTCGACTAGCTTTTTATAGGCTACACATCTAAGTGATGAAGCAAACGCTCCATCAGAATTTGAAGCCAAAGAAAAACCGAAATCAATAAAGAAAATATCAGTTATAAAATCAATTGCCATAAACCATAGGTTATAAAATCAAACGGTTTAATGAAAATAGCTGCTGAGAAATGAGAAATAAAATGTCATCATAAGTCAGTTACGAAATCAAGTGGAAATAAACGGTCCAATGAACTATCCATTTGGGAAATAAAGCAACATCAATTTGTTGTTACAAAATTTACTTTGCAATTCGGTTTGACCAAAAGTAGCTTAAATTGGGCATTTTCAGATAGGCTAATATAAAACCAAAAATAAGTATAAAAATAGTATATCATTAAGCTTGTGCGCGCAAGGGAGTCCCTTCTATTTGCTTGTTTACAAGCTCTCATTAAGCTTTAGTATATAAAGACTTTGGTGAGTCCAAAGCCAAGCAATGTGGGACTTCCGACTTTTGAAATATCTCATGTTTTTCAATAAAACACAACAATCCCCAGCATATTTCAAAAGTTGGAAAATAAATAAATAAAAGAAGTTTCCTGGGTTAACATCGTAGATGTAATGCATCAGAGCTGTATAGCAAGCTATGGAATCAGTCCTAGACAGATAAAACATAACATATAGTGAATTGGTTTAGCAAGCTATGGAACCCAAGACACATATTATATGTTAGAGGTTTTACTATCACATTACACTCCCACAATTCTTGCTGTTTCCGCGGTTTTGTGCTACTAGGCCGTGCGTGTGCTCGGTATTCATGAGTGCTCTAGAGATCTCGCCAGGATCTCATGCAAGCGGCCCCACTTGACACTCATATAGGTGATTTCATCAAGTGTATGCTGCAAGTCATACACCACCCATAAGGGCTATGAAAATCATTAAAAGCTTTAAGCTTAATCTTTTAACCCTGCAGTGACTCGTTTGGGTAGCAATATATCAAGAAGGCACTTGTTTTTACCACATTGAACCTTATTCATGGGATCTCCAATCACAAAGGTTGGGTTACCATCACTTCTTAATTTCAATTGGCTTAAGTCCCATTCCCCTCGATGTCTCACAGATTAATTTCTTCCCTAGGGGTTTTGTCAGAGCATCGGCCAAATTCACTTCTGACTTCACATAATCGATCGATATTGATCCATATTTTTGCAATTGTTTGACAATATTATGTCTCAATTGCACATGTCTATTTTTGCCATTGTAGGTCTTATTCTTTGCAACGGCTATTGTCGACTGACTATCACAATGTATTGACACTGAAGGTGTCGGTTTTATTCCCAAAGGAATTCCAGCTAAAAGGTTCTTCAACCATTCAGCTTCAGTACCAGCCAACTCTAGAGCTACAAATTCCGACTCCATAGTCGATCTAGCAATAATGGATTGTTTGGCTGACCTCCAAGTTACCGTACCACCACCAAGTGTAAAAATATAACCACTAGTAGATTTTGTCACATCGGAATCAGATATCCAGTTAGCATCACAGTATCCTTCTAATACTGCGGGAAATCCACTGTACGTAATACCATAATTTGTGGTACCTCTCAAATACCTCATGAGGTGAGCAATTGTCTTGCAATGATCCTGACCAGGATTATGAGTATACCTACTCAGACGACCGACTGCGAACGCAATATCTGGTCGAGAAAAGTTCATTAAATGCAGTAGGCTCCCAATTACTTGGGCATACTGAGGTTGGTCAACAGGATCACCTCTATTTTTCTTCAAGTGTGAGTTAGCTTCATAAGGGGTACTCAATGGGGCAGAGTTATAGTGACCAAACTTCCTAAGAAGTTTCTCAACATAGTGTTCCTTTGATAGTGTAATACTATCACCTTCCCTAATGACTCTAACTCCTAATATTACATTTGTCTCACCCATATCTTTCATATCAAAATTAGATGAAAGAAAAGATTTAGTACTAGTAACAATATCAAGACAAGTACCAAAAATAAGCATGTCATCTACATACAAGCATATAATAACATGTTCTCCACACACGGTTTTAGTGTAAACACATTTATCAACATCAGTTGTGGAGAAGCCATCATTAATCATAGTTTTGTCAAACTTTTCATGCCATTGTTTTGGTGCTTGTTTTAAACCATATAAGGACTTAAGGAGTTTGCATACTTTGTTCTCTTGACCAGAAACTATACATCCTTCGGGTTGAGTCATGTAAATTTCTTCTTCTAAGTCACCATTCAAAAAAGCAGTTTTAACATCCTTTTGGTGAATAACAAGTTTATGGATAGAAGCTAAAGCTATTAAAACTCTAATAGAAGAAATTCTTGTTACTGGAACAAAAGTATCAAAATAATCAATGTTTTGTTTTTGGGAAAACCCTTTTGCTACTAATCTAGCTTTATATTTATCAATAGACCCATCGGTGTTGTATTTTCTTTTGAAAATCCACTTGCATCCTATTAGTTTTGCTCCAGGAGGTAAATCAACTAAAGTCCAAGTTTTACATTTGGAAATTGAATCTACTTCAGTTTTAATAGCTTCTTTCCAAAATTTCGACTCAGAAGAAGAAATTGCTTCAACAAAGGTTTTGGAATCCTTTTCAACAAGATAAGTATAAAAATCATTTCCGAAAGATGTTTCTTTTCTTGGTCTTTTACTTCTCCTTAATTCTTCATACGGTTCCTCACGAGCTTCATCAATAGTAGTTACTAAAGGTTGTCTAAATATACTATATATCACGCTTCAAAGGAAATATGTTCTCAAAGAAATCAACATTTTTTGTTTCTACAATAGTATTTTTATCTAGAACATCACTTTTCACAACAAGGATTCTATAAGCAGCGCTATGTTCAGCATATCCTATAAAAACACAATCAGAGGTTTTGGAACCAATTTTTCTTTTCTTAGGATTAAGCAACATAACTTTAGCTAAATACCCCCACACTTTTAAATATTTCAAGTTAGGTTGATAACCTTTCCATAGTTCATAGGGGGTTTTTCCAGTTTTCCTATAAGGAGTCCTATTTTGTATAAAACATGCAGTTAAGATAGCCTCACCCCACAAGTTGTTTGGCGCACTAGAACTAATTAACATGGAATTCGTCATCCTCATTATCATCTCCACCAGCATCAGCCAAGTTGGCATTTGCCTTAGGAGGATTCTCGTTTCTCACCCTATGCCTGCATTTAGGTGCATAGTGTCCTGGCTTTCCATAAACAAAACAAAAGCCTCTTTTCTTGAATTCAGAGCTATGAACAACAGGGTTATGATCATTGTTCTTTTTGCGATTCTTTTGATTAGGAAATTTCTTGGAATCATACCTTTTGTTTGAAGAGTCAGGTTTGCCTTTGTCGTACCTTGAAGAGTTGTTCATCACCATGTTTGCATGTGCAGCCATTGATTTCACCTTTGCTTTGTTACTCTCCTTTCGGTTGGTATCTTCAATGATGATATGAGTCAGCAGCTCATTCAGCGACAGTTGCTTGTGTTTGTGCTTCAATTGTTGCTTGTAGCCCTTCCATGATCCAGGCAGCTTCTCAATCAAGATTCCAGCAATGAACTCGTCTGGGAGAACAATATTTTCAACCTTCATTTCCTCCAGTAACTTGTGATACTAATTGATTTGAGTTTTGATTTCATCAATTTCATTCATCACCCAATTGTAGTAGTTGCTGATGACAAACTTTTGCTTGTTGGCATCTTCAGCGGTGTATTTGAGAATCATTGATTCCCAAATCTCATTAGCCTCCTTGTAGGTGTAATAGATGTCAAACAATTCGTTGGAGAGAGTGCTGAGAATTGTGTGACGACACACCTTATTGGCATGGGTCAAAACTTTGACCTCTTTGGGAGTTGTAGACAACAGCGGCTTTTTCTCAGTGAGTGCAGCTGCAACTTCGTGCATGTCAAGAAGAGAGTTTACGCGCTCCTTCCATCTGCGAAAATTTTGGCCTGCGAAGACCTCAATTTTGGAGATGTCAGGGAAAGGCTTCACATAAGTCCCAGGCACAGCAGTAGGTTGGATAACAGTGTTGTTGTTGATGATAGGAGCACTGGTATCATTGTTGTTATTGGTTACGTTAGCCATGAGGTAAATCCTTCAGATTGTAGTAATCTGCGCACCAAGACAGCAACTAAATTTAGAACCTGCGAACACAGACCATGAGGGGTCTTTCGACGTGCCCTGAAGGATTTATCCGCCTCTACAGCGCAAATCCCCCGAGGGTACAACTAGTCTCGTCTCAATCGCAGTAGCGAAGGATGATTCCAAACTCGCAAGAACGATTTGTATACGTGACACGAGATGAACCCAAGAGTGTTTGATTTGAGGATAGAAAAGCAATTTTTCGGATGTGAGTCAATAGCTACTCGACTAGCTTTTTATAGGCTACACATCTAAGTGATGAAGCAAAAGCTCCATCAGAATTTGAAGCCAAATAAAAACCGAAATCAATAAAGAAAATAGCAGTTATAAAATCAATTGCCACAAACCATAGGTTAGAAAATCAAATGGTTTAATGAAAATAGTTGTTGCGAAATAAAATGTCATCTGTTCGTGTTCGAACTCAAGAGAGAGAAAAGATAAGGTACCTGGCATAGGTGAATGGCTTGTTTGGGTTGGTGAGGTCTTCCATCCGAGGTAGATCTTCGTCCGAGGTGGAGCTGTCCGAGGTGGATCTTCGTCCGAGGTGGAGCTGTCTGAGGTGGAGCTGTTCGAGGTGGATCTTTGTCCTAGGTGGAGTTGTCCGAGGCCAACCTCTCCAAGTGGGTGAGGCCAACCTTCAAGCGTCCGAGGCCAACCTTCAAGCGTCCGAGGTCAACCTTCAAGTGGCTGAGGCCAACCTTCAAGCGTCCGAGGTCAACTTTTGAGCCGAGGTTGAGGTCAGCAGTGGTGGTACCAGCAAAGAGACTCTGACGCTCAAGTTAGTGAGGGAAGTCAAAATGAGCAAGAGTTAAGAGAGAATGAATTGTGTACCTTTTGCATGGGGTGGAGGCCTATTTATAGGCGCTAGGATGGAGTAAGGAGTCTTTTGGTGCACAAGGAAGAGGTGGGATCTAAGTCGTTCAACTAGGCCGCGTGATCTCCATCGTTCTAAAGGCATGGCACACGGATTGCCAATGATGTGAGTTCCTTGGTGTGCTTGGACCATCAAGTTGGGCCCAAAATCTGGATTTGGACTTCGTCCCAGTCCGGAACAGTAGCCCCCCATGTCAGGGCCGGTCAGGCAAGGCAAGGACGGCCTCGGCTTGAGATGTGATGTGTCAAGTAGACGATATTAAGATACATGAGAGAAATAGAAATAGGGATACCTGAAGTGAGGCTTGGGCGTTTGGCCTTGATTTCCGAGATCGTTGTGGATCCGTCTCCGGGATAGATGTGGATCCGTCGGGCTCTTGACTGAGCATTAAAGCTCGGAGTCAAGAGGGTCTGAAGCCGCAAGGACTTCTTCCATGGTCCCTGATGGAGCTGAGCTCGGAGATCAGAGAGGAGGCATTTGTTGACTGAGCATTGACGCTCAGAGTCAAGAGGGGTCGAAGCCGCAAGGACTTCTTCCTTCGACCTCTGATAGAGTTCCAAACTCTGACATCAAAGGGTAGGCATAGGGCCATTGTGGACCTAAGTCGCTGCGGGCCTAGGCGCGCTCCATGACAGAGCATTTAAGGTCGGAGTTAGGGAGGACGGAGTCGCTGTGGACTTAGGCGCGCTCTATGACTGAGCATTTAAGCTCGGAGTCAGGGAGGACGGAGTCGCTGTGGACTTAGGCACGCTCCATGACTGAGCATTTAAGCTCGGAGTCAGGGAGGATAGAGTCGTTGTGGACTTAGGCGCGCTCCATGACTGAACATTTAAGCTCAGAGTCAGGGAGGACGTGTGTGTCGTTCTTTGACGGCCTCGCCTCGTACCGTTGTCCGCTGAGTCGCCAGATCGCTGTCGGACTCGGGTGAGAGGGGCTTTGTAAAGAGCTGGGAGCTAGTGTCGCCGAGGATCCTGCATGTTAGGAAGACATGAATATTCTAAACAGCAATTTTAAAATGGCTAACTGTGAAGCCTGATTGAAGAGGAGAAACTGAGGCCGAGGCTGATCTAGAGCCTAACAGAAGGTGAGAAGCTGACGCCAAGGTTGATTAGAAACTTGACCGAAGATAATAAGCTGAGGACGGGGTTGAGCTGGAGCCCGACTGAAGAAAATAAGCTGAGGCCGGGGTTGAGCTGGAGGCCGGCAGAAGATAATGATCTGAGGCCAAGGTTGATTAGAAACCTGGCTGAAGATAATAAGCTGAGGCCGGAGTTGAGCTGGAGCCCAGCTGAAGATAATAATCTGAGGCCGAGGTTGACTTCAAAACTGGCTGAAGATAATAAGCTGAGGCCGAGGTTGAGCTGGAGCACGGCTGAAGATAATGATCCGAGGCCAGGGTTGATTAGAAACCTGGCTGAAGATCATAAGCTGAGGCCGGGATTGAGCTGGAGCTCGGCTGAAGATAATGATCCGAGGCCAAGGTTGATTAGAAACCCAGTTGAAGATAATAAGCTGAGGTCGGGGTTGAGCTGGAGACCGACTGAAGATAAGAAGATAATAAGCTGAGCCCGGGGTTGAGCTGGAGCCCGGCTGAAGATAATTAGCTGAGGCCGGGGTTGAGCTGGAGCCTGGCTGAAGATAATGATTCGAGGCCAAGGTTGATTAGAAACCTAGCTGAAAATAATAAGCTAAGGCCGGGGTTGAGCTGGAGCCCGGCTGAAGATAATGATCCGAGGCCAAGATTGATTAGAAACTTGGCTGAAGGTAATAAGCTGAGGCTGGGGTTGAGCTGGAGCCCGGCTGAAGATAATAAGCTGAGGCCGGGGTTGAGCTCGAGCTCGGCTGAAGATAATGATCCGAGGCCAAAGTTGATTTGAAACCTAGCTGAAGATAATAAGCTAAGGCCGGGGTTGAGCTGGAGCCCGGCTGAAGATAATGATCCGAAGCCAAGATTGACTAAAAACCTGGCTGAAGATAAGAAGCTGAGGCTGGGGTTGAGCTGGAGCCCGGCTGAAGATAATAAGCTAAGGCCGGGGATGAACTGGAGCCCGGCTGAAGTTACTAAACTGAGGCCGGGCACCAGCTGCAACCCGGCTGAAGATAATGATCTGAGGCCAGGGTTGAGGCCAAGGTTGATTAGAAACCTCGCTGAAGTTAATAAGCTGAGGCCGGGGTTGAGCAGGAGCCCGGCTGAAGATAATGATCTGAGGCCAAGGTTGATTAGAAACGTGGCTGAAGATAATAAGCTGAGGCCGGAGTTGAGCTGGAGCCCGGCCGAAGATAATAAACTGAAGCCGGGGTTAAGCTGGAGCCCGGCTAAAGATATTAATCTGAGGCCGGGGTTGAGTTGGAGCCCAGCTGAAGATGGTAAGCTGAGGCCGGGGTTGAGCTGGAGCCCGGCCAGTAGTGAGTGGAAGAAAGAGCCAAGAATGCTCCCACTGTGGTCGCCAATGTTCGTGTCCGAACTCAAAAGAGAGAAAAGATAAGGTACCTGGCATAGGTAAATGGCTTGTTCGGGCTGGTGAGGTCTTCCTCCGAGGTAGATCTTCGTCCGAGGTGGAGCTGTCCGGCGTGGATCTTCGTCCGAGGTGGAGCTGTCCGAGGTTGAGCTGTCCGAGGTGGAGCTGTCCAATGTGGATCTTTGTCTGAGGTGGAGCTGTCTGAGGCCAACCTCCAAGTGGACCAACTGCATTTCAAAATTCATTCGCTCAATAGCATAAAGAATAACATCTTTAATCCATTTCGTTTCCATTTTCGAAACCCATAAACGAAATCAAAACCATTTTTTGAAATCCATACACGAAACCAAACCCAGAACCCATAAACAACATCTTGCGATTTCAGATCTGGGTGTTAGTTTTTGCTAATCCTTTGATTAATTTTCGTTCCAGATCTGGTAGATTTGTTTCGTTTATGGAAGATTTATTTTCGCTTATGCCGTAACATATTTTCGATTCCATATCTGCAGATTGAAGGTTGAGGTTGTTGTTCTTCATGGTTGGTTGAAGGTTGAAGATGCATTAGCAGTTTTTTTTAAAAAAAAATTGTGAGTTATATATTATATGCAAGTAGTTGGCCTATTATTCACATGTAATGATATAGAGTAGTGGTATTTGTTTGTTTCCCCAAGATGGGGGTCACGGGTTCAACACCCATTTTCCCCCAAAAGCTTTAGTTTTTTAGTGAGTGGCAGTGGTGGCATGGGGGATGACGTGGCATGTGAGTGCCATGTGGCATATTGGCCCAATGGGATGAAGACATGTGGCAATGACGTCATTGATGATGTCATGCTGACGTCATCTTTTTTGGATGGAAAGTTAACAGAGGGGCCTAACTAGAAACACTTAATATTTGCAGGGTTTGTTTTAAGAGTTTTTTTTTTTGCAGGGAGGTAAATGGATTATGGTGATATTTGCAGGGGTAAATGATATTTAAGCCTTAAAAAAACAAGAGGAAATCGATTTTGTTTTCTTTACAAAACAAATTCTTTTTAAAACCAATCTAATATGGAAGTCGATTTTTGGCTTTTAAAAAGAACTTGGAAATCGATTTTTGGCTTTTAATACACAAAGTCATCAATCCATTGTTTTCTTTCCAAAACAAGTTCTTTTAAAAACAATCAAGCCACAAATCGATTCTTGGCTTTACACTAGGAAATGAGAAATCGATTTCTAGCTCTAAAAGCAAGAGAGAAATCGATTTCTTGCTTTAAAGACCAAATCAAGAATCGATTCCTTACTTCAAAAACAAGTTCTTTTAAAACACTAAGCCATGAAGATATTTTCTTTAAAAAAACAACAATTCATTATTTGTGCTTAACCTATTAGCATGCTTTTATATAAAAGATTTTTCCAAGCCTAGCTCAATTCTATTTTAACAAAACAGTTTTATTTTAAAAGATCATCTCTCAACTACAAAAGTCATAAAGCTTAAGTGACGGGATCTTACAAGCGTCCTATGCAAAGCAATATAACACATAAGTCTTTAACGCTTGAGTAGCTTCTCCTCCAAGCTGCTACACTTTAAGATATCATGTCAAGCGTCTTACAAGATATCATGTTGAGCTCCTACACTTTAAGATATTATGCCCTGTGCTTTGGTTCAACTATAAACATTAGTAAACAAATTGTAATTTGTTATCATACAAAATAAAGAGTGTTTGCCCTCGGTTCAACAAACTCCCCCTTTTTGATGATAACAAATTACCTTATGCATAGGGAGGCGATAAACAAGAAATAATGGCGTAAGCTCCCCCTAAGCATAAGCATCAAGAAAAATAAACAGTTGACACGCAAGAGAACCAAACGTAGTGAGTGAAATAAACAAGCAGCAAGACTTTCTCCCCCTTTGTTTTCATCAAAAAGGAGGGAATACACACAAGACACGTAGAATATAATATAACAAGCACATAACACCTCAAAAATACATCACATAATCACATTACAGGCTGGCAAAATCTTGCATACCGAGCTCTCTCCGGATCTTACCAAATTGAGCTTCGGCTAGTGGTTTCATGAAGATGTCCGCTAGTTGGTCATCGGTGCCTACAAAGTTTAATGCTATGCTCCCTTTCTTTTGGTTAGAGATAGCAAAAAGTCATGAGAAAACAACCTTAAGGGTAGCCGCTCCAACCTAGACGTCATGCCAGAACTGAAGAGTTATATAAAGGTGAAACCGTAGTAGATACAAACAAGCAAAACATATCCAACAACTACATAATTTTAAGTTGGAAACCACTGTATTCACATCAATTGTTCTTCTCTCAAAAATAAATTTATTCCTTGTGTGCCAAAGACACCAAATTGTTGGCATTCAAATAATGTCTCGCCCATTAGCCCACAGAGCGTATGAAAATGTATTTGAGCAAAACAAACGGAAGGTATTTTCGAACTTTGCGAAACAATGAACACATCACCTAACATGCAGGATGTGAAGATAGAATACCTACACTAAAATAAATGTTGTGTATTTGATCAACTCCTTGATATATGGACTTCTAACACCATTATATTGTCTAGAAAACAGTTTTGATTTGATAATCAAAGCTTGTATTATTGCAAAAGCACCAAGTCGAAGTTGTACAAAGGTTTTATTGTTTGAAACGAAATAATATAAATATTATATTAATGATGTGTATTCAAGGAACGCAAAAACCTGTATACAAAAATGTTGGTATCAATTGCAAGGAGAAGCTAAACAAACGAAAAGAAAACAATACAACAAAGTAATAATCCAAAGTGTAATATCCAATCCACCCCATATACAAATTATACCTATCCCCCGGAGATATGCTCTAAGAAGTCCACACACCACTCCTAAAACAGACAATGACTAGAATTTAATGAAAAATAAAATCTCAAGGAGGTCAAAGGGTTTATTAGAGAATTGGCCCCATTCCGGGGGTCTTTTTCCCATGGGGTTTTGGCCCTCGGAGGTTTTAACGAAGCCCCCTAGGTGTAAGGGGTTGGTGCACCCCTTGTGCGCCCCTTAATTCAATTAATTATCTAAAAAAAAGAATTGGCCCCATTCCGGGTTTCCCAGATGACCCAAAAGACAGAATGCCATATCATTACGAGGCCTCATCTCCCCTTGCTAGGATTGACACCTGAATAAAGAAAAGTGAAAAAAATGGGAAGATCAGACGGAAGCACCACAACCAAACCTAGCCACCTAAACACTAAGTTTCAAAGTCTAACTGAAAACTCGCATCTCAAAAACAAAAGATTCTCCAAGTCCGTGCCCTCTCCCAAAAAAATACATCTATTAGCTTTCATATCCGTGATTACCTGCATTCAAAAAAGGTTAGCTCAACTTGAAGCCTTTTTTAAAGGACACACCATGAAAAAACAACTACTTTAGGAGGTGCTCAACTCTTCCCCTGCTTATCTAACGCGAACAGCTCCAGGAGTGTTATGACACACGTACACATGGTGTTGTTAAGCACAAAATCAAAGGCCGGTTTAATTAAGTAGACTCCTTCACTTGACACCTCCCAAATTCATCTATCCTCAGTTGGGGAAAAACCATCGTACATAGCATAGTCAGAAGATCCCCCCAAACCTCTTCTTCCCAAGAAAAAAATGCTCTCCTATAGGAGAGGCTCCAGTCACTATCCCCACTCCCAATGGACTCACCTCCAGAAAACTAGCTTTCTTTTGGTTAGAGATAGCAAAAATCCTTGGCAAAACAACCATAAGGGCAGTCGCTCCAACATCATGACAGAAGTGAACAATTCTACGAAGGTGAAACCGTAAGGAACTGCATGAAATCTTATCCAGCCATTAGCCCACACAACGTATGAAAATTTATTTGGGCAAAGCAAATGGGAGGTAGTTTCGAACTTTGCAAAAAAATAACACATCACCTAATGTGATGGGAAGGTAAAATACCTATACCAAAAAGAGTCCACAGATGGCGCATTGTTTTGCAATATCCTCCAAGCAAAAAACCTCCTTAACTTTTCCAAATCGGCACAATTTACGTTAACTTTTTATGGGTTTTGGCCCTGGTCTCTCATTATTTAGTTTCATGTTTCCTTTTTTTTTTTAATATATTTAAGGTGACACTATACCACCTAGCTTTTAAAAAAAGCATGGCAAACATAATAGTCCCTTTTACTATACTTAAACAGAAAAAGCTTGAACCATATAGCTTTCTTTTTGTTCATGACCCTCCAACGCCATTTTGCAAATAGAGAATGTTAAAAAGTTCCAAATTTTGTACACTTAGCTTAATAGAGTAATAAGCACTCGAGTCTAATGCTGATATCTGTACTTAGTTACCAAGTCTTTACTCTAGTTAATACTCTAGCTATATTTAGCTTTCTCTATGGTTCCAGCTACAGTATAGAACTAGTAACTTCATTGAATATGGTTGTAACTGAAACTGGTTTTCAGTTTCAGATTCGTTTCTCTCAAGAGCTTGTATATATACTTCATCTGTGACAAACATCAGATCAATGAAATCATTTCACAAATTCATAGTCACCACACTGTCTCAAAACCCTAGAATTCATCTCACCGCTTCATCTAGCCCAAATCATGGCCACTCCGGAGGAATGGCCAAATAGCAACGACGCTCCCACCAGCACCGCATCAGTGTTTCAAGAAATTAGCAACTTGTATTCATCGAATCACTTCGCTACAAGCCCTAAGTTGTCCATAAAGCTTGAAGACAAAAATTTCCTTCTATGGAACCAACAGGTTGAAGGAGTTGTCAAGATGCAAAAGCTTCAACGCCTACAGGTGAATCCGTTAATTCCGTAGAAATATGCTTCCAAAGCCAATCGCGTCGCCGATTTGTCTCTGACGAGTTTGAGAAATGACTCGTGCAAGACCAGAACCAGAATATTTCTGAGAGCGTGCTATCAAGAGTACCAAGTTGACAAAACTCATAACAAGTTTGGGACAAGACTCAACAGCATTACTTCTCCCATATCAAAGCTAAGTTTCGGCAACTCCAAATCGGTGTCGGAGTTCATCATCAAGGACCACTCCCTTGCACATTCCCTAATCGCAACCGGTGAAATGATTTCTGACACTTACCTCACTGATGGCAATCCCTTTGTGATGACGATCTATGGAAAGGTAGATCCACCCTCTCTCAATGATATTGAATAACTATTGATGGTCTAAGAATCACAATTGGACAAATTCTGGCAAGAACTCGTCGTCACCACCATTGTGGCTAACATTGCTCACACATTAGTTTGCAATGAGCAAAGATCATCATCTGGCACTGCAAATCAACAAAGTTCTCGTGGAGGTTATCACTTCGATCGTGGACGCGGACGCCAAGGTCGTGCTCGTTGTCATGGTAGAGCTCGCACCACCAGTCCTCGCCTAACATGCCAACTCTATGGCCGCTAAAGACATGTTTTGCTTGACTGTTGGTTTTGGTTTGATGATTCATTTATGCCGCCACCAACTGCAATGCAAGATTTTAGTACTCCTACATCGAACCAGGATCCCTCCCCCTCTGCAACAGATAATGACACTGCTACACCTCAAGTTAGCCTTGCGGGCAATGACACTAGACACAATAGGTACCTCTTCGGAATTACTCTAAAATAGTAGTGATGAACCTGAACCCTTGTATGGTGACACTAGTGCCACACACCATGTCACAACTAACTCTAATAACTTACACAGTAGCACATCGTATAATGGAAACACTCAAGTCACAATAAGTAATGGGCTAGGTTTTGCTATTTCCTCCATTGGTACCACTAAATTTACTTCACCAATTCATTCTCACATAAATATTGTGCTCAATAACCTATTGCATGTCCCTAATATAACCAAAAACGTACTCTTTGTTTCAAGATTTGCCAAAGATAATCAAGTGTAATTTGAATTTCAAGATTCAAATTGCTTGGTTAAATCACAGGGCTCCAAAAATGTTATCTTGGAAGGCCCCCTAGAGGAGGATGGTCTCTACGCTTTCAAAGGCCTTCCAATTGCTAGAAAACATAAGAATCATTTGGTTTTACGTTCTAAGCACTCCACTATTTTCAATTTAGCTTTTGTTAATTCTGCTTTTGTTCTTCTTGCACATCTAATTCACAAAAAATTTATACTCCTTGGCCTGCTAGGCTAGGCAATGCTAACTCACATGTTGTATCTCATGTTCTGAAACTTTGTAATGTGCAACTATCCAATAAATCTGCATTTGATTTTTGTAGCTCTTATAGCATTCGCAAATCATACAAACAATATGCACCACCCTCCACCACCCAATACACAACACCTTTTGAGCTAATTTACACTTATTTATGGGGCCCTACCCCCATAGCTTCTACTGTAGGATACTACTATTACATTGCCTTTGTTGATGCATTCACCAAATTTACTTGGATATACTTTCTGAAACAAAATTATGATGTTTTACAAGCTTTCATGTCATTCCATAAATTAGTTCAAACTCAATTTTCTGTTACCATCAAAGCAGTTCAATTTTGGGACCATGCCTTCACAAATGTCATTCACCTCATCAATAGACTACCAACAACAGGTCTTCCCACCTTCATTTCACCATATCAGGCCCTATAACAGCAAGGACGTTCTTACCAAAACTTCAAAACCTTTGGTTGTGCATGTTTCCCACACCTAAGAGCTAAGACCTTAGTGTGTCAATCTTGCCCTCTCCTCCAACCACAAATATTACAAATGTCTTACACCTGAAGGTAAGGTCATAATTTCCTAAGATGTAATTTTCTATGAAGCTACCTTCCCCTATCCCACCTTATTTCCCACCCCTTCAAGTTCATATACAACCTTATAGTCCCAAACTACTTTACCAAGACACTTCAACCTCAGAAATTCAACCACCCTCACCAGACAACAAAAGGCCAACTTCTCATACACCAACCACATCTAACACAACACCTCAGCTATCCTCAAAAACTTATTTATCATCTACCTCACCCACACGTAAGAATTCACTAGAAACCACCTCCACACCCATCCTAGACAGTGCACCACCACCCACTGTACCCACCAAAACTCATCACATGATTACCAGAATTGGCACTGTGATCAGCGATAGTACGCGGGTCAAAATAAATAGAAAGTATTAAAATGTAGTATCAAGGTGAGTTAACTTTGGTCGTCTCACAAGGACCTCTAAGATTAAGACTACCAACAACAAGAACGAATATAACGATAAAAAAGGGGGTTTTGATTTGCAAAAGTTTATGTTTGATAGGAGCAATTAGCGAGAGACAATCAATTCACCGGTTTCAGGGTGTGCTTCTCGGATTTATCATAGGTTCTAACAAGTTACGTCTCTAAGGATTTCCAGTTCCAGATTGATATAAACTAACTAGAACAAGCGTTAACTAGTTTATACGAATTCGCACAGTTTCGGGCAAGCGCAAAATTCGTGTCAATCCTCTATCAATTTCTATTCGATTTAAGTAAATTAAGCATCCAAATAACTCGAAATAATCAAAGATTACGAAACGAGATTGTATACAAGCAAGCGCGTACACAAACAAAGCGCATTTTGCAAAAACGGAATTCGAATGATTCAAGCGAAATAAGAACTGAAATTGCAACCATTAAGAACGAAAATGAAATTGATAGAGAAGAATTAGAAACTACGACAAAATATCATAAACAATAAAGAAGCGAACCTCAAAATCCGTACAGCGACACCCGTTCACCAGTGAATTGACTTTGGGTTTTAGGCTTCCCTAGAAGTTACAACTCAAAGACGTAAAATCGAAAAGTAGGAATGCGTAACAGAGTAAGACAGCTGCTGAACAGCCAAATATATAGGACTAAAATTAAAAACCTAATCCCTAAATGGGTTCTTGGAAAAAAGCCCGATAACAATTAGTAATTGGCTCACAAACCCGTAATTGACTAAACTGCTTCGGAAATTCACAGTTTTGACCTTCCACACTTCAAAATTAAGTTTTGAGCTCAATAGAAGAATTGTAGCTCTGTTCCTTAGATTTTTAACGCAAGTTTGCACGCCTCAATCGGTTAACCACAACCAAAGTTATGGCCTACAAAGTAAACCAAGGTCAATATGCAATAAAAACAATAATTAATCAAGAAATTACTATACTGCTCAAATAAGACCCAAAGTCTAAAAACGTGCTAAGACTTAAATATTGGACACAGAACACAATCAAAAATACTAAGTGAAAAGTTATAAAGAGTGCATTAAAATGCACTGATCACACTAGCTCACTCAAACCTAAAGTATTCTTCACTCACAGTGAACCCGTCACAGCTAAACAAGCACTGGCAGAACCTCAATGGAATGCAGCCATGTTATCACGACTTTCACTAACACCAACAATACCCTCATCTCACCTGATAAAAATTATTATCTCGCCTCCTTCATCATATTTATAAATTTTGGATCAGAAGCAGAGGTGGTAGCTTTGTCTCCTACGAAACTTTAGGCAGTCATTAAAGGGGTAGGTGAGGAAAGAGATCGGGTTTTTTTTATAAGCAAAAATTATATTATAGGGGGTGAAAACGGGCACCCCAACCGTTACAAAAACAAGGGGGCTCATTAAAACCTCATTGGGCCAAAACCCAATGTGAAAAAGACCCAAAGAGGAAAGAGTACCCCAGGAATAATGAGACCAAAGTCCAAATTACTCTGAATTCATACAAAAAATAGGATTTCTCCACCAATCAGAGATCTTTAAAGATAAATTGCGGCCTTCAATTCTAATAAAAGAAAATGGATTTTTTTTCTACATTTTTTTATAACATGTTGTTAACACCCAAAACAAAGTGAGTTGTTGGCCAAGGGAAAAAAGGGTCAAAACATATGTGGAGGCAACCATGAGAACAATAGGGCAGAGAAAGTACTTGCCACAATACGTGGCATCTTCAAGCTAAGCAGATAGAGATAGGGTATTTGGGAGCCTGAGAGAGTGAAGAAAGAACACCGAGGAACTACAGATCTTGGTTGGAGGGTTCCTCGACCATGAAGTGATTCGGCTGAGGAAGGTTGTGGTCGAGGCAAGAAATACTTGCTTGGAGCGCAAGTACTCAATGCATGTGGACATATCACGTTGGAGCAGTTAAGGTCAAGGAATAGAAGACCCCATGGAAAGCGGAGCAACGATAGGTTTACCCCACTAACATTGCTAGTGAGGTCGTGGAGGAGTGGATTTTAAGTTTCTAGGGCTAGGCTTAATTAGAACCGTTGATCACGATTAATACAACGGTGAGCAGATGTAGGCTCGAAGATCAAGCCATCGGCTGCCTTTTGGCCCAAGATGATGACAACAGCGACGAGCGAGCTATTTACTACCTTAGTAGGATTCTCCATGATACAGAAACTAGATTTTCTCCTATTGAGAAGTTTTGTTTATCATTATTCAAATGCTTGTACCAAGTTAGAATATTACTTATTGTCCAAAGAGGTTCTAGTTGTATGCAAAGTTGATATTGTAACGTACCTTCTTAATCGGCCTGTCTTGCAAGGTAGACTTCTAAAGTGGGTCATTAAATTAAATGCATTCGCTTTATCGTGTGTACCTTTAAAGGCCGTCAAAGGACAGACCCTTGCCGATTTTCTTGCTCAACACCTGTGTGTCGAGGTCCATAACTCTCCGGCCAAGCCTGCTAATTACATTGATCTAAAGCCTTGGATCCGCAAACAGAGGCTGGTGGGGGGGGGGGGGGGGGGGGGGTTAGTCATATCCATGTGCCTTGATATCTTGGCCGCCATGAAGGTCCATAGAAATAAAGGGTGATTCTCAACTGGTAATTAAACAAATCACAGGGGAACACAAATACTATAATTCCAAGTTGAGAGAGTTGCGTGCCTCGGCCTATAGCTTGTTAAAGTTGTTCACCGATGCAATCATCACACATATTCCCAAGGATGAAAACCAGGAAGCAAACGACCTTTTCCTAGCAAGCCACGGGGAACAAAAATACGGTTGTGGGAATCATGAATCAGGACGCCGCAGTGGTGGTCGAGAAGACCCAACCGGTGCATGGATAAAGCCATAAAATATGTTCTGGTAGGAGATGAGTTATACAAAAGAACCACCAACGGGGGGAGGCCTACTTGGTCATGGCTCCGATCCATGAGGGGGTTTGTGGATCTCACAGGTCTGGCCCCATCATGAAGTGGTTAATCTACATACACAGATATTGGCCGAGTATAATGGCCGATTGCTACCAATATGCTAAGGGATGTGAAGCTTATAAGCTGCGTGGCCCCATCCAGCACGTGCCCGCAAACGAGCTCCACCCGATAGTCAAGTTGTAGCCATTCAAAGGATGGGCCATGGATTTGATTGGGAAGATATACCCTCCTAGATATAAAGGACATAATTCTATTATCGTAGCGACGGACTCCTTCACCAAATAGGTGGAAGTTGTGCCTCTAGGGAATGTCAACCAGGTCGCGGTAATCAGGTTCATCGAGAACTAAATCATCTTTAAATTTGGGATCCCAGAGACCATCACCGTGGACCAAGGTACAAGGTTCATAGCAGATCTGGTGGTAGCCTTTGCTGAAGAATACGACATTAAGATAAGGCAATCGACGCCTTACTATGCCCAAGCTAATGGACAAGCTGAGACCACCAACAAGATCATCATCGATCTTATCAAGAAGAACGTAGAATACACGCCTAGCACGTGGCATGAAAACCTCAATGACGCCTTGTGAGCTTTGAGAAATTCAAAGTCTACGACCGGCATAACTCCATGTCGATTGGTATGTGGCCAAGATGCAGTGTTGCAGCTCGAGATCAGCGTTGTGCCGCTAAGGGTGACTCGGCAACATTCACTCAGCTTGGACTAATATGAATAGGCCATGTTAATGGAGTTGGACATGGTGGACGATGACAGACTGGTCTCACTCATCAAATTAGAATTGAACAAGATAAGAACGGTCCGCGCCTACAACAAGCATGTTAAACGTATGAAGTTTGTGGAAGGCGACCTACTTTGGAAAGCTATCTTACTGATTGCGGTCGAAGACCCTATGTTTGGTAAGTGGTCGCCGAATTGGGACGTACCCTATATCGTGAGTAAGACCTACGACTGAGGCCCTTACAAGTTGATTTCGTTGGAGGGGAAGAATTTGAAAGGAAACTAATGGCAAATACTTAAAAGCGGACTACCCCCACATTAATATGGGAAAGCATGCAAAAATAAAGCATTAAGGCCAAATATTAAAAAAAAAATAGTGCGTCGTACACCGGCGGCCTACGCTAATCACAAAAACATTATGAAAAGAAAAGCTAAAATCTCCACTTATTCCTTCTGATATCCCTTGGTGAAAGAAGGGTTGTAAGCAGCAGCTTGGTTCTCTTGGGCATCTTGGCTTACGTCTGAGACGACCGGGGAAGGGTCCTCCAAAAAAGGCGGAATACCAGTGGTAACTTCATTGGTGTTCATCGCCTCAGGCTCAAGAGAAGCATCAGTGGACCCCTGCATGGTTTTAATATGCACAATCTCATACAACACCCCAGTTTTCCCCTCCGCAATCTTGTTGGTCTGTATGTGTTCTACATCAGAAGCCTCGGCTGTAGGAGTATGGTCTGGAGAGGGAGGCCCTGGGAGGAGGGGTTGGTTTTTTGCTATAGGTTGATCATCAGCTTGATCCGTAGGCAGGTTGCCTCCATCCAGAGCCTCGAGGGCCAGGACTTGCTCGAAGGCGAGTTATTAGCGAGGGGAAAAAGGGTCAAAACATATGATAAGGCAACCATGAGAACAATAGGGCCGAGAAAGTACTTGCCACAACACGTGGCATCTACCGGCTGAGCAGATAGAGATAGGGTATTTGGGAGCCCGAGAGAGTGAAGATAGAACACCGAGGAACTACAGAACTCGGTTGGAGGTTGCCTCGACCATGGAGTAATTTGGCTGAGGTACCAACGGCCGAGGGCTGTGAGTAGACCGTGGCTGAGGAAGACCCCATGGAAAGCGGAGCAACAAGAGTTTTACCCCACTAACTGTGCTTATGAGGTTGTGGAGGAGTGGATTCTGAGTTTCTAGAGGCTAGGCTTAAAAACACGCATCAATCAACACACAAGTCTTTACTTATTCTATTTTCTTTATCGGTTTTCTTTATGTTTTCTTAGTTTCGTAGATAATCCAAGCCGCACTCCCTTTCACACCTAACCTATCAACTCTTTGGAGGAGTTAGGGAACCCATAGTTGAGGAACAGAGTTCCTTCCTCGGGCAATCGCTTGAAAAAAGGGGAATCACAAACTGCCTAAACCCCTAGCCGATTCTACCGTTAGAATACAAGCGTTTGACGACAACACATGTAATTTAATACATGGCTGCCAATTCATCATAAAAAAAGGCAAAATTACACTAGAGGTCCTTTAAGTTATTTAATTGTAACAAGTCGGTGCTTTAAGTTTTTTACGTAATGTATACACCGTTAGTCCTTTTTCATTTTTCGTTACAAAAAACCCAAGTTAGCACTAATAGAGCTGACGTGCCCATGACGGAGTCCACATGTCATCTATCTGGTGACAATTTAGTCATTTAAGACTACTGTCATGCAACAATTTGGTACTTTCAACTTAATTTTTTTAATAAAAAAAATGGTTAATCTTCTTTTTCATTTAAGTTAAGGGTATTTTAAAAAAAAATGTTATTTTGCAGACACCTTTTTAAAAAAATTACAGGAAATTATTTGAAAAACAACTATTTTTGTAGGGACGAAAAACATATTTAAACCATTATTTTATTTTAACAAAACGGTAAAACATATATTTTCAAAATTAACAACCTTTGCATAATTATTTAAAAGGTAACATTTTCAAGGATGTCGTTTGGAGCGCAATTCTGGATTTTTGGCTCGATATAGCTAACTACTCTACTAGAGATAATTTTAGAGAGTCAAACCTAATTCAATTAAATATTCAAATTTATTTATTATTTAATATATTATTTGAGCCTTTCTTTTTAATCTTTGCTTAATCTTGTCACATGCTGTATTATCCTCTTATATATATGATGTGAGAATTTTAGAGTTGAAGTTATAATTTTTGTTTGTTCTTATATAAGTCTTCTTCCAATAGAAAGATTACAATGAGTTGGGCTAACCAAGAATTTCTCTACAACAAGAATTTTTTTGTCACAAATTGTACCTCAGTATCTAATTCAATAGTAACGTTTCGTTGGAAGGAGGTATATGATGTTATGCATATTGATACATTCCGTAATTTCTTGCAACACGGTGGATTTACCACAGGGAAAATGAAAAAATAGGGTTAGGCAGTTGCACTTACTTTGGTTTTCTACTTGCTAGATTTTGTGGTGTGTTAGAAATGAGATACTCTTCAAAGGTGATTAGGTGATAATTTGGACATTAATTGCTCGTATAAAAGCGGTGTCACAGAGCTGGTTCATTGGAGGGGAGGGTAGATACCCAAACATTTTGTTTTTTGTTTGGGGTTGTTCCCTTGTGAAGTTTCTTAATTAAATTCGGTTTGACAGCGTTGTAAATGTGTTGGAGTGCCATTTGTACTCTTTGTTGAATGAAACATTTTTCTTACAAAATTTGTACCTACGAAATCTGATATTTTGAATTCCATCCCCAATAACGATAACAATTTCCTATCTCCTACTATAACAGTTAAGTCGATATAACAAAATGATATCGCATCAAACAACTAGTTTTATGCAATTAACAAAGTCAATCAAACATACTAATAACAGACATGAGTTTAGATGAGACAAGGATGGTCATCAAAGTCACTCGCAACATTATTAATTAGGTACCCAAGTAATAGCTTTGTTTCCAACAAAATGGCAAACAGGGATAGTTCCAGGCTTGACTTTAAGTACTTCATAAAGCACATTTGGATTCATACCACGTGTATCATGGTGGCAGATAGTTATAGCCTTAGCATTAGTTCCATCGGTGGCCACCAATGATACCATGTAAGTCGTTGTTGCATCAACTTGGTGGCAATAAAATACAACTTTTTTGAAATTCAATCTATGACACATCACAATTTTGTCTCCAATTTTCCTTACTTCTTCCACCACATATTGGTCATGATTTTGTGCAAAGGAACTCGAAATAACCTTAATATTCTTGCCTAGCTTGGAGACGACAAATTTCATCATGGATTCCAAGGATGATGCACAATATTTGTCTTCTCCTATAGCAGCGAGGTTGTCACAAAAGTCATCAATACCGTGTCTCTTTCTTCCAATTGTATTTCCAAGCCATCCTTTGGTTTTAAAAGCTTGGCTTGCTTTTGGATCCCACCATATATTAATTCCAAATGGTTGACTTTCTTTTTTGATAGGTAACCTTTCCCTTGATTGGAAACTTGGAATATCATAATGCTTGTGGAAACCCAAGATCATTTGCTTCCCAGGATATAGATCGTGTTTGAAGAAGACAGTCCAATACTGCTTATCTTCGTCATTATTAATAGGAACATTGTTTCCGCTATCTACAACATTAGAGAGAGAAAATACCAAGTCTTAATATTTTCATTACTAAGTTCCGTATTTTAACAAATCATATATATGCATCTTGTAAGCGCAAAATAAATGAAAAGTGTTATAGTCATAATAAAATTTTAAATATTTTAAGATGAAACTCGTTTGTATACCTACAAAATCAGCTTGTAGAATGAGGGATATCTCCTACTTATAAACTCTTTTTAGGTCATATCGTATTCGAAGTGAGACTTTTAACACCCGCCACACGTTCAAGAATGGACAACTAGAACATGGTCTGAGTGGCCTGATAGCGGTTGACCCAACAGATTATGGATTGGCTTTGATACCTTATGTTGGGCTTAACTCAACCCTACATGATCACATGCTTGTAGAGTGAGGGAATATCTCCTAGTAAACTCTTTTTTAAGACATTTCCCATCGGATGAGACTCTTAACAATATAACATGATATATTTTACATTGGAATAAAGATGCATAAAATTCTCTACTATTTATTTGTTGACTTTGTACTTATAAATTAAAATAATTGTATTTGACTTAGATGCTAAAGTTGCAAGCTCGACAACAAATATTGTACACTTTTGAAGATTTATATTTCTTAAGAAAATTGTTTAAAAAAATTGCTTTATTGCCTGCAAGAAATAGCTATTAGCCACAAATAAAACGAGAAGAAAAACATGTTTCGATCCTCTTATTCCTTCCTTCCTCTCCAACTAAATATAAGGGTGGGAGGAGAGAAAAAATGAATAAAAAATTACAAATAATAATGAGAGAGAGTGAATTTAAGAGAGAGATAGAGAGGATGGAGGGAGATGTAGGGTGAGTGCCAATGAGAGGATTCAAGTCCAGGAAAAACCGTACAAACACACACTCAGCGACTGTGGTGACTAATAATTCGAGGTATTGGAGATCCGTTTAACTTCTCCAACAAATGTATTTTCATATGCACCGGGTAGGGAATGAACCCATGATCTAGTAGTTAAGAGACCCAAATATCTACCACTTGTGCCGCATATATTCGTAGACACTATAAACTTATTCTAAAAAGGTTAAAATTATCACGAGAAGCCAAAATAGTTCATAGTATTTACTTACAGGGAAGCAGCATATCATAAAGAGGCATGGGTAGAGGAGTGTTTGGCCATACAGTTTGCCAATAATCTACCCCAAATTGCGATGCATCAATTTCTCCAACGAGAGTTAGCTTTGAAATAAATCAGATTAATTAGAGTAAGCGTCAAAAGAACATACTGATAAAGAAATCAAAAGACAAATTTTTTGTTAAAAAATGTAATATTTAAAACATTAGCTGTTTAACAATTTATTTTGAAGAAAAAAAATTATTTGTAATTTCTCAACTAATGAACTAAAGTTCGTAAGAAAAAAGGCAAAATTGTAATAAGTTTTTTTTATCCTGATTCTTTCCTAAAGATGTGGAAAAATCATAAGGAATCAAAAGAAAGAGAAGAAACTAGCTTACAGAAAACAGAGCTAAAACAGATACAACTGAAAAGTCCATTATAAGTTATGAAACGGTGATTGTAGAACCTCAGTGCCTGTACAAGAGGCAATATGCGATATATATATATATATATATATATATATATATATATATATATATATATATACATACAACGTATGTTGTTGTAAGAAAACTAAATATAATATTGAGCAGTTCGAATATCATTGTCAACTGCAGAGTGTAATTGGGCCGGAGCAGTTTTGTGTAATAGCATTTTCAACGCGGGTAGGGCCAATGAGATGTAGTGATTTTCAACTGCAGAGGATTCAACGCAGGATCATGATCGACGACTCAGATTACAGTGCCCCGATCCAACGGCTCCGGATCAGGCAAGACCGTGGAACCCCCTAGTCTGCGTCTAGAAATATGACTCTACCCACCAGATTCAGGTACGTTTTGCTCATTTGTACCTCTCACTGACTTTTGATTGCTGACTTTGGCATCGGAGTGTCTGCAGGTACCCAACCTGCCGAGTCCAATCTCAGATGAAGACGACGCTGACGATAACAACCTCGGAAGATTCTGACTCCCTAAGTGCCTCGCCGACTTCGAGCAAGGAAAGAACTATTACTAGACACAAGATACCAACAGCTAATTCCAGATCCTAGATCCCGAGGCAAGGTACACAACATTTGTTGACCAAAGTGAGAGTTCATCGTTAATCCCTCATCAAATCAAAGTCTTTTCCCATGACTTCGCTAGGACGACTCGCTACCCGAAGTCTGCCTCGTCCACAAAGCGTCATTGAAGTTATGCCCAGGTCGAACCAAACTCCACTAGGGCACGTTCAGGAACTCCCCGCCGAGGAGGCCCGCTTCGCGCCACTCCACTCACCACAGCGGATTGTTGAGGTTGTCCAGTTCCAATCCAAGTAGTGAACCAGATTCTCGATCTCTTAGATCGACGAAGCCGGGATATTGCTTCTTCAAACACATAAACTAGCAAGTAAGACGGATCATAAACTTTATTAGTTTCATGCTTACTAATGCATAAAATATAATTTGTTTATTAAAAATATCTAGAATCCATGGTTCAACTTTTCTATAGTTTGACACATCATATAAAAAGAACACTAATCATTCAATATTCATTCTTCCACCATATAAAATATTATATGTTGTCATAATAATTATCTTTTTATTTTACTTTTAAGTTTCATTGGGAAACGCTAGATAGGATTGTTCAAAATATCATGAACGTCTTTACTTTTATAATAAATGATTATTTTTTTCTTTTGGGTCTCAATGAGAAACAATTACATGTTACTAGTATATCTACTTTTATATTATGACTTTATAAATATGTTTACTCTTTTTAACTGAATATTTTATTTTTTTTATAAATCATTGTTTTGCTTGAGTCTCAACGAGAAAATACTAAATGTTGTCAAAATAATTATTTTTCATATTTTATTTTGGAATTTCATCGAGAAAAGATTAAATATTGTTGGTATAATTTTATTACTTTTAGTTTACTATAGTGGAACGTTACACGTTGTGGAAATAATCATTTTTATGTTGTCAAAATTATCATTTTTTATATTTTATCTTCATGGATGCGTTTAATTTTAATAAATAATTATTTTGGTTTTGAGTCAAGATGAGAAAATATTGGATTTTTCGGAATAATCATTTTTTATATTCTACATTTGAATTATAACAGGGAAACATGACAAGTTGTTGATAAAGTTTCGTTACTAGTAAAACGTTATAAAATCTTTGATTTTATTTTAAAATAGTATAAAGATATTTGTCTAAAAGCGTATGAACTAGTTTTACTATTCAAATTTATTTGATGAATACCAGGTACTATTTTTATTAGTTATCTAATAATTAAATTGTTTAAATATTAAAATTTGAATGATAGATAATTAATTTACAAATATCATCTACAATTTAGGAGTTAATAACCATATTACAAATTTGATTTTAGACTATTTTACAAAAATAGTCGGACGCTAATCATGCTCACGTGCGGGTATTTGCTAATAATTAAAAAAAGCAATATGGATTTTAGGAATCATAAAGCAAATCCCTCGCATTCTACAAAAAGTCGAAATATGTAAAATTGGACCTCTACACGTTACCTTTGTGGAAATAGATTCTCTAATTGGATGGCGGAGAGAAAATGAAAGAGAAAATAAGAGATCAAAGAGACGGACACGTTACCTTTAGGTTATTTTAGACAGAAAATAGGAGAAAAAATGTAAAAAATTTGGAGGAAGAATATGAGAGAGAAAATAAGAAATAAAAGAGACGGAGACAAAAACAGTTTTTTTCCACCCTTCTTAAGAGAGTCCATACTCCTATCGGGCTATTGGGGCATAATACATTTGCCAAATGGCATGCATGCGCAGCCTAACCCAATACATCATTACACGCAGCTAGCTTACCATTTTTTTAGAATTTTTTTTTTTGACAAGAACAAACTTAATTCATTTCATTAAACAGAATTGTTTCAATACAGGTTGGAATGAAATCAAAAACGTGGGAACTAGCAAACAATCTTGATGCCCGTGCTAACGTATGAGCAACAAGATTAGCTTGTCTCCGAATATAGCTAACCTCAAAGCTAGGAAAAAGACGTAATCTATTACGACAATACAATAAAATAGTACCAAGCTCGGTATTCGGCAAAGGCTCTACCTTCAAGCCATTTACAACTGGAGCACAGTCCAGTTCAATGGAAACAGAAGATAGCCCCAAAGCTTCCAACCAAGCCAATGCTTCCTTAAGACCAATTGCCTCCGCTTCTTGCGGTGTTGGGACTCCATGGAACCACATAGTTTTGCCTCTATAGAAATCACCTGTGGACGTTCGAATACACAAACCAATACCATATTTGTTGTCTTCCGCAAAAATTGCCGCATCGACGTTACATTTTAAAGCTCCTACTGCTGGCCGAACCCACCTCAATACCCGTGGCAGCTGCTGGCCCGAGAGCACAGGAGGATGGTGTTGTTGCTGGCGCGCTCCAAACCAAGCGTCAAACATATCCTTCGCGGTGTGAACGACTTGCTCAACCGGTTGTAACACCCCAGCCCAAACCTTGTCATTACGGCGACGCCAAAGAGCCCAAATACCCATTAAAAACCTGTTTCTACTAGTCACGGACAACGAACCCAGCATCGAAAAAATGGCATCACGCAGAGTTGCTGCGTTTTCTGCTGCAACCCGAAAGGGCAGCAACAAGTCCAGCTTCTGCCACACTTCCTGTACAGCGCTACACTCCAAAAAAACATGACTATCTGTTTCCTCTTCTTGTTCGCAAAAAGGACACAAAACGGTGCAATCAACATGTCTCTTAACCAAGTTACTACGAGTAGGAAGACACCCCCTAGCAAGCCTCCAAATTAATAATTTAACTTTCGATGGAACGCCCGCTTTCCAAATGGACATCCAATCACCGTCAATTCTAGCATGTGAATTATTAATAATTTCCGGAGTATCCATAAGCGCATAGTAAGCCGAGCGAACCGAATAAAGACCGGACCGACTCCGCCACCAAGATAATTTATCTTCCTCCAAGTCACTGTACCTTGGCATGCTTTTGATGAGCATAGCCTCTTCTTGACAAAAAAGTTGATCAATTAAGCCATAATTCCAACCACTATTGTCTTGGTTCATCAAGTCCTTAACCCTCATTTCTTCCATCCCTTGAGCCATAGGTGATCTAACAAAGCTATCACTACGTCCCTTCAACCACGGATCTCTCCAAACTGAAATTTTGTCGCCATTCTCAATTCTCCAACGTGCCCCCAAATTCACAACTACCCGGGAAGAGAAGATACTACGCCAAACAAAGCTGGGATTATGGCCCAAGCGAGCCCCCATAAAGTCATCATTAGGATAATATTTAGCTTTAAAGATTCTACTTACAATAGTATCTGTACGAGTAGCAAGATGCCATGCCTGCTTCCCCAGCATTGCCAAATTGAAGCCATGAAGATGACGGAAGCCCATACCTCCAAACTCCTTTCTAACCGACAGCTTCTCCCAACTCAACCAATGAATACCCCTCCTCGTGCCACGGTTCGTACCCCACCAAAATGAATTCATCATTCTTTCAAGCTCCTCACCCAGTGTAGATGGAAGCATGAAGGTGCTCATACAATAAGTTGGAATGGATTGAGCAACTGACTTGATTAAGATTTCCCTGCCAGCCTTAGATAAGTGCTTCCCCGACCAATGATGTATCTTCCTCCAAATCCGATCCCTCAGGTAGCCAAAGAGTTGTTTCTTGTTTCTTCCAATCATAGACGGAAGTCCCAAATATTTGCCCGTTCCAAGACATTCTGTGACTCCCAATATAGCTGTAACATCAAAGTGAGCCTCCTGTGAAGTATTCCTGCTAAAATAAATTTCAGATTTTTGTAAGTTAATAGCTTGCCCCGATGCTCTCTCATAGGTGTTAAGAATATCCTTGAGATGCCTACTCTCTCTAGCATCGGCTCTGCAAAACAAGAAACAATCGTCAGCAAAAAGGAGGTGTGAGAGAGAAGGAGCCCCTCTGCACACCTTCACACCATGAATATCCCCTCTGCTCTCAGCTCTCTGTAGTAAAGTAGTGAGACCCTCTGCACACAATATAAATAGGTAAGGTGACAGTGGGTCACCCTGCCTCAGTCCTCTCCCTGGAATGATAGGTCCCACTTTTTCACCGTTTATCATAACTGAGTAAGTAACTGTTTCCAAACACATTTGCATCCACCGAACCCATTGGTCATCAAATCCCATCTTCACAAGAATACGCTGCAAGTAGACCCAATCCACTCTATCATAAGCCTTACTAATATCAATTTTTAGCGCCAGCTCCCCCTTCTTCCCCGTTGTTTTGCACTTCAAATGATGTAATGTTTCAAACGCCACCAACACATTATCAAGAATAGATCGATTTTCCACGAAGGCAGATTGTTCAAGAGCAATAAACTTTGGAAGTAGAGGTTTTAATCTATTAGCAAGTACCTTCGAGATAATCTTGTAAATGACGTTGCAAAGAGAAATGGGCCGAAGATCTTTCATAGACGTAGGATTCTCCACCTTTGGAATTAGCACAATATTAGCATCATTTATATTAGGGGGGAATTCGCCCATGACCAGCCACTCCCTACCAATATTAAACAACTCCACTCCACATAAATTCCAGAACCTCTTGAAGAAAGCCGGATTTAACCCATCCGGTCCTGGCGCTTTGTCGGAATGCATTTGAAAAAGAGCTTGTTTGAATTCTTCAATCTCAAGAGGACGCACCAATAAGTGATTATCATTATCCGATACCCGTGGCTGAACATGATCAATAACGCTCCCATAATCACCTCCCCCACCATGAAAAAGATTTGCGAAAGAACCCCTAGCCACTGCGCAAATATCCTGCTGGTCCGTCACTTCCACACCATCCTCTGTAACTAGCTTTGAAATGTGATTCCTTCTCCGCCGTGCACTAGCCATCGCATGAAAGAAGCGAGAGTTAGTGTCCCCGTCACGCAACCAATATACCTTAGCACGTTGTCTCCAAAAAGCCTCCTCTTGCGCTAACAAAGTGCTTAGACGATTCTTGGTCTCTATAACCATCGGATCCTCACCCCCACCAGGCATGACACGCAATTCATCAATTAAGCGACGGCATTCATTGATCTCATCCCGGTACCTTGATCTAAGCTTCTTACCCCAAGCATCCACCGCCGATGTACAATGATTTAATTTATCAAGGAAGCCCAACCCGTCACTACGACTCCAACTCTCCTCAACCACCAAGGGAAGCTCATTTTCTTCAAGCCAACTATTCTCGAACCGAAACTCACGCCTCCTCAAGATTCTCTCCAAGTAATTCAACCTCAACCACAAAGGACTATGATCCGACTTATCCGAGACTCCATTCACAAATCTATTATTAGGGAAAGTATCCAACCAAGATTGAGTAGCAAAAATACGATCAAGTCTCCCTTCTTTTACTTCCGACGTACCCAAACTCTTAGTCCACGTGAATCTATGACCCTCCATGGGAAGGTCCACTAAATGGCTCTCTTGAATAGCTTCTTGGAAACCACGAATTACCCACGGTTGACGATCTTGTTGTCCTCTAATCTCGTCATTGGAAAGAATGTCATTGAAGTCTCCCATAACACACCATTGTTGTCCATTTTTTTAGAATTTTAAATACTGTCATACTATATTATATTATTATATACATTTATTTTTTTGACACAATTTATAGACATTTAATTGACAATGACGTAATTCAAAACTATAAAGTTTGGTCTCATCGTATCATGCTCCTAAGGATAAGCATGTTAAAATGGCACCATGCCATTTCTTTAAATACAATAACTAGTATTTTTGTACTGATTGCCAGTAGACGATGAAGGTTGCCTACTCCATCACGAGTATGGTTGTCAAAAAAATTATAATAAATTATTAAGATTGTTAAGGGCTGCTAAGGAGTAATAAGGATAGGCGTTGAAAACTTTCACCATTCAAATCAAACCAGACGTAGTTTTGTGCTCTATAATGCATCAACTAGTTATATCAATGGAATCCAGTTATTTTTTGAAGGAAAAAAAAGATCAATTAGATTTAGGCTACGGTTAGACACTATATAAGTCATGTTTGTTACACATTAAAAAGTAAGTGATTTTGTTGTTAAATAATTTAAAGCACGATTGATACAACTTTTTTAAAGGATAATCACTTCTTTAAAAAATAATCTATTTTAGAAGCTTTCCATCTATTTGTTACGTTTCGAAAAAATGATAATCTAAAAAATATATAAAAACTGATTAAAATGGAAACATGTTTTGAGTAGCTTCTCATAAAAAACATTTTTCATATAATGATTTTTTTTTTAAAAAGTGATTTTCATTATGTTACACAAACACAAAAACTACTTCTATTTTTCTTAAAAATCTATAAAAACTAATTAGTAAATTAATTCATATCAAAATCACTTATTTTTAAAAAAAAAGTTATTTTCTGTTTGTGTAACATAAAGAAAATTAATTTTCATATATATATATATATATATATATATATATATATATATCCACATTTTTGTTCATAGTTCTCCTGTGCATGCCCCCACTTTAGGGGTGTTGGTGGCCCCTTCTTCATCAAATAACTCTTTGGAGGAGGTCCATTCTTCTTCCACCCAATCTCCCACGACTCGGCTAGATGCCTCCTCTTCTAACAAAATAGTTGCAACTGACATGAGAATTTTAGGGAAGAATTGAGGGGATGTCTCAGGTGATAAGGTTGTGCCTGCTGCATCGGAATTCGTTGCTACCTTGAACCCGATAGTTGAATCTGACATGAAAATTTTAAGAAAGCTTTGGGTGAGTCGTAAGACGATGTTGGTGATCTTGTGACTTCCGATTCCCATGGAGAAGTTGCACGACATGCTTACTTTGAACCGGTTGTTTCCAAGACTCAAAAAAAAGAAATTAAGACAAAAAAAGAAGTTGGTCGTTGGATACAATACTCGTTCAAAAGCAAATTCTGATTCTGAATCCTTTTTTGATCTGGTTTTGTTTTTTTAACCGTGTTTTTGTTTTTTTTATTTTTTGTTTGGCTGTTTTGCTATCTTGCCTTGGGTTTTAGTATTAGTATTAGTCCCCTCTTGGTATCTTTTTTTGTCTTCGGTTTTCTTTTTTTTTAATAGATTCAATTTTCTTTGGTTATATATATATATATATATATATATATATATATATATCTCCACACTTTAGAGTTAGTCAATATTGTTTGACTAAAAATTCTTTATGGTGGCTTTTAAACTCAAAATTATTTATACCCTTAAACTCTACCTAAAGAATAAGGTTTCAAGCCTTTGCGGTGAAATGGATTCAATTTTCAAATTTATTGAAGTGGTAATCATATACACTTACAAACGAACTTTTGATCTAAATTATCCCTCTTTAAATTGATAAAATCATTCTGATAATTAATATATCAAAACATTTACTATTTTACGTTCAACTCACCTTTAGCCAAAATCAATGGAATTAAAATCAATTTGGTCACCACAAAATAAGAACAGTACACTTAAACATTGTAGAATATATATATATATATATATATATATATATATATATATATATATATATATATATGTGTGTGTGTGGGGTTACGCGTCAATAGAACTCAAACACACACAATACCGTAGCCAAAGGCGACTTCACTATGCTATGAAGGTTTTCGTAAAGAAAAAGCATTTAAGGTTTGCGCAATTAATTCTACCTGAAGTTGGGATTGTAGCTTCTACATTGATTGTTAATAATTCTACCTATGAAATTGTTTATTATTACATTTGGTCCACAAATATAAGAGATAAAATCCAACATCACATAGACCAATGGATGACCTTAGCGCCGCACTTTATATATTTTATCATGAAATTAAATTTATTTTTTACAAAACTTGACGAACTTTGCCTATTTGAACAGTTAATTTTTTTTTTGAACCGTTAAGTACCCAAAACACACTACTTATCACCATACTTTACGTATTTTGTCACGAAACTAATTTTATTTTTCACCAATTTTACCTTAAGATTAAAAGATGATAACAATAAAAAAAATATAGTTACTAGAGTGGGACCTACCTAATGCACATGCATTTTTATTGCAACTGAATATCTCCCTTTTTCTTACTCACACATTGTTTGTGGGACCCATTAAAATGATCGTGGAATCTCACCTAAAAATTGGCTCCAAAACACCACCACTATACTCACTTACATTCAACATAACCTTAAGAGTATTAAGAGGTAGTGTCTAGATATCATTTAGTCATAACTTAGGAGAGGTAAATGTCATTTCCCCAAATTTTAATAGTGTAGCTTGTTTCTTATCTTCATCTTTTCCTTAGCAATAGAATTAACATCCTTTTCTTCCTCTCTTCTTAGCAGTAGAATTAGCATCCTAACACTGTAGTAGCTAGAAAGTATATTTTTTTGTTTGGTACATATTATAGCATCTAGACAGGAGAAACATCAACAAGAATTAAATCTTGAGTTCGATTTCAGCCTTGATCATATAGTAGTGTTAAATCTCTTAAGAGAGAGTTTTGCCGCCTATTATAGTCCTCAACAAGAAAGTATATTTTTTTGTTTGCTACGTGATAAATTGCATAGAGCTACCCAATTTATACACACACAAAAAACATCAACAAGAATTAATCCAAACAATAACTAGATTTAGATCTCACTCTAAAATATTCTTGAGGTTAAATCTTGAACGAGGCAAAAAAAATATTGAAAAGTGAGAGCTACACAAACCGATAAACCAGATGCACATGATCAAATAAATTCTCCGGATTAATCTCTGATAAAGTTTGTAGATACATGTTAAAAAATCTAGATAGGATAAACAATGTAATCAATCTAAATTAAAGAAAAAGATGCACATGATGTGGTTTGGGAATCATAAAGCGGATCCCTCGCATGCTGCAAAAACGTCGAGAAAGGTGCAAGTAGGTGTCATCTGCAAGTCACGTCTATCAGTGTATAATATTTTATCACGTGGAATGTGCAGCATAACTCACATCATACTATTTTAATTTAGTGCTAGTACAAAATACGAGGACGAGGGATGCAATAATTAACCGAAGCTAAAAAACAAACATAATTATTTAATACCAGAGAAAAAACACAATATCATGAAATTGAAATCAACTATTCTTATTTAATATAATTAAAATTTTACATTCTTTTTAAAATTGTCCTTTTCATTAAATGATGATTTACATTATTAAATTAATGATATTATTTTTAACCACACTACTTAAGTAGGGGCATATTTGAAATTGCTCATTTAACACACTTTAAAAATTATTCTTCTTTCTTATATTGTGGACCACCAAAACATACTTTTTTATGTTATTTTGTGGACAAGAGGGAGTAATATTATATACATTTAACTTACAATGAAGTGATTCAAAGTTTCAAACTCTCACTCAGCTAACGAGTTTGGCTTCATCGTATCACCCTCTATGCATTGAAAAATAGCCACCAATTTCATCAATACAAAATTTAGTTTTTGTACTCATGCTAGTAGACGATGAAGGTTGCTTACTTCATCATATGGTGTCCTTTTATAATAAATTATTATTGTTAAGGGCTGCTAAGGATAAGCGTTGAAAACTGTCACCATTCAAATTTTGGCATTTGTACTCTCCCTTTGAGTAGGGTTTTTGCTAGAATCCAAAAAAAAAATATAGACAAGAAAAAGTTAGGTAGGTCACCTATTAAATTCGATTAAGGTTGTGTTTGGTTTTATAGTGACTAGGATTGAGCAAAAATTGTGACCAAAATTAGAGACGGAAAAATTAAAATCTGTCGTTAGTTTTGGCGTCACAAAATTTAGTGAGGAAACTAGAGATGGATTTCACTTTTTCCGTCATTAATTTTTCCTCTCTAATTTCATTTTCTTAGTAGTAAACTACCAATGGCTGAGGAAACTAGAGATATGGCAGCTACCGACGTTCGGGTAGACACTACAAGAAAATTGGTAGTTACCAACGACCAAAAGCTATTAGAATTGCAAAAAAAAAACCATCAGCATTGAACACTTTTCAACGAATTACCACGATGAGATCTCAGCCGTCGGAAAAGGACAAGTCTGTAGACATTATTGATGGTTCTAAAAAAGGCCTAAAAAATTACTGATGGAATTAGCACTCTGTAAGTTTCCTACTTGTTTCATTCATCAATAATTTAGCGACGGAAGAAACCCTATGCATCTATCAAAAGTTTCTAGAAGCTCAAACTACTTACTTCTCTCAAATCATACGTCTGAATCTTTTTGCCGTGATTCCAGATGAGCACTAAGACAATATATATATATATATATATATATATATATATATATATATATATATATATAGACACATCCACACACTTTTGACTTAGTCAATATGGTTTGACTAAAAATTCGTTATGTTTGGCTTTTAAACTCAAAATTATACCCTAAAAGTCTACCTAAAGAAAAAGGTTTCAAACTCTTGCGGTGAAATAGAATCAATTTCAAATTTTTTGAAGTGGCAATCATATACACTTTCAAACGAACTTTTGATCCAAATTATTTATCTTTTGAATTGATAAAATTATTTTTATAATTAATATATCGAAACATTCATTATTTTACGTTCAACTCACTTTTAGCCAAAATCAATGGAATTAAAATCAATTCGGTCACCACAAAATAAGAACAGTACACTTAAACCATTAATGTAGAATGCGTGTGGTTAGGCGTCCATAGAACTCAAACACTCACACAATACCGTAGCCAAAGGTGACTTCACTATGCTATGAAGGTTTTTGTAAACAAAAAGCAATTAAACATTGCGCAATTATTTATACCTGAAGTTGGGATTGTAGCTTCTACATTGATTGTTAGTCAATTGTACCTATGAAATTGTTTATTACTACATTTAGTCCACAAATATAAGAGATAAATTCCTACATCACACAGACCAATTGATGATATTGAAATCAAATATTCTTATTTAATAAGGCTAAAAGTTTAACATCTTTCCAAATTGTCTTTTTCATTAAACTATGATTTATACTCCTAGTTAATTACGTTGCATTTAATTACACTACTTAAATAGGGGTAAAGTTGAGATTGATCATTTAATAAATCTTAAAAATAGAGCTTATTTCTTATATTTGGACCAATAAAAACACATTTTGTCTCTTATATTGTGTACTAGAGATAGTATTTTTTTATCCTAATTGTACCTAGGGTAACCAAAAGATCGATAAACGAAATATCAATTGTGCATTTTATTGAATGAAGTCATCTAAGAGCATACAAATCAATACTTTATAATGTTTATTATATATATATATATATATATATATATTATGCGAAGCTCTCATGGTGACAAATGATCGGGGTGAATGGAGTGTGGTGAGGGGGCGTCGGAGAAGAAAGCACGAGAGTAACTCTACTTTGAACAACAACGTGAGGTTTGGTGTAGGGAAGAGGACTGTGTGGGAGGAAAAGCTGAGTGAAAGAGGAAAATGGGTTTCTAGGGACATAGGTTCTTTCCTTCGAAGGGGTTTTGTGGACTTCATTAGAGATTCCACCATTTGCTTCTTCTTTACTAATTTTTGAGACGATGCAAAAAGTTTGGACATTTGGAAGTTTTTTAATTGATAGGGGTAGTAGCAGATGTCTTCACTCCATCCAAAGTTGATAAATGGGGGAGACGATTTGGCTTTGTGAGGGTTAAAGAGGTCAATGATAGGAGTAGGTTGGAGTTAAAGCTGGAGAATGTTTGGGTAGTTAGTGAAGCTAAGGACAAAGAGCCAAAGATGATACTCGGGGAAATTAATAAGGAGAATTGGCTGGAGATTGGACCTGCTAAGGTGAACCTGTGGGGAGTGACGGGGGAGTAAGAAACCACCATGGGGTAATGCAAGAGCTATAAAAAGTAGGGTTGCGTTAGTGTTATGTGGGTGTTCTTGTAGAGTCGAAATCGACGACGGCAATGGATTTCCAACATAGTCTACCATTCCATAATTATAAAATAAATGGGAGGAAATTCATTTTTGTTGTCAAGCACCGGGGAGGGAGCGATTCCAGAAGCAATTAGCACCAATCGTGAGGTGGTCAATGTGGTTACTAATTGTCTGCGGGTGGGAACCTAACCTTTTGTCTACTCAGACACGTGTTTGGATTAGATGCTTGGGTGTTCATCTCACATGTAAGGGGAGAAAAGTTTTTTGTGAGTTTGACTTGGAAGTTTGGGAACTATGAGGTCGATGAGGCAACAAAAAGGAGGACTAGGTTCGATGTTGGTAGGGTAAGGGTTCTTACCTCATGCTCCAGTATTATTGAGGAAACTGTTAATCTCACCATCGATGGAATTGTCTTCCTAAACACGAGGACGAGGAAGATTTTGGTGATACTGACTATGGAGTACAGATCCCACCTCAATATTCCGCTCTAGGATATTCCTCTAGCTCCAATGAGTGTAGTTTCTGGGAGGGTATTTTTACAATTTCTCCGACGTAGGTGGTGGGGATGATGAGAGGGATGCGGACCTATCTAGTATAGATCCCACTTTGGTATTCCAATCTAGTATGTCTGCAATACATTTTCCCCTTTGGTAAACCAACATTTCACATCTTAAGAATATGAGGAGAGAGAAAATGTAGCTTCCTCATTTGGCTTGTCATCTCAGAATGATACTAGACTTTCATCCATTGGAATTCTAGGGGGAACAATATCAATGCTTCTTTGGGCGTGAAGAGTCTTGTGTTGTCTATTGGGGGGTGGGGGGTAGACTCACAAAATGGTTTGTCGGTATCTGCTGTGAGGGATACAAATTTGACACGTTGCTCTGAAGGGATTGATAGTGTTAAAGAGAGGTTTGATGATATGGGAGTATAAAGGACAAATTAGGTTTGGTGGGCCTAGCTATTGGATCAGGTCTAAATACACTTTTGGAGGGAAAACATGATTATTTATTTGTAGAGGACTTACTTGGGTTGGGAAACGTGGACTAGGCTCGGTTGGTGCCTTATTTGAAAGGCCCCTTAAATTCACTTGCAATACACTCAACTGAGCCAAAGAACAAGATGGACATTGGGCCTATTTTGCAACCTGTTCTTGCCCCAACAAACCCTATCCATCCTCATTCTTCAAACTAGAGCTTTTTGTCTCAACGATCTAAGTTTGTGTTCGTCGCAGGTATAAATCGTGTTGTTGTAGCGGTATTTTTGGTGGGGTTCGCGTCAGCATCAGGCGAGGTGCGTACGTTCTAGGTATTCTATCTACCCCGAGGAGGTTTTGGCATTTGGCTAAAGATGCTGAACGCAGGAGAGGGAAGGGAGAACGTTTAGGTCATTCATGACCTTCTACCTTCATCTTCTTTTAGCGGTTTGGATCTACAAGTTGTGATTCCTAGCCTTAATGTTTTAATTGAAGGGGAGATGGAACCAGGTCGTGATGGGCGATACTAGGTGATCTTCTTGTTTATGGTGGTGGGTCTGTAGTGGCAGAGTAAGTTGTGTTGATGTGGAAGAGGCTAAACGAGAATTTGGTTTGAATTGGAAGGAGGGTGTGTTGTACGTGAATCTGCAGGGAGATGTCTTACAATTGGTAAAAAAATAGGGGTTACCCTTAGGGGTGTGGGTTTTACCGTTATTGATAAATTAGTTCAATTAAAGGAAAAGACAAAAGAGAGAAGGAACTTAAACACATGGGGACTAAGTATGATCAATGATTATGTGTTCCATAAATATAAGGGGTATGGGATGGGAGTGAAGAGGAGGAAAATTAGGAATTGGAGACAGTTGATGATGGGCTTTGTCGCTATATGTGGGAAATGATAATTGTGAGTTGTGCTTCATTCCTTCTACGTGAAGAAGCGGTATAGTTCTATCTATATGCAATTGATCCCTCGAAAGAAGTGTATTAAACTTCACAGGTCATGATTTTTTTGGGTGTGTGTTTGGGGTGGGGAGCACATGCGACTCAATGTTATGTGCTGAATGTCTACACCTAGAGTGGACTATTGGATAAGAAGAGGCTTTGTAGTGAATTATTTATGTCCAAAAGGGGATTTGGGGGGATATCTGGTACTTGTTAGGCTATTTTAATGTCGTATGTTATAATCGAGAGAAGCAGGGGATTGGTGGTGATGATGGACCTAGATCTATTTTGAAATGTCGAGAGTTCAACATCTTAATAGACAATATGCAGCTGGTCGATTTTTCACTTTTAGATTGGAAATTCATTTGGTTCCAACCTAATGGGTCAGCCATGAGTTAGTTGGATCAGATTATGGTTTCGGAGTGTTGGATGCAAGTTTGGGAAGATCCATTGCAGTGGGAACTTCCAAGGGTACATTTTTGATCACTGTCCAATTGTTTTTTAGTATTTCGAACCTTTTGTGGGGTCCTAATCAATTTTGGTTCAATAAAAATTGGCTCTAGCATAAGGATTGTAAGCAGGTTGTTTGTAACGATTGGACCACTAGTTCTCCTTCCGGTTGGATGGAGTGCATCTTAAAAAGAAAAATTGAAGAGGTGGAAGAAAGAGGTATTCAGAGATGTAGATGTGAGGATACAGATAATGGTGGAGGAGATTTCAGCAGCGGATGTGAAAGGGGAGTCAGTTGGTCTTACAATGGGAGAAGTAGAGGCAATAAAGGAGAATTTCTCAGCTCTTTGGACATTGCTTAGGAGTAAGGATAGTCTGATTAAAGATTTAGGTCCAAGGGGTTGAAGGAGGGTGATGCAAATTCTAAGTACTTTCATTCTGGTATCAAGTTGAGGAGCACCCAAAACCGAGTCACAGCTTTACGGGTGAGGATGTGTGGGAGGAGATTTTTGTTGGTATTAGAGAGTCGATAGTAGATTTTGTTTACCTATCACTTTGAAAAATAATGGTGGATCACCCATATTTGGACGATATCTTTCTCCTTGTTTTTCTTTGAATCAAGTGGCTAGCCTCTCAGGGAGGTTCTTTATGGAGAATATTAAGGAGATTGTCTTGAGTTATGATGGTAACAAAAGCCCTGCTCCCAGTGGTTTTAACTTTCCTTTTAGTAAAGTTTTATGGTCCTTGATCAAGGATGAGGTGGGGGTTCTTTTCAATGACTTCTAGTCTAACTGTATGCTTCCAAAAGCTTTTTCTTTATACTTTCTTACCTTAATCCTTAAGGTTGATTGCCCTTCACCTTGGGGGATTACCATCCCCTTTCTATACTTAGTCGTCTATATAAGATGTTAGCTAAAGTCTTGGTGGCTAGATTCTTTAATTTGAGTTTGATGAATAAATGGCGATGAAAGTTTGTTGTTAGGAATTCAACCCTATGGCGTGATATTCTGATCGAAAAATACGGGCAGGAAATTACTCGCACTCCATTGTTGACCACCTTAACTTGTTCGAGATTATGTATCAGATTAGTGGTAAGATATTTGTTTACTTGGTTCGGCGTTGGGTTGGGTTTGTTTCACGACTGATTTTCTAACAGGGTAGTGAAGAAAGTGGGCAATGGGGTGTCGATTTTTTTTTGGCATGATACTTAGGTGGATGACCAACCTCTTATCGTGTCTTTTCCGAGATTATTCATGGTTTCAAGTCGGCAAGATGGTCGTCAAATAGTAGAGTTTGGTACTTGGGTTGATTGTGTCTGGTCTTGGATTTTTCGTGGAGACGCGATTTATTTGTGTGGGAGGAGGCTCTTCAAAGTGATCTCTTGCATCTCCTCCGATTGGTTGGAGGAGGATTGTTGGGTCTGGTTGGGGAATGTCTCAGGTGAATACTTAGTCCGATCAACACATGTGGGACTTATGGAGGAACTTAGTCTGAGGAAAGCATTACCCTGCCTAAGGTTATTGTTTCTTCTTGGCAACTACTACATCATAAGGTCCCCACTCACGCGAACCTGTTGCGTCGAAGAGTTATATTGGATCCAGTCTTGGCATCTTGTGTGCTTTGCGGGGCTTTGGAGAAATTAGCCTCGCACCTATTTATGGGTTGTCAATTCGTTCAACAAGTTTAGTATTCGGTTTTTAGCACCTATTTATGGTTGAGGTGGCAGTTAGCACTGCCACTTTACTTATTTTACTTGTTTTCTTTTTTTTTTTTGTTAATTTAGTCGAGGCTCAAGGGATAGGCAACACATGAATTTGATTTGGTATTCCATCCTTTGGTCACTCTAGGAGATGCGTAATGGGTTCATTTTCTCTGTCAAACCTCCAGATTGGGATTTTGAGTGGCATATCGCGCCATTGGTATGTATTGGCCAAAAATAGTTTTTGGTGTTTTCTGCATCTTGAACATGGGTTAGGGCACCGCTAGTGTCATGATTTTGATACCCATAAAATTGAGACATTTCAAGGTTAGTCTCTATTAAATTTTAATAAGCGCTTTAGTCCCTCACAAATTCGATTGTTAGATATTTTAATTCCCAAGACTTTTGCTAGCGTTTTTTTGGGCTTTTATAGCACTTGTAAGCGCTATTAAAAGTCACGAGGGAGTAAAACTGCTGACAACGAATAATTGGAGAACAAGAATGCTTATTAAAATTTAATAGGAACTAAACTTGAAAATCTCCATTTTGTAATGACCAAAAATATATTTAACTCTAATTGTTAATGCATAAAGAAATAGGAGAGAGCCGGGACCTAAGACCCTCCCAAAAACACTGAATATAGCACCACCTATGACTAATGTATTTAGACATTCAAGTATATGAATCATTCATAAAATAAGCAATGTTCCTAGGGTACACTTGCTTATTTGATGACCCCATTGTGTCAAGGACTATAATCACCTCAATTTTTTTAGGGTTAAATATGTTTTTAGTCCCTACAAAATTTCACTATTTTGTTTTTAGTCCCTATAAAAAATTCCGTCAACTTTTAGTCCCTATAAAATTTCACAATTTTGTTTTAAGTCCCTATAAAATGTAAACTCGTGTATACCTTTAGAATTTTTGAATGATATTTGCATACACGTTAAAGATATTAAAAATATCTCCCTCACAAAAAATAAACTCAAAATTTGATTTCTAGGTTAGTATTTCCTTTAATTTGTTTATCTAATTTTTGGCACTTAAAAAATTTAGATTTAATTTATGCGTTGTTAAAAAATTCATAGTTTTTATGGAAGAGATGTTTATAATGTCCTCAACATGTATACAAAACATCACTCAAAAATTCAATGGATATACACTAGTTGGCATTTATAGGGACTAAAAACGAAATTTTGAAATTTTATAGGGACTAAAAGTCGATGAAAAATTTTATAGGAACTAAAAACAAAATAGTGAAATTTTGTAGGGACTAAAAACATATTTAACCCATTTTTTTATTAAAGTTGGTTAGGATAATGAATAAATTATTAGAAAAAATATAGTTGCTCAAATTGTTATATAATAGAATTTCCACTTTTGAATATGTATCGAGCAGTATATAGGCATCCCTGAGAGTTGTAAGAAACGTAAATAAGACGCACGGTAGGCATCAAATTAAAGATAAAAAAATTGTTAAATTGGTCAATTTGTGCCAACCAAGTTGACGATTATTAATTTAGAGAAAAAGAGGTGTTATTATATTAACATTATACCTGGTGGTCCAGTACAAAAAATATAGTTGCTTTATATTATTTTGTTTTTTTGTACGCTTTGTATCAAGTTGAAGTACCCTTAATTATCTCTTAAATATAATAATTGCGTATATTTTGTCAAAAAAATAAAATAATTGCGTATAAAAAAATAAAGTTGTCTAAATGCAAGAACAGTGGCAAAGGAAAATTTAATTAGATTGTACATGTATCGATAAAAGCATTATATTTTGATTATTTTAATGTTTAATATTAATTTTTATTTTCTTTTTGAGGGAATTTTAATTTTTCCTTTTTTCACTAGAATATTAATTTTGCTTTGGAAAAAGCAAGAAACTTTCATGATTATTACTATATCTTAAAGAAGTTTTTTTTGACAAAAATATCTTAAAGATGTGTTGATCAATGTAAAAAAGATGATTTTTCTTAGTGGGGAGCGTGGATTTTACTCAAGTTATAGCGCAAATAAAATAAAGAGTTAAATATGTTTTGCATACTTTTGGTCATTCAATTTTTTTTTGTCAGTTTTTGTTCTTTACGACTTTTTATCACATTTTTTAGATTTGTTATAGCGCTAGTAACCGCTATTAAAAGTCATGTGATATTAAGGCTCTATTGGTAAAAAAGTAGCGGACGACAGATAAGCTAGTGGATGACTGATGAGCTAGAGGATAGCGGATGAGCTAACAAATAGGAAATCACGTGTTTGGCAAAACTAGCGGCTGAACTAACTTATATATGTAAATTGACATAAATAAATAAAGATTTAAATTTTTTTAGTTTAATGTAAAGAGGATAAAGAAAGAATTTAACAAAAACAATGAGGGTGAAAGTGACAAAAAAAAAAGGTGACACGTTTTATGCTATCTGCTAGCGTTTTAAAAAACACTAATCGCTACCTAAAAATCACTAAACGGTAGTAGTTGTTAAAGACATCTATTCATCATTCGCTAGTCAAATCCTCTATTAGCTAGTGGTGGTGAGACTTGCAAAACAAAATCTAAAACTGATGAGAAAAAACTTAATCGACCAAAATTGGTGAATTTTTTTGAGAAACTAAAACCAAAATTTCGAAATTTTATAAAAACCAAATATATGTAGAAAAAATATGCTAGGGATGGCTATTTCTTAGTTTTTTAATAAATTTATTTTGTTTATTCAAAAATAAATATAAAACCAATGTATTTACTAAAAGGATTTAAATAACAATAGTTACTTAATTATCTTTAAGAACAATATAAAATTAAATTCAAGATCAATATATTATAAGTTTATCATATCATATGTATCAATCAAACGATCATTGAGCCAACTATATGTGATCATTTTCTACTCCTGTGTTGTGAGGACAAAGACATTACTTATTAAAATTTTATTGTTTGGTAAAATTAAATAGTTTTAACAATGAATGTCTCTTTTCAAATTATTTTGAAGTATGACTTAAATGTTTCAACTTAATATAGACTTAAATATGTATTTTATCTCCGCAAATATAGATATTTTTACTTTCGTCCTTGGCATTTTTTTTTTGTTTTCACCCCAATAATATAGATATGGAGGATATATGGAGATGAGAGATTGTGACGAATATTTGGAGATGGAAATAGCTTTTTTGGGCACAATAAATCCTTATTTTAATTTTTTTAATTTATCCACTTCGGCTTTCTTAAAAAGTAAAAATAAAAAATAGTGGTTTGGCAACCAAATGGACAAAGATTTGTCGCATCAGCATTTTTTCGACGGCGTTACTATCAAAAGGATCTAAATGAAAAAGTTGATATTTGAAGGGACCTTTTTTTAAAAAAAATATTTTCAGAGACTAAAATCAAAATACACTATATTTGCAGGGACAAAAACATATTTAAGCCTTTTTTTAATCCTTCTTGTTTTGTTTTTGTCCTTAATATATTGTATTATATGCATTTATTTCAGGGATTAAAAGCAAAACTAGAATTTTGTAGGGATGCAAAAAAAAATTGAAAAATTACAGGGATTAAAAATAAAAATATTTTCAAGGACAAAAAACAAAAGCCTCTATATTTTTAGGTACGAAAAACATAATTAGACCTTTAATATATCTTTTTATTATTATTATTATTTTATTTTCTTTATCAATTGTTTGTACTTTTTTTAGTAGAATTTATAGATAGGTGATTTCATGATGTATTAAATTGTTACTTAAATTATTCACCAAAAAAGTTTATTAATTGAATTACAAAGGGACAAGATAAGCATTTAGAGAAGGACCACCAAATTCACTATATATATGGGCACATTTTACCTTCATCATCATATACTAGTACTGAGCTTTCTACACACTCACTACTCAGTTTAAATGGAGTTTACTCGTTTATCTGTTTTAGCTCTACTTTGTGTAAGTTATTTTCTGCTTTGCATCATCAGTTATCATTGTCTCAACTTTTTCATCATTTTATTTATGTGATATGGAAATATTTAACATTTCATCGTGAATCATTTCCATGCTGTGTTCAGGAATTAGTGTCTGTTTTCATCAGAAATCATACCATGAAAACATGCAACTTAACTTTGATCTTATCCATCCAATAGTTTGACTTCACACATTTTTCCCCCTCACACACTTTTTATCGTTAATTAGTTTTTTCTTTGAAATAGTTATGTTTCTTTTGTTTTATACTGAGATGAATTTGTGTATTATATTACCGTTAAAATTGTGAGAGAAATAATTGACTATTTTATCTTAAACAAATATGTTACTGTCTATGATTAGAGTTTTAAATAGATGGTTAAAACTTGAAATAGAAAAAAGAACATAAGAAAACCAAACATAATTGCGTAAAACTATTTCTTTTTTATATAATGCTGTATAGATATGTTCAGTCAAAAAAAAAATGCTGTATAGATATGTGGCAGCATACAATTTATTTTTAACTATGTACTTTGTTCCTGTATCAAAAACATGACGTGTCCTCTAATATAACTGCCACTAAATACATGGAAAAAAAAAATGAATAGCCTTGTCCCTCGTGGGAATTCACACAGAAAAATAAATCAATAACATAGGCAAATTTCACTCAGAAAGTAACAGATCAATAATATATAAGGGTTGTGTGAAAAACACATTGTATAAGTGAAAAATTATTATCAAACACATTCTTTAAATATTTATATTATCTTCATATATATTATTGATATTTTGTTTTTAATCATTGTTCTAATAATGCAACAAATCTAAATGTATTTGCAGTTGGCTCTTGTGGGAAGTGATGCATCCCAATCTGGAGAAGATTATTGGCACTCTGTTTGGCCTAACACTCCTCTGCCTAAGACTCTCTCGGATTTGCTAATGCCTTGTTAGTAATTATTCCCAAGACACTCTACATAAGTTTTGTATAAATATCTAGTAATTTTGGTGTTTAATAAATTAAAATTCTTAAGGGATACAAAATGCTACTACTTTGCCTTCTTCAAATGCTATTACATATGAAACTCCGAAGATTAAGAATTTATATAAAATGAACATTTCCATAGATTTTGTACCATCACTTACCTGTGTGTGTATATATAAATATATATATGTGTGTGTTTTCATGAGTTGGTGTCTTGTAACAAGACTAAAATACCTCTTGGAAATTATTTTGTGTCTTTTATTGTGCAGACAGCGAAATCCCAATTAAAGCAAAAGAAGAGAAGCAATATTGGACCGTCTTTTTCGAACATGACTTGTATCCCGGCAAACAAATGAGCTTGGGCATCCATAAAGATTCTGATATTCATCATCAACATTTTCAACCCAAGATATCAAAAGCACACCAACCTTTTGGAATTCTCACATGGGTAACACGTGAAAAAGCAAGTCAACCTTTTGGAGCTCGGACATGGGAAACAAGTGAAAAAGAAAGCCAACCTTTTGGAGCTCGCACGTGGGAAGCACACAAAGAAGTAAGTCAGCCTTTTGGAGCTCGCACGTGGGAAACAAGAGAAAAAGTAAGTCAGCCTTTTGGAGCTCGCACGTGGGAAACAAGCGAAAAAGTAAGTCAACCTTTTGGAGCTCGCACGTGGGAAACAGTAGAAAAATTAAATCAACCATTTGGAGCTCGTACTTGGGAAACTCGTGAAAAAGAAAATCAACCATTTGGAGCTCGTACATGGGGACCAGAGAAAGAGAGCATTGATGACTATTGTGGGAAACCATCAGCTGTAGGAGAAGAAAAGTATTGTGCGCTATCATTGAAATCAATGATGGATTTTGCCATTTCAAAGCTTGGAACAAACATCAAGGTCATTTCAAGTTCTTTTGCCCAAAATCATGATCAATATGTGGTGGAAGAAGTTAAGAAAATTGGAGATAAAGCAGTGATGTGTCATAGATTGAATTTCGAGAAGGTTGTATTCTATTGCCACCAAGTCAATGCAACAACGGCATATATGGTCCCATTGGTGGCATCTGATGGAATTAAAGCTGAGGCACTAACTATTTGCCACCATGATACAAGAGGTATGAATCCTGATGTGCTTTATGATGTTCTTAAAGTCAAGCCTGGAACCATCCCTATTTGCCATTTTGTTGGTAACAAGGCCATAGCTTGGGTACCTAATCGTGATGCAAGTAACGAATCTAATGACCATCCTTGTGTCATCTAGACGGATGCTCTCTAGCTATGCACGTTATTTCTCATTAAGCGGTAGTTGTTTTAAAGTGATGGCAAGAAGAAATACGATGTGCAAATATCATATGCTATGCATAAAGGATTCCATGTATTCTAAATAAACTAGTTCTAAACCAACAATTTAGAACTATGGTGTGTCTTCTTTTATGTTGGGGGTGTGGGTAATAAAGTTACGTATATAAGTGTTGTGTGTTTGATGTAGCATCTTGTTGATATATTTGGACTTTAAAGATCATGTCTGAGACATTACAATTCTTGTGAGTAAATAAATGGTTCATGACAAACTCTTATGTTTTTCTTTTATATCAGAAAGTAAAACGAAAAAGAAATTGCCTCAGGTAAAAAAGATATAGAACTTCAACATGATGTGTGGGTTGCGAATAAATTAATTAATGAGATAATTTTGATGAAAATAGTGTGAAGCAATTATTAAGATCAAATTTTGTTTATGTAAACTGGGTATATATCCTCTGCGCGCCAGAGACTAATCCCTTGAGTTGGTGGGTAGGACCGTGGGTAAAGCTCTCTCGCAAGAGTTTCAACATTGATGCATTCCTAAGGTTGGATTTGAACTCGAAATCTTGGTTATATATCTTCTGCGCGTAACTATAAAGACTAGTTTCTCGAGCTGGGTAGGATCGTGGTAAAGCTCTACCACAAGAGTTTCAACACTGTTGTATTCCCAAAACTAAATTCGAACCTAGTTGGGTTTAGAATCAATACTTTTCATAGAAAAGACTTTCAAAATTATCGTTAGTTGCTCGATTTGAATTAAAGATGAGTTCACCCTATCTCAAAATTAATTAACTTGGAGAATTTGGAACCCCGAAAATCGAAACTACAAAGATTCCTAACAATTACTAAAACTATTTTAATATCTTTTACAAATTAAGCAGTTGAGACTCATTTGCAATATCAGATTGCCAAATAGGGACATTCATTTTATTGGAGCCTTAGTAGGTGATATATATATGGTTTGAACAAACCTTTTGGATTAGTGAACTTCTAGTTCACGTTGTTTAGCTCAAGAATTGAGATGAGGCAATGATAATTCATTCCAACTGATCTCTTTTTTCAGCAGCTGATTCTCTCCCCTAATATTGGGAAATTTAATTCATCAAATAATAATCATCAAACTGGACTACAAACAAGCTAGTATCCAATTGCTGGCTCAAGATACTTTATTTTTTTTGACAAGATACTTTATTATACATATAGATTTATATGAAATATATATATATATATATATATATATATATATATATATATATATATACCCAAAATTTATTGAGGACCCATCATAGTGCACTGTGAATGGAGAAATTCGAACATACACTGCACATCTAAAAATCTGAGATGGTAAATATTAGGTTATTGAACAAAAACCAAATGGAAAGTGGATCAGTTGTGATAACTTGTTGGTTTGATGCGAATCAATGCTACATCATGTAAAATTGCATGATCCCTATTAGAGATTTAAAGTTTGTATCTCATAAGTATTTGTCATATAATTAACTTTAGACGTCTAAAGAATGGTTATTCAAGACCATTTTATGAATGAACGTATGCTACGAAATGTCCATTATCAAATCTAATCGACATACAATACTTATCAGATGCTTTCAGGGTAATTCACATAATGACCTCTTACTCAAATTAGTTGAGCAAACAATCTCACAAACTTCCGGTTGTGAGCTGACGACAAATATAAATAATATATGTGGTCATCTAGTTGATGCATAAATTAAAATCACAAATATCTAAATGGTCCACGTGATTAGTGTACTCGTTTACAAATATCATTTTATATGACTTCTAGAAATACAAGAGGCTTATTCTCTCAAATTTCCAATTTTCTTTGGGAACTAGTGAACACAAAAATTAGTAGATCGAAGAAACTGCAAGCTCTTCAATACTTAGTCATTTTTCGCATCATAATATACCCGGTATGGCCCAACCGATCTTGCCAGCAAATAAGAGGAAAAAGCAGATAACTTTTCCACTACACTTATCCGAAGCATGTCTCATTATAAAAAGATATTCAATATCTTCTTCATTTTATGTTTCAAAATGATATCCATTTGGACGGATATCCTTAAAACTTAATAAATTTGTATGAGACTTGAGAGATTATAACATGGTACGATGTGTAAAAAAATTGGTTCTCTAGGTAATTAGCAATAGACTAGCTCGTCTGGAGCCTTCAATTACATTTTGCAAATTTCTGGTTGCAAGTTGATAACAAGTACTTATGTCATATGACTTGTGGCCATAACTAGATAATGTAGACAATTTAATATAAAATGCCCATATATAACCTTAGTTACACTCTAAAAACTTATAATATCTTATAATTAGCATGTATTAAGAACATATGACAAATAAAAACTCATTATATTGAAAAAAAAATTGTCTTTCAAAAGTATCAATATGTGATGTCATTGCTACATTAGGATGATAATCTTGCTAAACGTATGGTAAATAGTAAAACTATGTCGAGTACTAAACTTTAGGTTTGATTTACTTTAGCATAATTTTGGCTGCACACATAATTATTTAAACAAAAATAATGTACTAAACTTTGACCATTCAAACAACAAAATACAAAACTACTAAGTACGCATATCACATTTTTTCCCAACAAATAGAACTGGATAAACAATACATACTAGTTTAACAAAAAAAATTATATGTGCTATAACATTATGGCAACACGAAAATACAAGACGCTAATAAAAGGTTAAGATGGGAAATAAAAACATAAGAGTGTCTAGTTCTTAAGGATCTAGTCATACAGTCAGTTCTTCTTATTCTCTTTTTTCATACAACATTTTTATTTGGAATTCTAAGGAAAAAAAAGAAGAAAAGTTACATTTTTCCATAGATACTACACCATTATTAGAAATAACAAAGGTCGCAATCATAAATGATACAAATGACCCTTAAAATATGATAATGATAATATTTAGCACATCAATGGTCATTACCACAAATTTTCTTGTATCAATATAATGTGAATCATTCACTTCTGGGAATGAACTTTAATTCATTGAGTAGTTTGTGAGTGTTCTTTTCAATCACCATATCACATAATCTTAATTCATAATATTTTTGGAAATATTTTTTCATTTTGCTAATTCATGAGAATATTTGAGACATAAGTTATATGCACTTTCTCTTGATTTCTTTTCATGCACTTTCTCTTGATTTCTCTTCAGGAACTCAATTACATATCTTCATAGATAGTAATAAAAAAAATAATTCTTCGTGCAATCTCAGTTCTTTAGGAACTATACCACAATACTTCTTCAATGATGATTAAGAAAAATCATACTCTGAGCAATCCTTCAGGGATGCTTGGATATTAAATTTTTAAGTTCTTCGGGAACTATATCATAAGCAATGATACATAGAAACAATTATCTGTGCAATCCTTCAAGGATGCTTGGATAATGGATTTATTGTTATTCAATAACTATATAACAAAATTTCATCAACAATGAATTCATAAATACAAAATGAGATAAAGCATAAAATGAATAAAACATAGAAAAGATCACAAATAGAAAATAATGAGAAGAAGAAGAAAAATTATTGTTACAATAGATCCTCAAGTTGTTTATGCCATCAATCATATGGTAGAGCTTCGTGCTGATAATGTGTTTACAATAGAATGAGTTCTATTTATAAGACACAAGTAGGCAAGTGAAAGATCAAAGTAAATGCCACTAATAATCCGCTCAAGATTAAGGTAGAAAATCAACTTAGGCATCCACTAAGTAAATTAATATTCATAACAGGAATTCACATCAGCAAGCTTTCCGCACTTAAGTATTACTAATAATCTATACAAAGAAGCACATGATGTGGTTGAGGAATCTTAAAGCAAAATAATCCCTCACATGCTAGCTCCAACATCGAGATCCATTAAGAAAGGAGAAAGTTGGTGCCATCTGCACGTTACCTCTATACGTGACAAATATCTTTGTCACGTAGCATGCAGCATTACCCAAATCATAGATTTCTATTTTTAGTAAAATTCTAAATACAATGACAAGGCATAATTATCAGAAGCAATAAAATTCATATTATCATAGTATATTATAGATATTATAGACATTAATTGACAATGACGATTTTGGTCTCATTGGATCCAAATTCATAAGGATAGGCATTGAAAAATGCAACCATCTTTTCACATAAAATATTTAGTTTTTGTACTGATGATGCCTGTCGATGGTGAAGGTTTCCTACTCTCTCACGAGTATGGTCTAGTTGTATCATAAATTATGAAGTGCTGATAAGGAGAGGCGTTTAAAAGTACAACCATCATATCCAAACAAATTCAGACAATAAAATACTCGGAATCCTAAATCTTTTGATGTTTTAACAAATGATACATAGAATACGAGAACATGAATTAGGTAAAATAACCTCATTTAATAGTTAGGATCCATATCCTAGCTAACTGGACCTGTAAAGTTAAGAAGCCAATTCCAATCTAAACATAGATTGCAACGTGCGATGAAATGTTTTTTCAGTAGGAATAGACTTGAATGTAGGGGTAGAAAGTTTGTTACTGCAAGAAGAACTTTAGTATTTTGCATTATTTTAGGAGCAAATGCCCAAAAGAGTCTTTTAAAAAAATAATGATTTATTTGTTCTCTAAAAAATGAAAAGTAAAAATTTAAGTACAAGCCAACCTAATCTTTGAAGAGGACTATATATATGTACTTAAAAAAATTTGTCAAAAACAAATATGTCCTTAAAATTATTTTAAAATGACTAATTTAACCAATATTAAAGGACGAAATTAATACCTTTCAAATTTTTGTTCAAATTATGAATGTTTCTGCTTTTTGTATCAGTTGAAGTATTTACTCTTTTTTATCGTAAGAATATTAATTTGTAAATATTCAAAATACTTTTTTAAAAAAATGTTTGATTATTCTTTGCTCCTACCTTAAAAAATTCTTGGATCTGCCGCTGCCTACCAATAGAACTTCTGCCACACGCAAGACACGAACATGACATCTTGAGGTGAGATCTGAACCCCAATTTTCACTAGAACCTTATTGGCAGTTATAAGAAAATTTAATTAAATATGTATTTAATAAAAGCATTATCTTAGTTTAATGTTTAATATTATTTTAATAAAATATTAATATACATATCTGGATAACAATTATATCTTAAAGTTGTTTAATCAATGCAAAACAATATTGTTACTTAAATTACTTTTAGTAAATGTGTTTAAACATAGTTACTTTTGAACAACACAACATCAGACCATCATAACAATGTATATTAACTTATTAATTGAATTACAAAATGACAGAGCATATGTATTGAGAGGTAACCAACACCATTGGCCTAGTGGCTTAATCAATCCTGAGATATGAGGGGTCGATTTGGTTCGCCCATGTTTGATTTCTCCAATAAACAAATTCGGTGTTGGCCGGTGCGAAATTTAATCCTAAGTAGAAACGGAAATTAATTTTTCATTGAAAACATTAAAATAGTCCGTACGTAGACGGTTCACAATGGTTAGAAGCAAAATATGTATTGAGAGGAGGGCCGTCGATTTCCCTATATATGGTTGCACTCAGCTCTATAGACAGTACTCAGTTTAAATGGAGTTAACACGTCTCTCTTTTCTAGCTCTAATTTGTGTAAGTTTTTTTTCTGCTTTAATTTGTTGGATCACTTATCATTGATGGATCCCTTCCATATGCTTTTTTTTTTGGTGACTGAATCACTTCCATACTGTGTTCCGGAGTTATGTTTGTTTAGGAATAATCTGAATTCTGAAACATTATATGCAAATCATAACACTGATTGAAACATACACACACAACTTAATGTGATCATTTCCCCTCAAAAGTTTGACCTCACAGTTAAAGACACATTTAATTCTTAATTATGTACTTTGTTCTTATCTAAAACAGGGTGTGGATTTTTTTTGAATGTTCATGTACAAACTGTAGGAAATACATGAGAATAAAAAATTGGGAAAGTAGAGTTTAGTGGGTTTAAACTTGTTTTTTAGTTTAAATAGTAGTTGCATTTTACTAGTAGATTATATTTTCAGGATATATGTGACTTTTTTTTTGTTACAATGTTATTAGTGCACAGTAGTTACCTACTGTGGGTGTATTTATGTTTCTCTAATATAACTACTGCCAATTGCTTAAAAGGAATAATCAAAAAGTGTAGGTAGTGATGAAAGAATAAATATTATAGGTAAAACTCAAACAAAAAAAAATAGCTCAATAATATGTGAAAAATTAATTCTAACACCCTTTAAATATTTATATATGTTATATTTGGAGATATATACTTTGAAATTTGGTAAAAAAATTTAAAGTTCTTAACGAGATCTGAATGTATTTTGCAGTTGGGTCTCGTGGGAAGTGATGCATCCCAAGGAGAAGGTTATTGGCACAATGTTTGGCCTGACACTCCTTTGCCTAAGATTCTCTCAGATTTGCTCCTGCCTTGTTAGTAATTTGAACTAGAGTTTAATTTATATATAGAATATGTGTATACATGTTTTACACTATCTACCAATTATAGGTTGACACATCATTAAAAAGAAATTACTCAATTAATAACCACCTGATTTGTCATCCTTACCATGTATATTTATTGGTGGATAGTGTAATAAATTTTACAAAGTATGAGTTCACTAATTAAACCCTATGAACTAATTCAGATTCAGCTTCTTATATTACTATTATCTTATCTTTTTTTTATTACCTACTCTTATCTTTGTATGAATCCAAGGTAAAACAAATGTAGAATATAAATTACTAGTAATTTTGGTGTTTCAAAAATCTGAAGGGATTCAAAATGCTATTATGAAAATTGAGAAAAGAACCAATTGCAATATATAGACTTTTTTTGGTGTGAAAGTAACATAAATAGATTTTAGGCAAAATTGCAGTTTTGACCCTTTATCTTTGGGGTTGGTGTCAAAACTGCAATTTAGCCTAGATTTTAACATGAAGTGAACATTCTCATATGTTTTGCACTATCAGGAATTCATATATTTCATATAAGTTGGTTAGTTTGTAATAAGACTAGTATGACCTGGGAAATATTTTTGGTCTATCATTATGCAGACAGCGAAATGCCCATTAAAGCAAAAGAAGAGAAGCAGTATTGGACCGTTTTTTTCGAACATGACCTGTATCCTGGTAAACAAATGAGCTTGGGCATTCATGAGCATTCTGAAATTCAACATTTTCAATCAAGGATCACAAAAGCAAAACATCCTCTTGGAATTCTCGTATGGGGAGGAACACGTGAAAAAGAAACTCAACCTAATGGAGCTCGCACCCAAAGAACACGCGAAAAAGCAAATCAACCTTTTGGATTTCTCATATGGGAACAACGTGAAAAAGAAAATCAACCTTTTGGGGCTCGTACTTGGGGGCCACGCGAAAAAACAAATCAACCTTCTGGATTTTTCACATGGGAACAACGTGAAAAAGTAAGTCAACCTTTTGGAGCTCGTACTTGGGGAACACACAAAAAAGAAAGTCAGCCTCTTGAGGCTCATACACGTAAAACAGAGAAAGATATTGTTAATGAATTTTGTGTTAACCCATCAGCAATAGGAGAAGACAAGTATTGTGCACTATCCTTGGAATCAATGATGGATTTTGCCATTTCAAAGCTTGGAACGAACATCAAGGTCATTTCAAGTTCCTTTGCCAAAAATCAAGACCAATATGTGGTGGAAGAAGTAAAGAAAATTGGAGACAAAGCAGTAATGTGTCATAGAATGAATTTTGAAAAAGTTTTCTTCTATTGTCACGAAGTCAATGCAACAACATCATATATGGTCCCACTTGTGGCCCCCGATGGAACTAAAGCTGAGGCATTAACTATTTGTCACCATGATACAAGAGGTATGGATCCCGATGTGCTCTATAAAGTTCTCAAAGTTAAGCCTGGAACCATCCCTGTTTGCCATTTTGTAGGCAATAAGGCGATTGCTTGGGTACCCAATCGTGATGCAAGTCATGTGTCTAGTGGCCATCCTTGTGTCACTTAGACGAGTGCTATCTAGTATGGGATCCTCGTACTCAAACTGTAGTTGTTTTAAATTGGTGGGAAGAAAAAATATGATCTGCAAATATCAATTCTCATGCATAGTTAATTCCATGTATTCCAAATAAAACTAGTTCTAAACATGCCAAATGAGAACTATGAGTGTGTCTTTGTTCATGTTTGGTACCCTATGACTAATGAAGTGATCATGTATATAAGTGTTGTGTATTTCAATTAACATCTTCTGGATACATTCGAACTTCAAAAATAATGGAAGTAGCTGAGAGATTGTCATCCTTGTGACGAAAAAAATGGCTCAATAACAAACTTTTTGGTTCTTTTATTTATATTAAAACTCAAACGATAAAGAAATTGTCTCAAGTAAAATTACCAAAAGAAAAAAATAGAAAAGATGTGTCATTTACCGATAAATTAATTAAGAAGATAATTTGTGATGAAAGAGGTGTGAAACAATTATTACTTTCAATAACTTTTTTTTTTGAAGCAAAGTTTCAATAACTTAACACTAGAGAATTTCTCAATTATCGTCTCTTTCTCAATTCGGAAGTTAAGGGAAGTGCACCCTATGTATGAAAGTAGTTAAATAAAATATTTGGAACTCCAAATGTCGAGCCCACATGAACCGTACCTCAGGATCGAGCAGATGGACCGGTTGAAGTGTCTGTTCGTACTGTTTATGTGTAGGTCGGGAGCAGAACTCAGCTCGGGTTGTACCTGCAAAGACACTCTGACGCTCAAGTCTGTGGGGTAAGGTTCAAAGCAAGAGCAACGAATGGGTCCAAAAGTGTACCTGTCAGCGAGGGGTTGACCCCTATTTATAGAGTCAGGTGGCCATTGCTGGCCGTTGATCACGTGATCGTGGGCGTTGAAAGGATTACTCGCGGTTTGGGGAATTCTTGGCCCGATTCCGTGAGAATTGGGCCCTCTGCCCAGTCCAGAACAATTGCCTCCCAAGCCGAGGTCGTCCTAGGGACGGGCTTAGGCTTGAGAACGACTGCCCCCGGTTTGTCTTCTAGTCGAGTTGGAACGGCTCGTATGGCGCGACTTCTTCCACGCTCGCGTGCGTGATTCTTACGCGCTCTCTTTGGTGAGGCGGCAATCTACTTCTAACGGATGTGACGTTTCACCTTTTCAAGGCAACTGACATGACGTTTGGTCGTCTTGGGGGAGTGGTAATGATGTCAGTTCAACTTTCGAGGGAGGCATTTAATGCATGCAGCAAAGGGTCGCGTCGTTTCGTTTTCGGCCCACAATCACCTTGTCGGGCCCACTTTATAAGGGGTTCCCCTTACCCTCATTTGGCACTTTGCTTCACACTGAGTTCTCTGAGAGCGACTTGGATTTCTCTGCGAGCGACCATGGATAAATGTTGTTGTGCTGTTTTTGGTATCTCTCGTTATTATTTTGTGAAAATGTACCTTTAGGCAAAACAAAAAAATTAATAAAAATTTCATTACTTAATACTTAATGATGAGATTTCTAAAGAATGTTTGCTTGCTTAATTTCGACATTGTTTGATATGTTAATGAATTTTCCGAAGTTGACGTACAACTGCAGAAATATACTGCACATTATGTATTTATTAAAATGCTTGAATGATGTCTTTATTGTGAATATTTTAGACCATTGGGAGGCTATAGGGGCTGGGTATGAGTTGTGGAACATTGAGAGGCTTGTTGGTGTCTAAGGAGTCGGATTGGGGGTTTTTGGTGTCATTGTGTTGTCAAAGTTTTCGATTCTACATTCAACTTGTGAGTTCTTGCCCTTTTCTTTTAATTTCCAGTTTGCATGCTGTTTGTGTTATGATAGGAACAAAGCTTTTGAAAATCTGTGTGATTTGGTGCTGAATCTATTGAATTTCTCATTTGATGATTGTAATGTCTGATTTAAAGCATGATTGGTTTGAATTTACATGAAATGATGTTATATGGTGAGATTGGGTTGATTGGATTGTGCTGGAATCAATAGGATGCTTAAAAAACCAATTTGTATTCAAATTTAAAGCCCATAATCGATTACGAGCTCTGATAATCTAGCTATCAGAGCTCATAATGTAAGGCAGTAGCCAGAGGCAGACTTAGGTATACTTGAGGGGGTTCAAGCGAACCCCCTGAAAAAATAAAACTAGCACCAAAGCTCTAGTAAAAAAATATTTTTGCACACCCTGAAAAACATCTTGTGCACCCAAGTCTTTAGTTTTGCACTCTAGTTTTGCACCACTATAATGCACCACACTCACACAATCACTCACATTCTCACATATTTTTAATTAATTAGTATTTTGTGTTAGTGTTATTTAATTTATTTTGATTATGTTAGTCTATTTTATTGAGTCTTTTCTGTATTTTTTGAATATGTTGATACTCTTAGTGCTATTTAATTTGTATTTAGAAACTTGTTAGTGCTATTTAATTTGTGTTAGTCTAGTGCTATACAAATTGTGAACTTGTTAAAGTCTTATTTTTATTACGTTTTTAGCAATGTGTGTGTTTAAAATTTTGCGTTCTTTTTGTATCTCCTCTTCCCTTGTACCCCCGACTTTGACCAAACTGACCATTTTACTCCCACTTCAACAAACTTGCTTTCGGAATGGAGGTGTTTCTGGAAGCCATTTTGATGAATTTTTCCGAAAACACCTCAAGGTAGGAGGATTCCGGAAGCCATTTTGATGAATTTTTCCGGAAAAATTCATCAAAATCGCTTCCGGAATCATCCTCTTTTGAGCAGTTTCCGTAAAATTTTTTAAAAAAATCAGTTTGAATTTAAATTTTAGTAAAAAAGTGAAGGGTATTTTGGGGATAAACATGTTATGTGGCTACAAGGGGAAGAGGGGGGGATAAAAAAAGGCTAATTTTTCTTTGCATCCCCTGACCCATGACCCAGTGTCTTGGGGCCGCCACCGGCAGTAGCAAGTAGCGACTAGCAATCCAAGAGCATTTTGTATCCACAAACAATTGTTAAGGAAGACACGTATTTTAAACAAGTGAATTTACCCTATTACCAATAATAAAAGTAAATTATTAAAATCCTTACATATTCAGTTAAATCAATTCAGTAGGTACAAAATTTGATGTTAAATCATTTTTTTAAAAAACAGCATTCTTTTTTCTGATCAACAGAATCTAGTAAAAAAATAATTTTTTTGGTTGGATAATGAACTGGTAACACTAATTATGTACATGCATATATGTAAGTATGTAAAAAATTGAGTATAGGTTCTTGGACAAGAATGACGTCACAGTTGGAATTAGATTCATGTTCTGCTTGAAGAGTAGAATTTCTTAGTGATTACAATAAACATTTACTCAAGAATAAAACCTTTCATTCAGTGGCATCGTTTTGACCAACAATATTGTTTTTTGATCAATAAGAAAACAAATATTTCAAGCTAACTGCCAAGGGTAAAATGAATTACATAGCTGAAGATATTTTGACCGAGGCAAATGGCTTGTGTGGGGAGAAAGTATACAAAGCACATGGAAAGGTTGGAGCTCTTGAGGGGTTGAAGAAAACATGGAGAAGCGTCGTAGAAATAGGAGGAAAGAAAATTTTAAACCACTCACCGTGCGAGCGAATGTCATGGAACGAATTTCCTAGATTTTAGAGCGCTAGCGCATTATTGTAAGTTGATTTTCGCCAATCCAATGGTGGTTTGATGTAGACTAGTAGTAGTGGCCAACTGAGACCAAGTGTGTGTGTGTGTGTGTACATATATATACGATCTGGATTAGGGCAAGGCCCAACGCACGGCTAAAACTTTAAGGCTCAAATGTCGTTGCCCGATAAACGTTCCACTCCATCCTGTCCAACAGTCACCGGATAAAATCTCTCTGATCATCGAATGGTTATGAAAAAGCCGTATCATAGGGGCGCGCGCCTATAAAAAAACTGTCATCCATCAATGCCACAAGTACACATCTATTATCGCATACATCAGTTAATCCTTATGCTGACTAAGGCATGAAAGTGTGCAGGTACCACCTCCACCTCGCCTGACTAACTTTGAGGAGAGCAACTCGTTAGTATACTCAGCATCAACAACTTCTCAGCTTGGAGAGTTTCTCGGTTAGTCCTTCAGTCGAGACTTGTATCCAGTGCAATACATTTGCAACCACAATGGGAGATTTTTCCCTTGGGAGGACTTCCTCCAGAACCCCAAGACAACCCCCATAGCCTCTCGAAAATGCCTTAAGAGCAAACCTTCCTTTTCATCCTTGGAAAAAAGCCGACTCTTCACAGAACGACCTCCCTTAACCTTCACCGATGAAGATCTCGTCCAAAGGAAACCTAAGATCCACCTATCAATATTGATCCGAGCCACGATGGTCAATCAAGAGGTACCATGGATTATGGTTGACCAAGGAAGTTTGGAAGACGTACTATTGTTCAGCTTGCTGATCTCTTTAAGGATCTCAAAGAAAGGCCTTTTATTCCCTATGAAGGAGCGAAGATCACTGGTTTCAACGACACGAATGCCATTCCCATATGGTGCATCTGATTGATGATAACTTACGGGAAAAAATCACGCGCTAGAACCGTTGATACCCTCTTCTTGGTATTGTCCTACCAATCAGTATACAATTGTATACTAGGACAACCAACCCTGGGACAGTTTGAAGCAGTCAATTCAAACATCCACCTTAAAATGAAATTTTATATGGAGAAAGGTAAAGTCGTGACCATCGACGTTTACATATTGGTTGATTTTAACTTTTTTTGAAAAGAGATTTTATATCACCAAGTTGTACAACTCACGTCTTAAACACTACAAAAAAAAAGCTCATTTGCGAGGGACGTTAGCGAGGGAACCCTGGTCCCTCGCAAATTTAAGAATTAGCGACGGATTGGTTGAACATTAGCGAGGGAATTGGTTTTCTCGTTTTTTCTGGACATTAGCGACGGAATGGGCACGTTTAGCGACGGAATTTCCCTCGCAAAACACAGGGCGCCAAATTAAAATTGCGTGGCACACAAAATAAGGAGGTTAGCGACGGATTAGCGACGGATTTGATGTCCCTCGCAAAACGTTCTGACCGTTGCAGTGCCTAGGGACGCGTGGCACGCAAAACGAGGAGGTTAGCGACGGATTTGATGTCCCTCGCAAAACGTGACAATTAGCGACGGATTTTCTGTCCCTCGCAAAATCCGTCGCTAACCTAAATAAATGTACCGTTTTTCTTTTTTTTTCCTCACTCTTCTCTCTCACTCTTCACTCTTCTCTTCTCTCTCACTCTTCACTCTTCTCTCTCACCACCCATCCGAATACTCCCCTCTCTCACCCCCTTCTCTCAAATCCACAACCACAACCACCACCACCACCACCCACGGAACTCCTCTTCCTCTCCTCTCTCCCTCTCTCACGATTTCCCTCTTCTTCCACCACCACCACCACCCACGAAACCACCACCACTACCCACGAAACCACCACCACCGGAGCTCCTCTTCCTTTCCTCTCCTCTATCTCTCTCTCTCACGATTTGCCTCTTCTTCCACCACCATCACCCCCACGAAACCACCACCACCACCACCACCACCGGAGCTCCCATTTCCCTCAATTTGTAAGTTTTGATTTGCACTTTTTATGATGTTATAATTTTAATTTTTGATTTATTGAAGTTGTTTTAATTTATTTATTATTTGCTTGAAATTGAAATTTGTTAGGATTGAAATTTGGTGTTTGAAGCCTACAATCGCACCGGAGTGCGCACCGTCACCGAACCACCTCACCGGACGTCAATCTCGCTCATAACAGTTAGTTTTTAAAATAAATTGTTGTTTTTAAAATAAATTGTTGTTGTTGTTGGTTAGGATTGAATTGGTTAGGATTGAATTAGTTAGGATTGAATTATTTGTTGTTGTTATTGTTGTTGTGTGTTAAGTTTTGAATTAGTTAGGATTGAATTATTTGTTGTTGTTGTTGTGTGTTGTTGTGAATTGGTTAGGATTGGTTAAGTGATATTGTAAAATGTGAGTTGTAGGATTAAGTGTGAAATATGAGTTAAAATTGAGTGAATATTGTGAAATGTGAATGTTAGTAATTGAAAAATGAATATAAATTTGTTAAAGTGAAATTGTTGAGAAGAGTTAGATTGAAAATTATTGAGAATTAAAAATTGTGTATGTTGTTAATTGTGTCAAATAGTTGAAATTGAAAAGTGTATTATTTTAGAGTTGTTAATTGAAAATTGTTTAATTGTTGTTTTGATGAACCCTAGGTTAGATGACTGTGTGTTGTTGATGGAAAAGGGTGAGGTGTTGTCCCTCACCCCCATAATTTGCTCGAAATCATCTCCATTGAGATAATTGCGAGACGATACTAACAACGGTAAGGTTGGGAGTTATATGAAATAACTTCCTTCACTACTTGGATGGAAAAGGGTTTTGTGCTGTCCTTGACCCCCATACTCGGCTCGGAATCATCTCCACTGAGATCATATCGATGCCACTAACTTGATAGGTTATTGGGAATGTTATGGGAATCTAACCCATTTTCTTAAATATGTGTAGATGAATTGGTATGAATTTAATCGTGATTGGGTGTATGATCGGTTATTTCCTAGAAGAGCGGGTTTAAAGCAAAGTTTTGTAATTGGGGTTGAACAGTTTCTTGTTGTAGCGTGGCGACATGAATTGGCTAGACGGGAAAAGGGGGTTAGATGTCCATGCTTAAAATGCGACGGAATACCTATTAAGACCGATGATGAAATTAGGGAACACTTGTATCGTTGGGGTTTTAAGCCTAATTATTGGATTTGGGTGGAACATGGAGAAAAAGGACGTCCAAATTTTGACGCAGGGGCTTCAAGCAGTTCTGGTTTTGGTGTTGCACGTAATGAAATTTTTGAGTCGATGGAAAACATGATTTGTGATGGTCTTAGGGTGAATGTGCCATTTGATGAGCCTCAATATGACGATTATGATGAACTTCCAAATGAAGAAGCACAAAGATTTTATAACTTGTTAATAGATTCGAACAAACCGTTGTTTGAAGACTCCCCACAGTCAAAATTATCTATGTGTGTGAAGCTTTTATCTCTCAAGTCGATGAGTAATATTTCTGAGGTGGGTTTAGACTATGTGACTGAAATGATGTTGGAAGCGACACCTAATAAGGATAGTTTGCCCAAAAGTTATTATGAAGCAAAGAAGTTAGTTTCGAAGCTGGGATTGAATTTTAAGAAGATTGATTGTTGTTCAGAAGGGCACATGTTATTTTACAACAACGAATTTGGTAAAAACGATGGTGAGCTACTTGATTGTAAATTCTGTGGAAGACCGAGGTATCACGATCGTAAAGGGGCAAAACGTAATTATAAACCAATCCCGATAAAGTCGATGTTCTATTTGCCTATAGTTTCAAGGTTGCAAAGAATGTTTGCATCGGTCGAAATTGTGCAGAAAATGACTTGGCATTATGACAATAAGTGTACCTCGGACATTTTACGCCACCCATCTGACGGTGAAGCATGGAAGCACTTTGATCAAGTGCATTCTGATTTTGCCTCAGACCCACGGAATGTTCGGCTTGGCTTGTGCTCTGATGGATTTACTCCGTATATCCAAGCATCGGCGTCACCCTACTCTTGTTGGCCAGTCATTGTTACCCCTTACAATCTTTCTCCTGAGATGTGCATGACTAAGCCATATATGTTTTTGACTTGTCTTATACCTGGTCCACACAATCCAAGGGCTAATATTGATATCTTTTTGGAACCTCTGATTGATGATCTTAAGAGATTGTGGGGGGGGGGGGGGGGTGTTTTGACATATGATGCAGCACGAAAGAAAAATTTTATGATGAGAGCGGCATTGATGTGGACAATTAACGACTTTCCTACATATGGTATGTTGTCTGGTTGGGGGACTCACGGTAAATTGGCATGTCCCCACTGCATGGAACACACAAAGGCGTTTACGCTAAAGTACGGGGGCAAGAGTTCTTGGTTTGACTCACATCGTAGATTCTTACCACAAGATCATAAATTTAGAAAGAACAAAAATGCCTTCAAGAAAGGGGTAGTTGAAACAGATGGACCACCGCCTTTGTTGACATCAGGTGAAATCTGGAGCAGAGTTATGGATTTGCCACAAGCCACAGAGGTAGGGGAGCTCACCCGACTGGATGGTTATGGACGGGTGCATAATTGGACCAAAAAAAGCATATTTTGGAATCTCCCATATTGGAAAGATAATCTGTTGAGGCACAATCTTGATGTTATGCACATTGAGAAGAATTTCTTTGACAACGTATTTGCCACTGTGATGAATGCGAAAGATAAAACCAAAGACAATAATAAGGCAAGATTGGATTCTGCTCTTTATTGTAGCAAACATCGATCTGATTTGAATTTGGTGGAAATGCCTAATGGGAAGATGTTCAAACCCAAAGCCAAATATTGTATGACACCAGATGAAGCGAAAGATGTTTGTCGATGGTTGAAAGGATTGAGGATGCCAGATGGTTATTCTTCTAACCTTGCGAGATGCGCCGATGTGAGCACCGGGAAGATGTATGCGATGAAAAGTCATGATTGTCATGTATTCATGGAGTGTTTGCTTCCAATTGCTTTTGATTCATTACCAAAGTGTGTCTTGGAACCGCTTACTGAAGTGAGTCAATTTTTTAAAAATATGTGTTCTTCAACATTGAGAATGGATGATCTTATTAAGATGGAGCAGAATATTCCTTTCATTATCTGTAAGTTGGAGAGAATATTTCCTCCCGGTTTCTTTGATTCCATGGAGCATTTACCGGTTCACCTTGCGTATGAAGCAAGACTTGGTGGACCAGTTCATTATAGGTGGATGTATCCATTTGAGAGGTAATTATCTATTTCAATTAAGTGTCTTTCGTTCATATATATATGTAGATTAATGAAGTGTCTTTCGTTCATATATATGTAGGTTAATGGGTGATTATAAACGATCGGTGAAGAATAAAGCTAGAGTTGAAGGATCGATCTGTGCAGCTTACGTACACCGTGAAACAATTTATTTTTGTTCACATTATTTCAACAACTTTATGTTGTCAACAAATAATAGAAACCAAATGGAGGTTGAAGAAGAAAGACACCCGCTCGCTTTATCTGTATTTAGCAAACCTGGTCGCCCCTCGGGAAAGAAGTCAACCAGCTACTTATCAGATAAAGAGCATAAATCAGCACATGTTCATGTCTTGATCAATTGCACTGAAATTAAACCATATCTTGAGTAAGTATGCTCCAATTTCATTTTTAATCTATACACCTTTAGAGTATGAAGTTAAATCAAGGTTTGATCAACTTTCAATATATGAATAATTCCTTTGCAGTGCATTCTTACGAATTGAGGGTATAGGCGCTGAAGAATCTTCTATTCGTATACATGAAAATTTTCCATCTTGGTTTAAGGCTAGAGTAAGTAGATAAAACTAATTTTAATGTCATATGTTTAAAGTAGATATGAGACATGACTTATTTTTTCCATATGTGGTTACTTAGGTTTATGAAGCGGAACCAACTCCCCAAATCCGACACTTGAGGAACTTAGCTGAGGGTCCTTTTCTTGAGGTGACCGAGTGGCACACATACCTAGTTAACGGTTACAAATTTGACACTCAATCATGGAGTCAGGGAAAAAGAACAATTAATAGTGGGGTATATGTTAAAGGGGAAACTGGAGGAGGTGAAAATGACTACTATGGTGTGATTGAACACATATATGAACTTGAATACCCACGGTTAGACTATGAAAAGAAAATAGTTTTGTTTTTCTGTAGATGGTTTGATCCATCAGTTAGAGGAACAAAATTGAATCCAAAATGTAATACCGTGGACATTCGAATGAATGGAAGGTATAAACTTTATGATCCGTTTATCATGGCAGAGAATGTGAGGCAGGTGTATTATGTTCCATATCCATCAACTCGGAGAGGATGGTGTGTTGCAATTAAGACAAAACCTCGGGGTCGCATTGAAGCTAATGATGCGGAGGATGACGTTCCTTATCAGGTGGATGAAATTTCGGGAGTAAATGAGGTAATTGAAGTTGAACAGATTGACTCCTTACGTGATGATCGATTCCTAGTTGAAGAAGTTGAAGCAGTTGAAGCAGTTGAAGCAGAAGTTGATGAAAATGAAGAACATAATGAAGATGAAGAAGAGAATGAATATAACGAATATGAGCAAGATGAAGATGAACAAGATGAAGAAGACAATGAAGATGAATAATTTTATTAATCTTATGTTGTATTTAAATTTATTAGAGTTATTGTTCTTGTGTTTTCTTATGTTGACTCATTATGTTGTCTTTAAATTTATTTTAATCATGTTGACTCATTATGTTGTCTTTAAATTTATTTTAATCATTAATATATCATGATTGTTCTTGTTAATTTAGTTTCTTTAATTTATTTATAATATACATCATTAATGTTGTTAGTATCACATTTGGTTTCTCTTTTTTTCATAGATATGGATCCAGGAGGTTCTGACCCACCGAGACGTGCAGGGAAGCAGATTGCCGATGAACCTCCCAAGAGGAGGCGTAATCGTCGTAATCGTGAGGTGGTTCTCAACATTGGGAACATGAGGCAGGGTCATACATCATATATGAGTCCACCAGGTACCGAGTCGATTGCCCCACGACCTCCGTCTCCATCTGGTCCCGGATTTTTTCATTTACCCTCGCATGGGCATTATATGGGCCCATCATATATGTATGCAGCAGGGCATATGGGTGCACCACATATAGGCTCATCATCTGGGCATATGGGCACACCAGTTGGGCATATGGGTGCACCACATGGACATATAGGCTCATCATCTGGGCATGGCAGACCAGCAGGGCATATGGGCGCACCATCTGGACATACAGGCAGACCAGCTGGGTTATCTATGCCTACCCCATCGCCCCAGGATGATATTGATCCTGATATTGAGCCCGAGCTGGATGATATTGACATCGATGAAGAGACGGTGGAGGTGGTTGTTATCGATGGTGTTAAACTAAAGGTCATTTATCCTAGTGGTGACGCGTAAGTATTTTGTTTGTTTTTTTTTAAGTTAATTTATCAAACGAATTATATTTGATTGTTTGATATATCTTTCATTATGCAGGCTTCTTCCTGCAAAGGTAGCTTCATCGAACATTACCCGTGTCATCCGAAAAATGTACTTTCAAAAGTTTCGTTCAAAGTGGACTAAGGTCACTGATGACGAAAAGAAGGAACTGCTGGAATTCTTTAGGGTAAGTGTCAATTATGTCATTACTTATATTGTTAGTTTAAATTTAATGTTTAATATAATTACTAATACATATTTTTGTTTTACTTAGGGTAAAGTGACATGGCGCGAAGAAGATGATGAAGAAGTGAGAAGAGTTTTTAATAAAAGGATGAGCGCTCAGTTATCAGATTTGCTTTATAAGTTGCGGGCTAAAAAGCAGCAGCCAAACTACATGAGTGATGAAGTTTGGAATGCCTTCCAGGCTCATTGGGCTACAACAAAGTTCAAAGCAAAATCTGAAGCAGCCAAGAAGAATAGAAACTCAGAGAAGGGTGGCTCGCTTCACACCTGCGGGTCCGTCAACCAGGCTCAGCATGCTCTTAGATGGGTATATTATTTTAAAAATCTTTGTGTTATTTTTACATTGGTTAATTAGTTTGCAATATTTGAAAATGTATTTCATTTTACAGAGTTTGAAGGCAGGACGCCCTATCACTGCCCCTGAGCTGCATAGAGTCACCCATTTGAGGAAAGGGACTAACGAGTATGTTGATGACCGCGCCAGGATTACTCAGGTAAATATACAGCTTGATTTGTATTATATAAAGTTGCTTTGTTAAAATAGAGCGTTAATTATGCTATGTTCTGTGGTTATGCAAAACAGGAGCAAATTAATGAGATCATGTCTCAGCTGACTCAGGGGAGCTGGGACCCTGCCTCACTTGGTGAACTTCCTCCTGAGATGCGAGATCTGGCAAACGTCAATTGGGAGAAATTAATTGGTTGGTACAAGGGTCGTCTGTATGGTACTGGGCCAATGGCTCCTATTATGGGTTCTAAGGGCTCGTCTAGGGCCGGGAGCAGCAGAGGACGCAGTCGACCAGCTTCTACTAAGTCAGATGCGGAGACAGAGCAGCTTAGGCAGGAGCTGCAATCTACTAAACAGCAGCTGGAGGATACTCAAGCGGAGGTTAGGGGCTGGAGGGCAGACCATGCGAAGGTGCTAAGGAGACAGGAGCTGATGTATAACTATTTTAAGAGCAAGAATATTTTTCCAGATGAGGAGGAAGATCAGGAGCAAGCTCAGCAGTCAGAGGAGTCAGAGGAATCAGAGGAGTCTGACGGCAGCTATTAGGATAGTTTGACATTTCTGTACTTTTTTATTCGGATATTATGTTATTTTTTATTCGGATAATATGTTGTTTTAATTCGGATTTTATGTTGATTTGGATTTATATTATGTTGATTTGGATTGAATTAAAACTGTTTTAGCTATTTCAATCAGGTATAAAATCAGGTCTATCAATAAAAAAATAAAAATAGGTTTAGCAGAAAAAAAAAATTTTAAAAAAAAAAATTGAGATTAGCGAGGGATTTAGCGAGGGAAAATTTTTTTTTAAAAAAAAAAAAAAGGGATTAGCGAGGGAAAAAAAAATTTTAACAAAAAAAAAATGGATTAGCGAGGGATTTAGCGAGGGAAAAATTTTTTTTTTTTAAAAAAAAGGGAATTAGCGAGGGATTTAGCGAGGGAGATTTTTTTTTTTTTTTTAAAAAAAAAGGATTAGCGAGGGATTTAGCGAGGGAATAGTGGACGCGTGGCTGTCAGAAATTGGCCACGTGTCTCTCAATATTAGCGAGGGATTTAAAATCCCTCGCTAATTAGCGAGGGAATTAGCGAGGGAATAGTCCCTCGCTAATTAGCGACGGATTTTAAATCCCTCGCTAAATGGATTAGCGAGGAAGGATTTAGCGAGGGAACCTGTCCCTCGCTAATTCCCTCGCAAATGACCATTAGCGAGGGATTTTGGTCAGTTTGCGAGGGAAATATCCCTCGCTAATCCCTGTTTTTTTTGTAGTGAAACTCATGGTCGACAAGATGTCACGTCTCAATCAATCTATTTTTTTTATAAGAAAAGGTTGTTATTAAATTAGTTTTAGCTTGAAATGACTCTTGAGGTGGACTAAACACGGTTTTAAGTGGGAAAAAAAGAAATACATTGTGAAAAAGAAAAACAAGGGGTGTGATTGGCATTTTTCAAACATGGCCAAACCCGAAACCAAAGTCCTTAAAAATACATATCTTTAAAAGGTGGGGACTGTTTAAGTAAAAATAAGAAGTGCATATAGCAGATCTGAATTGGTGGCTGCCCAAGTTTAAAGCCTACGTTTTTGTTTATGAAGAGAGACTGTTTTCATAGAAAGGGGGTGCGAAAAGTTAGAAATTAAAGGGCCTATGACAAGAGTTAAAAGGAGGTCACAAACTAGTATTCGGGAGGTGTAAATAGTGAGTGGTTTTTAAGTCTTTTTCAAAACAAAAATAACGAATTAGAAAACCCAGGGGGTGTGGTTGAGCGGTTGGGGCTCATCCTCCCTTAACCAAGTGTCGAGGGTTCGATCCTCGCATTGGGTTTGGAGCAGTTTTAAATCCTCGGGTCAGCTGTCCCACCCTTCGAGGGGATTAGTCATTGCTTTTGGCGGTGGATACTCTGGTCTCGACAAAAAAAAAATGAAATAAAATAAAATCATGATAAAGAAAGGGAGTTTAAAAGGCTAAGGGTTCCATTCTGGGAACCTAATTTGTTAAACAACCTCACTTCATATCCAGGAGAGAGAGAGAGAGAGAAACGACAAAGGTAAGAAAGAGAGAAGAAAAAAGAAAGAGAATGATCTAGAGAGAGGACGATATTGAGAATGAGAGGGGCGCGGTGGTCACAGTGGTTTACAGTGGTGTGTGGTGGTTCGTTAGAGGGAGGTGTCGTGGGATGGTAGTCATAAAGTTATTCTCTCTTCTTTCTTCCTTCTTACCGTCTTTTTTGTTCTCTTTTTCATCTTTCTCAATTTCTTTATTGTTCTTTTTCTTAGATTCAGATAAATAAATTCTGCCCATATTTGTCTTATTGCTTTTTTCGTTTTATAGATGCTTCCTTGTTTTTTTCGATTCAAAAATATATATAACAGAAACTGAAACTAAACTTTTTTACATGTTCCTGAGTTTTGAAGAATTATAGAAGGAAAAAATACCAGTTACAAGCTTGACGACATTGAAGATTGTTCTAGACTGTGGCACACCCAATCCAGATTTCGGCTGGTCATGAGCCCACTACCAAGGGACAACTAAGATCCCGCCACTATGATTAACGGTCTACATCGGACCATAGCTCAACATGCCTCTGCGCGCCTATCACATCACTAGCACCTATAAATAGGGTCACATTTATTGCACCAATTACACATTCTCTCTCTTGACCTGAGATGACTTGGATGACAGAGTGAGTGCAGGTACCCCACCCCTTGTCGAACCAATGCGACAGACGCCGTCAACATGAGCAAATTCGATTTATCATTTCGACATTCACCGGGTTTGACCTCTGAACATTGGTGACCACAATGGGAGCTCGTCTCTCACATTTGTCTCTAGTTGTAGTTCGCTCCCATTTTCATCTCATGGCACCCTGGGGCTAATCTTCCACCAGAGACCCTCCCTATTCTCGAGGTCAGGTCGAAGTTCAACCTCGAATTCTCAATACCCTTCAAACATGACAATGGTAACTTTGATGTAGAAGCATATACTCGAAAATACAGGGGGTGGTCGGCCACCATGGTGATATCTGAAACAATAAAAAGGGAATGGAAGGAAGTCGTGAACATCTTTTCTTCCTCGGTTGATAAGACTAAATCCCACCGACCTCCCCTCGCAACTGAGGATCACGACCTGTTGGGTAGCAAAGCCAACAAACACGTTCCATTGCTGATCAGGGCCGTGATGGCCAATTTCGAGGTAAGAAGAATATTAGTCGACCTTGGGAGGTCAGTCGACATCATATTCCACGATTTGTTAACAGTACAAGGAATCCTGGAGGAGGATCTTACCACGTATCTAGGAATAGGCTTCTCCAAATTCGACCATTCTAGGACCAACCCACAGGGACATATTGACGTCATGGTCACCTACAGAAAGGATCCCCTAGCTTGTGCTGTGAGGACAACCTTCCTAATGCTTCCTTGTAAGTCGGTCCAGAACTGAATCATTGGTAGGTCTACTTTGGACCGACTTGGCGCAGTGGCATCGACGGTCCACTAGACCAATGCTGAAGGGCCTAAAAAGAAGAAGGGGAGTCAGGAGGAAATCGATGTCAATCTGATAGACCTCGTTGCTCGCTACGATCCCGATAGCTCTGAAGATGAGGAAGACGACGACCTCACCAGGGAGCTGAAGAAGTGAATAAAGAGGCTCGAGGAGGATGGCGAGTTTAAATCTACTTAGTTGATTGATGACCCTACAAAGACAGTCAAGATAAGCGCCGACCTACCAAAGGGCGTCAAGGAGCAGTGCACCAGATGCTTGCGCAGCCATGCCGACCTTTTTGCATGGAGCATAACGAATATGTCGGGAACACTCTTGCCATCATCTCTCGATCGAGCCCCAAACGAAGTGAATGGCAGAACACAAGAGGATCCAAAAGAATGAGAAAATTGCGGCCGCCGCCAAGGCCGTCGAAGACCTCATTTCGGATGACTTTGTGAAAGAGGTAAAATATACAACAGTTATGTGATGTCGTATTAGTCAAGAAAGCTAACAGAAAATGTAGGATGTTTCTCGACTACACTAATCTTAATAGAGCGTGTCTGAAGGACGCCTTCCCCTTCCCAACTTAGATAAACTCGTAGAAAATTGCTCCGGCTTCCGCCTATTGTCTTTAATGGACATGCATGCGAGGTAGAAACAAATACCGACGTACACTACAAGAAAAATGGGATTTTTCAGCGGGCAAAATCCGTCGGAAATGACCGAAATCCGCCGAAAAAATGGATTTTCCGGCGGATTATTGGCGCCGGTAGACAACTGGTAGCAAACGGTTTCCGGCGGATTTTTGGTGCCGAAAAATCCGCCAGAAATTACCGGCGGCAAATCCGCCGGTAAGCGAAAAATCCGCCGGAAATTACCGACGGCAAATCCACCGGAAAATCCGCCGGTAATGGTCGTTTCCGGCGGATTTTAATTTAATTTTATTTTTTTTGAAAAATCTGCCGGAAATGCAAATTACCGGCGGATTTTTTTAAAAAAAATAAAAAGAAATTAAATTTTTTTTTAAAAATCGGCCGGAAATGGACATTTCCTACGGATTTTTCAATTTTTTTTTAATTTTTCCGAATTTAAAAATTTAATATGTATTTTAATAAAAAGTAACAAAAAACGAAGTTGAAGTAGAATATTGAATAATAATGTTGAAGTAGGAAGGAATGAAAGAGAATATGAGAAGAAATAATATAGGAGAGAATAAGAGTGAAGAAATATGAAGAAATAAGAATGAATGAGTGAGAATGAATGAGAATGAAGAAGAAATAAGAATGAATGAGTGAGAATGAAGAAGAAAGGAGAATTATAGAAGAGAGATATGTAGAGAAATTTTTGGAGATTAGAGAGTATGAGAAAGAAGAAGACAGATAAGATAGAGAAAATGTAGAAGTAGAGAAAATGTAGAAGAGAATGGGAAGGAACGAAAGAGTTAAATGAGAGAATGAGAGGAGTGTACGAGAAAGTTATATTTTTAGACGGACTTTTTTCCCTCCAAATTTTTCCGGCGGATTTTTGAAATTTCCGCGGGAATTTTTTTAATTTTTTTTTAAAAAAATCCTCCGGTAGTGTAAAAAAATCTGCTGGTAAATCACCTGTCACATTTCCGGCGGATTTTTTAAAAATCCGCCAAAAATCCGCTGGAAAATCACTGGTAACATTTCTGGCAGATTTTTTAACATTACCGGCGGATTTTTGTAAAAGAAAAACATTTTTTTGAAAAAAATTCCGCCGAAAATTTCAAAAATCCGCTTGAAATGTCCGGACAAAAAAAAATCCGTTGGTAATATCGTTTTTTCCGTCGAAAATGTTCCGGCTGAAAAATTCAGCCGGTAATGCCAAAAATCCGCCGGTAATGCACCGACGGAGTTTTTCTTGTTGTGGTACCCTCTTGACCAAGAAAAAATCGCCTTCATGAACCACAAGGGGAACTACTGCTATCGTATGATACCCTTCGGCCTGAATAATGCCGGGGTAACATACCAAAGAATGATGAACAAAGTGTTCCATTCTAAGATCGAGCGAATGTTGGATGTATACATGGACAACCTGATTGTCAAGATGAAGTCTGATGTGGACCATGACGCCGATCTGACCAAAGTGTTTTCTGAAGTCTGATGGCACAACATTAAACTCAACCTCGAGAAGTGTACCTTCGGAGCCCGAACTCGGAAATTCCACAAATTTGACTTGACCGAGTGAGGGATTGGGGCCAACCCAAACAAGTGTAGAAACAAGGACCGAGATGCGTCCCCCAACCACAAGAAAACGAATACAAAAGATCACCAACATTATGGTGACCCTATCACAATTGCTCTCAAAGGCGGCTAATCGGTCTCTACCTTTTTTTAAGTTTCTCAAGAAGGGGGTAGAGTACGAGTGGATAGATGAGTGTGAGGAGGCCCTTACCCAACTAAAAATTCTACTCTCGGAACCGTGGTTCTAACTAAGACGGTCGAGGGGAAAACCTTGTGTCTACATCTGCCTATATCGAATGAAGCTCTAAGACTTTCTGCGAACGGTGTACTTCATCAGTAAAGCACTTCAAGCCCTTGAGCTGAGGTACCAAAAGGTAGAGAAAGTCACCATCACACTGGTACTTGTAGAACGACGATTAACAGCTTACTTAGTTGCTCACCAAGTCGTGGTAAAGACCGACCAGCGATTTAGCGAATCCTACATCGAGCTGACCTAGTAGGGAGGATGATCAAGTGGGTAGTCGAACTATCGAGGTTTGGAATTAAATATGAATCCAAGGCGGCAACGAAGGCTTGGGTATTAGTTGGCTTCGTAACAAACATGATCCCTACTGCCTAAACTAAATCCCTCACCTGGACTAACAGTAGAAGTTTCCCTCACCTCATTCTTGATCTCTAATAACCAAGCTGATTATGAAGCTTCCATCACCGGCTCCTACTTGCTAGGGATTACAATGCAACCCGAGTTGAGCTCCTAACTGATTCACTCCTAGTGGTCTCCCAGATAAGGAAGAGTATAATGCAAAGGACACCATCCTACAATGATACCTAGCCAAGGTCAGAGATTTATTGAAGCTTTTCGACCATGCCAAGGTTTATCACGTCCCTCAGGGCGAGAACACGAGGGCCCATATCTTATCCAAACTAGCAAGCACGCAAGCACCAAGAAGCCTCTGAACCCTCATTCAAGAACTAAATGGGACATGCATAGTTGACACTAGGCCGAACTAGATCGTTTTGATTCTTAGGTACACACAGTTCGGGGAAGAAGCAGCCGAACCCAAGGAGGTGACTATGGTTAGGAAATGTGCCTCCTTGTACTCGACTATAGAAGGAAAACTCTACCAGAGTTGTTTCTCCATTCTGTTGTTAAAGTGTATCGAGGGGTCGAGAGAGACTATATAATGGCCGACCATGGCGGAAGATGCCAAGAATTTTGTAAAAAAATGTGACAAATGCCAACGTCATGCTGATGTCCATATTGCCCCCCACCCCTTCCAAGCTGACATTGTTGACTGCCCCTTGGCCATTTGCTTGGTGGGAGATCGACATTCTCAGTTCTTTCCCAACCGGGCCAGGGCAGGTCACATACTTAAATTCAAGAAAAGCATAAAGATCAAAAAGGTTGAATGATTGGAAGAATAAATTAAGGTTTGGTTATGCAATAATTATAGCTTCATTTATCTGATGGTTCCACCAATTAATTGTAGTACAATTATTTATCAATAATTGATTATAGTCATGCGAAGGGTAATCAATCCTATATAAGTGATAAAAAGAATAGGACAATAATACTTTGAATAAAACTAGAAACTGAAATAAGAAATTAGAACATAACAAGGTCTATTATCATGCAAAATGAACCTAAGACCAAAAGAGGATTTAGGTATCCAAAGTCATGAAGAAAAAAATTAAAGTAGGAGTTCATGAATGAGAGAGATGATAATAACCCAAAAAATAGAGTAATCTTTTTTTTGACAATACAAAATAGAGAAATCCTTACTCTGTCTTTTTTTCTCCTTTTTCTTCTACATATCACTCTCATAGCATCTTTTGTGTGCCGTTTTCTCTATGTTACGGCTTCCGTCCCTTAATTCAAGTTTTAATTGAGTTATTGCGCAAGAATTGCCTTCCTAAATTTGGTTGTGGGGTTTCCTCACATGGCCTGTCTTTCAAGACGTTTGCTTTTATTTTGCTGCAATAGTATACCAGAAAATAGTTCAAACAATGGACTTTTTTCTGTCTTTTCTGCAAAAACAAAGTAAATTAAGTTAGTATTTTATATAATTAGTAATAATTATTCTAGAAAATTAATCAAACTAATGAATTTCTATGTCCATACAATATTTCTATGAATAAAGTCATTTATGCATATCTATCCCAAATATTTCTGTTTTTTTCAGGTATTAATCAAACTAATGAATTTCTATGTCCATACAATATTTCTATGTCCATACAATATTTCTATGAATTTCAACAAGACTCTTTTTAGTATAAATCGGGTATCTTTGGTGTGTAACTGCAGAGACTAATCTCGAGCTGGATAGGACTATAATGGAGGGTGAAACTCTCCAGCAAGAGATTTAACAACAAAACTTTTTTTGGGTACAATTTAACAACAAAACTTTATACAAGGTAAATATATATAGTCGAATTGGTTGCACATATATTTTTTGATATACTATTACTGTTTCAGAATATTGAAGAAACCAAAAAAAAAACACCAAAATCATTAAATTGTGAAAGTTAGAGACAACAATACAATAATATCAAAAAATTAATAAAAGTAGTTCCCTAAAAAAAACGTGATTTCAAAAAGAATCGGGTTTTTGGTCAAGGATCGGACCGAGGGATCGGTAATTGAACCGCATGACTATTGGTTCGATCTCGATTAAAAAAGTTCTAAATTTTTAAGACTTATAAATTTCATACTTGTAAAACTTAATTTACTGAAATTATAAAACATATTTAAAAAATCCAACACAAGTTCACAACACAAATTTAATAATAGCGTAAGCTCATTTTTCAAACAATGTATTTACTAGTAATATAAATAAGTCTATTATCTCCGTAGAAATAAAGAAATAAAGATTTGTAAAAAAACCAGACTACAAAAAAATTGGTCATTAGCGAGGGATATTTCCCTCGCAAAATGATCCATATCCGTCGCTAATGCCAATTTGCGAGGGAATTAGCAATGGATTGTTTCCATCGCTAAATTGTTGCTTGCTAATGGGATTAACAAGGGAATTTGAATCCCTCGCTAATTAGCAAGGAAAAATTCCTCGCTAATTAGCTAGGGACCAATTTCCGTCGCTAATAATGACAACCACGTGGCCAAAATCTGACAGCCGCTTCCCTCGCTGATTTCCAACTGTTTTAGTTTTTTTTTTAAAAACCTGCTTTTATACCTGTTTATTTTATTAATAAATAATAAAATCTAAAATAACTAAAACAGTTTAAAATAAAAATTCCGAGAATAAAATATTTCAATAACATAAAATCCGAGTCAACATAACTTAGTCTGAAATGTTATAACAAAATACTGAAATGTCAAACTGATACAACAAATCCTAAAAGCTGTCGCCATTAGACTCTTTAGACTCCTCAGCTTGCTCCTCATCTTGCTCCATATTCTTAAAATACTTATACATCAGCTCCTGCCTACGGATCTCCTTCGCAAAGTCTTCCCTGCAGCTCCTGTCTTCCTATCGAGTATCCTACAGCTCCTGTCGAGTAGACTGCAGTTCCTGCTGCTGAGACTACACCAGCTGCCTAAGCTGCTCTATCTCCGCAGCTGAATAAGTAGGAGCTGGTCGATTGCGTCCTCTACTGCTCTCGGCCCCAGACTGGTCCATAATAGGAGCTATGGGCCCAATACCATACATGCGACCCTTATACCAACCAACTATTTTCTCCCAATTTTTGTTTGCCAGATCTCTCATCTCAAAAGTAAGTTGACCAAGTGATGCAGGGTCTCAGCTCCCTTGAGTTAGTTGAGTCATGATCTCATTAGTTTGCTCCTGTTTTGCGTAACTACAAAACATAGCATAATTAGCGCACCATTTTAACAAAACAACATTATATAATACAAATCAAGTTGTATATTTGCCTGAGTCATCCCGGAGCACTCATCAACGTACTCGCTAGTGCCTTTCCTCACATGGGTGGCTCTATGCAGCTCAGGGGCAGCGATAGGGTGTCCTCCCTTCTTACTCTGTAAAATGAAACACATTTTCAAACGGTCAGAATGATTTGCGAGGGACTCATATTTTTCGTTGCTAAATGTCTTGTTTTGCGTGTAGTTTGACTTTCGTTTTCCTTCCCAACCATTAGCGACGGACTGGCTGCCACTATTGCCTAAAATTTCGTTGCTAATGCTAAAAACAACAGACATGGCTGATTCCCTCGCTAATGTCTCTCGCAAATAAGCTTGTTTTTTTGTAGTGTCAATGTATAAATAAAAGCATTATTATACTTTTTATTCCAAATTAGAAACGCATATGTTATGTATTTGTAAGACAATGTTCAACAACATCACCTAGTTCAGTGGTAAGGCGCTGGCAGCTTGTATGGGTTGTCATGGGTTCGATTCCCTTGAATTCCCTTTTGGCAATATATAACTGCGGATCACCGGCTTTACCCGGAAATCGGCCGAGTCATACTGGCTTTATAACCGCGGATCACCGGCTTTACCTGGAAATCAGTCGAGTCATACCGGTTTTCGCCGGCTTGGTTGCATATCTGATCCAATAGTTTACTCTGCTTGCCTATAGTGTCGGTTCTCGGTCGGGCTGGTTCGAGCCAGGTTTTAAAACACTGTCTCTAACACGTAGAAAGAGATAGATATAAAGAGAGTGATATGAGAGATGTCGTCGGTGGCGAATCTTGAACAAAATGTCAGGGTGGGCCTAGAAATGCAAATGCAATTAAAATAGATAAATATAAATTATAATTATTTATAGACAAAATTAAATGACTAAAAAATAATTTTGATTTCACATAGAGACTTAATTGAAGTTGTTTGTAAAAGGATGATTTTAAATTTTATTTGATTCTAGTTTTAAAATGCAGATGTTTCTTTCGAAAATCATCAACCATTTATTCATAATTTCTAATTCTAATATAAGAGATGTGATAATATTAAAAATATGAATAAAATTTATACTCCAAAAAATATTGAAAATACCATACATTTATATATATAGCTACATATTACATATACATTGAGTAAAAAGAATATTATATTTGTACCCAAAAAAAAGAATATTATTAATGCATGAAAAAGATATATAACATATTTGCAAACTTAAAACCAATAAAATGCTATGGCTTAGTGTGTGATGAATAATCTTTTAGTAAATGGGTTCGACTCGCAATTTATACATTTTGCCGAGAATAATAAATACCAAGTGGTGGTTTTAAAGAGACAAAAAAGGCAAAATTTGAAAATGGTCACACGATGGGTTGAACTTGCAGCCAATTGGTAATTGGTATTGGTAAATAACCAACAATTCAACCACTGGGCCACACTAAGAAACTTGAAATTTTGGCGCAATATTAATATATATTTAGTAGCGGATGTTTAAAACATGGGCATTTTGGTAATTATATATGATATTTTAGGGCAGGCTGTACTCCTCTCAGCCCTCATGAAGATCCGCCCCTAGATGTCATAGGTGAGTAGTATTGTGATAGGAAGAGAGATAGAGATGAGGTATTAAATCGGTGTATGAGATGTTGAGGTGTTAAAAAAATGTCATGTTTAATTGGTGTTAGTTTAACACAATATAAAATAGGTTTAAATATATATTTAGTCCCTGCAAATGTCCCTGTTTTTTGATTTAGTCCCTGCAATTTTTTTTTTAAATAAGTCCCTGCAAAATAAGTTTTTTTGGAATATGCCCTTCCGAAAGTTGGAATTTTAAATACGTCCCTGCAAAATAACTTTTTTTTTAAATATGTCCCTGCAAAGTAACCTTTTTTTTGAAATACATCCCAACAAAAAAAAATTGTGATATTTTGCAGGGACGTATTTAAAAAAAAAAGGTTATTTTGTAGGGACGTATTTAAAAAAAAAACTATTTTTGCAGTGACGTATTTAAAAAGTTTGTTTTGTAGGGACTTATTTAAAAAAAAGTTATTTTGCAGAAACGTATTTAAAAAAAAAATTTGCAGGGACTAAATCGAAAAACAAGGACATTTGCAGGGACTAAATACATATTTAAACCTATAAATTAATATCCATTATTAGATTACATATTGTTCCATTCTATTAAAAAGTTCATTATAATATTTAATGACTATATAGACATATTTTTTTTGGTTCGGACTATCGCTGGCTACTCACAGAGTATCCCAACACTTTCAACGAAAGACTGATCTCCATTCGCGCTTAGGATCAACTTTCGTATTGGCCAACACCGAGTTTGTCCACTGCGAAAATCAAATCCGTGAGCATCGGATCGACTCCCGTGTCCCAGGATAGATTAAGTCATTGGGCCAACGGTGTGGTGTTGGTTCACTATATACACATACTATCGTCAACCAAAAGTTATTTCGTATACACAATGATAATTATTACTATTCTAATTACAGCCTTACCACAAAAAATATTACAGCCTGTTATGCAATATATCATAAATATTTATTTTTACTATACAAGGACCAAAAATTACTCATATTTTGAATGGTTGATGGTATAATTCTTTTTTTTTGGTAATTGAAGAGGGCCTAAGTCCGAAAAAGAAAAGACTAACAGAGAGTTCGAATGTTTCGAGGCACATGCGCCTCGGCTAAATCAGCAGAAATTAAACTAGTTATCCCCCCAGGAGGATCCTCTAGAGTAATGGTGTCTAAAGTAGTATTCAAAAGACTGTGGCTAGCAAGCCAATCCGCACAGTTGTTTCCTTCATGCCAAGTGTGTGTGATCTTGGTCTCCCAATTGCAAGCAAGTAATTTCCGAATTCGTCTCACAAGAGTGGGACGATCTCGGTCAGCCGTCTCGTTGCTTCCCAACATATCTACAAGAGTTTTGGAGTCGCTCTCTACAATCAGTTTGGTGATTCCTCGTTGCTTTGCCAAATGAACTCCAATCCACATTCTCCACATCTCCGCATGAAAAGCGTTGCTTGTGCCAAGTTTTCTCGTGTAGCCCAAAATCCACTTACCTGTGGAATCCCTCAGCAGACATCCTGCCTGGTTGTCATCGCCTTTACAAGCTCCGTCCGAGTTGAGTTTTATCCACCCATTTTCCGGGTGTCTCCACCAAACCAGGGTAGTGTCAATTCTATATGTGGCATAGGGGCTTGCGTTTCTAGTTATTTCCTCCACAAATTTGCATATAACCTGTACCTCGTTGCTTGGTCGAATGTAGCTCTCTTCAAAAATATTCTTAGTCCGCCACTGCCACAAGAAACATGTAGTTACCATGAAAGTATTGTGCCATTGAAGGCCTTGTTGAGATCTGTGTTTAGATGTCATGTTGCGAAACACCCAGTCACCTCCATCTGCCTCAAAGAAAGGAGTAACTTGGCTAGAGGGATGGACGCGTAGCCAATTGCGAGTCGCGTACATAGAGTCCCAGAGCACGTGCATCTGAGTTTCCTCGACTTGGTTGCATGCCTGGAAGATAGGAGAGTTGGCGGTGTTCCACTTGTGTCTCCTCACATTAGTCAATAGTCCGCCATTTACCACGAGCCATATAAATGTTTGGATACAATGTGGGTCGCGCCAGTTCCAAATGAGCTTCCAATCTCCATTCACAGGGGTGTTGTTGCTACACAAGTTTTTTGTACGCACTTTTGGTTGAGAACATGAGCTTGGGATCACCTCGACAACCAATGTAATCTGGGCCATCTTCTTCCACGGGCGCCGGAATAGAGCACACTTTGTTTACCATCGTGAGGGGGATGTAACTAGCAATGGCATTGAAATCCCAGTTGCCATGCCCATCAGTTAGATCAAACAGAGAGAGAGTTGTATCGAACACTAAGTTGTTGGTAGTTATTGTCACGAGGCTAGTGGTTTCGCCTGACAGCCACTTGTCGAGCCAAAATTTAATAGTTCGACCATTCCCTATATCCTATGTAACATTTTGCATAAACTTGTCCCAGACTGATTGAATACCCTTCCACAATGGTGAATCATTTGGTTTGCTTTCCATATGCTCGGTTAGCTCACTACCTCGACCATATTTACTAAGAAGAACCCGACACCAAAGGTCTTGGGGATTATTAATTAGATTCCATAATATTTTCATGAGAAATGCCTCATTCATTTGCATGGGCCTCTTGATTCCGAGTCCCCCCTCTTTCTTGGGTAAGCAACAGAGATCCCACTTCACAAGGTATGGTCGCTTATTATCTGCAGTATCTCCCCACACAAAACTGCATTGGATCTTCTCAACTTCATTGCAGAGAGATTTTTGAATGTGCGCATGTTGCATATGAAAGTAAGGGATGGCACTAATGACTGATTTTGGAATCTGCATTATCTCCCCACACAAAACTGCATTGGGATTGGTGCTTCCACCCACTAAGTCTTCTTTGGATCTTGTCAATAATGTGTCTGTAGTTGCCTCTTGTAGTTCTCCCGTTGAGAATATTAGCTCCCAAATAACGCCCTATACTCGCGGTTTCACTAAAGCCTGTGTGTTGCAAGACGTCATTCTTCAACTCTAGAGTCGTGTTCTTAAAGAAAAATATTTGAGTTTTCTGGATGTTGATTTTCTGACCAGAAGCGTTACAAAATTGGTCCAGGCAGTGCATAATGCAGTGAGCCTGCTCAATAGATTCCTCGGCGAATAAAAGTAGATCATCTGCAAAAAGTAGGTGAGATATCTTTGGACCTTGGCGTCCTGCTTTCATAGGCTTCCAGTAATTAGTCTCTACCTGGTCTGCAATTATATGTGACAACCTATCCATACAAATCACAAATAAATAAGGGGATAATGGGTCACCTTGTCGAATACCTCTCGTTGGATTGAAGTTGTGGCTCTTATCACCGTTACAAAGAATCTGGAAGCTAGAGGATGTAATGCAATGCTTGATGATACTAGTTAGATTCGTAGGAAACTTGCAGTCATTCAAACATTGAAGGATAAACTCCCAACTTAACCTGTCATAAGCTTTTTCTAGATCAATCTTAATGGACATAAAAGCTTTTTTACCTTTCATCTTGTTCATGGACTGAACCATCTCTTGGGCAATAATGATATTGTGGTGTATATTTCTTCTCGGAATGAAGCTGGATTGGTATGGTGATATCATGTCGCTAAGGAAAGGCTTGATACGGTTCACAATTACCTTTGTCACCAGCTTATAGACAATGTTACAAAGAGAAATTGGTCTGAATTGGGTAACAAATTCAGGCTTGTCTACCTTAGGAGTGCGAACGAGAAGGGTGTTATTTACCTCTTTGATTTCTTCTGGCGTACTCCAAATTTGAGTCACAAAGTCATGCAATGTTGCGTTAATAATATCCCAATGCTTTTGGAAGAAGACAGTTGGGAAGCCATCATCCCCGGGTACCTAGAGCGCTCCCATAGTAAATAGAGATTTCCTCAGTTCATAAATGGTCACTGGGCCGTCGAGTTCCTCATAGTGGCCCTCCAACGTAAAGGGGTAAGAGGCCCAAGAAATTATTGGGTCTCGTGTAGTTACGTCCTCATGGAAGAGGTTGATGAAATACTCCCTAACCATGTGTTTCAACATGTCAGGGTCCTCTTCCCACTCGTTATTATCGTTCCTTAGAGCCAAAATCTTATTCTTACGTCTCCTGACAATTGTTTTGGAGTGGTAGTACTTGGTGTTTACCAAGCAATGATTAAGTGACACGTGTAAACTGGTTTATTAGAACTCTCTATTGTTTTATTTAGGCAAAATTACACCAGAGGACCTTTAAATTATTTATTTGTAACAAGTTGGCCCTTTAAGTTTTTCTTGTAACAAATAGACCCTTTAAGTTACCTACCGTTGACACCGTTGGCCCTTTTAGTAAAATGTCATATCGTTGATTACATCAAAATAGACCAAAAATATGTTTGGTTGCATCAAAATACATAAGCTAGAGTAATCACAATATATAAAGTAGCATTACATCAAAATACATAAGCTAGAGTAATGACTAAAAGGGCCTATTTGTTACAAAAACAACTTAAAGGGCCAACATGTTACAAATAAATAACTTAAAGGTCCTCTGGTGTAATTTTGCCTATTATTTATGATGATGATGATGATGATGATATATCTTTTGACCAAATTGTATTTTTGTCCTTTATCTTTAAACAAAATTTCATTTTGGTCTTTTTTTTTTCACACTTTGGTCATTTATATTTCAAATCTATGTCAAAGTGTTATTTATATTTTTTTCTGACTTTGGTACTTTATGTTTTAAATTTGTCTCAAAGTAGTCCTTTTTTCTCTCACTTTGTATCTTTATGTTTCAAATCTGTATGAAAGTGGTCATTTTTTCCTTAAAAGTACCAAAGTGAAAGATAAAACGATAGATGATCAAACTAAAATTTTGGTCAAAGTTAAAAGACCAAAAATGAAATTTTGGCCTTTTTTAAAATAAAAAAATTCTTAATTAAAATTTTTTTAAAATATTTCTGTAATTTTTATTATTTAGTTTCATCAACTTCTTCTTATCCGTGTCAAATAAGGGACCAGCTAACTTCACTGCTGGTAAATCTGCTTTTACTAAGTCTTTTTTTTAAAGGGTTTTACTAAGTCTTTATAAATTATAGTCACATGTTTTAGTAATTGGTTAAAAAAACATTCGTATTAAAAACTGATTATAATTTTATCATACAATTCATTTATTATGTTTATGATTATCGTGGTTTCCTATTTTAGTTTTTTCAAATCAAATCTTAAATTTAAGTTTGTTCAATCAAAACTAATTTTCATTAAGTGTCTATGACATCGATCGAGCTAGTCACAATTAATAATAACAACGATAGAACAAATGTCCTGTTTATTATTTTTTTTTTATAAGCAAATGTTAGTGGGGGTGGGGAAATGTTAGTTTCTGGGGTTTGAATCCTGGACCTCCTTCTTACAACTCCTTCATGTCCCTTAGCTCGCCAACTGACCTACCTTACTGGGACACAAATGTCCTGTTTATGATTCTGTTTAATTGATTCGGTCTTAGACTAACAAAATTTATTTATGATTCTGTTTTTAAATTTAACTCTACAACTGATTTTATTTCACTAAATCCAGATTAGTGAAAATTGTGGCTCGAAGTTTACAACTGTAAAAAGTAGCCGTTGCTAACAAACTAATGAAACTTAAACTACACCAAAACTATAAATAAAGGCAAAACTTGTGGTTCATAGTTTATACCTTCAAACCCAATTCTATGAGTCGTTCTTAAAGTTTATCGGTTTGTTGTGGCGCTAATCCCGACTTCTAAACCGGAACCTCAATAGCCGGTTGTGTCGTCTTCCCGGCATATCAATCGATCTTCCATCCTCGATCCTGGGGCTCCGAGGTTGCCATCATCTAGTATCAAAGCTTAGGTTCTCTATCAAGGTGTTATCTACCCTTTTCAATTTTAGTCTCTAAATTTAAGTTCATCTTATTTTTATTTTTCTTTTGGAAAAGAAATAAAAAAAAGAAAAATTCGAAAAAATCAAAAAAAGAAAAGAGAAAAAACTAAGAGCAAGAAAAAAAAAGGCATTTTTTTTTCGTTCTTTGTTGTTTGTTTGCAAATTTTTATGGTTCATGATGGAGAGAAAGAAAAGAGATTATGAAATATACATTAGATATTTTGTGATGAATCCTGCGTATGTGAAATACCTTTATGAAAATGGGCTAAAAAAAGAGGCACAAAGAGTAGAAAAATTAGCCATCAGAGAAAAGAAGAAATTGAGAGAGAAAAGGATAGAGGAGAAAATAGAAAAAATGATGATTGATATTTCTGAAATATTATGTGACCATCTCTGAAAAGACGAGGCAAGAGAAAATAATGGGAGCATTATTGAGAAAAATAAGGATTTTAAGAGGAAGGTGGATGAAGTATCCAAATTTCAAAAAGAAAGAAGAGAGAAAAGAGAGAGAATTTTTTCAATAACCCATTAATTTATTTTGCAGATTCAGATTTGAGCACAAATCTTCTTGAAGAAACGGAGAATGATGCGATCATAAGTTCACTAAGCATGTGGAAAGAAATTTATGAAGATACCACTATTTCATTAAGTACAAAACTTAATGGCTTATAGCAATTTGAATCCAAGTAGCCATCTTGCATTATTATTGGCTGGAGGAATTCCTATAAACTCATGCAACTAAGGTCTACACGTAGAAGTTGAAGGAAAATCTCATGAAGAGTAAATTATTACAATATCATGAAGAATAAATAAGTGCAATTTATTTCAATTTTTATTACTTTATTTTAGGATTATATTCAAGGCTTTAATGTCATTTAATTGTCTTATTTATTTTAGGATTTGAATCAATGGCTTTAATGCCAATTAGTTGTTTCCATCAAAATTAGGATTTGATATTTATTAGTATACTCAATAGCCGGTTGTGGTGTTGTTAGCCTGCATTTTTGACAAGCTCAATTAAATGCAGTCAACGAGGATTGACTTGTGATTTCAAGGGGAAGTGTTTATTTCGACACTAAAGAGTTGTATCAGAGGGTAAATTCGACAAAGCTTTGGACTTAGCAAAAATAAAGAACTGAAGAATGGTGGTTCGACGAGAAGGAAGCTAGAGTTCAGTCGTAGACCAGAATCAAGTGCTCGTTGTCGAAGCAGTTAGCAATTATCTTGGTCGAAAATACATAACAGTTACTATTTTTTTTTTGAATTCTCTGTACAGTTAGTTAGTTATAGTTTTCCCTCCTTGTATAAATAGTAGTTTTTCACAGGAAAAACGGGTCACAAACTCATATACAGATTCTCACGCTCTAACTTCCAACATCACAGAGAAAATAAGTCAGAGAAGAATGTATGATCATGTGTACCAACTCTCTTTTCAATTAATGCATTTTAGTTTGTTTCTTTAAGCAATATTCTGCAATTTTGTTTGTTCTCTTCATCTCTGTCTGAAGTAACTTCGACAGTTTCACGCAAAACTGCCAGTTATCTTCCTTCTTTTCTTTAAAACCGTAAAAACATTCATAGTTTCTGGAAAAACTTTAACACAAATGGTCTTAGGATTTACTAGTTGATCCTGCAAGCAGAAGAAATTTCAAACTAGCGGTGTTTACCAAAAACCACGGTAAACAAATTGGCACGCCCAGTGGGACCTTTGTGCTAATTTTTAAAGTTTTTCGTTGAAATCTTAAATAATTGTGCTTATCTGTGCATGCGTTTAAGGAGTGGAAAACATCTTTCAGAGATGGCGCGCTCTAGTACAAATAATGCTTCTGCATCAAATGCACAAAGTACGCAAGAACAAGCGTCAGTTAGTGACGCTAACGCTGCAAATGTTGCGGGCATAACCGTTGCTATGCCTTCTTCGACAACAATGGGAGTAACTGCCATAACTTCTCCCATAATTACTCCTGTGTCAATGATGACTACTGCCGCATTAACAAATGTTAATACTATGGCTTCTATGCCACCAATATTAGGACCAACAAGTCCTTTAATGGCAAATCCAATGATTGAAAACATGCCATTTAGCATGAGTGGTAGGGCTTTCCCATATGGCATGCCAACAACATTGATGGCAAGCCTTCAGACAAATTCGTCTACATTTGCTGATAATGCAATCACAGGGTATTCCCCTACTCATAGTTCATCAGAGGGCATTCATAGTCGAAATGCCCAACCTAATCTGACTACAACATCTTTGTTGGCATTAAGGCAACAAATGGATGATAGTAACCATGATATGGTTAATATGTTAACACAACAAATTGGTACTGTGTTTAATCCTTTAATTCAAAACACTAATAATAGTTACCAGATGTTGGCGACACAAATGAGAAGAATTGCTGATTCAAAATGTTAGGCCTGTCGAAATCCCTTTAGAAAGGCCTAACAATGCAATTCCCATAAATCAGGGTAATCAGGGACAACAACATGTTGTCGAAGAGCCTATGAGGATAGAGGCAATCCCTGATGTTGTGTTAGTAAATAGAAACCAAAATGCAGACGAAGTGGTCAGACAAGTGCAACAAAACAATTTTGAGGCGCAAAATAATTTGGCTAACCTGGTCGAAAACATTCTAGCCCAGAATGGCCTTAACTTAGGCTTGCACAGGCCTAATTTTGTATCACCTTTGTTGGAATAGAGCTTGAAAACAGAGCTACCTAGGGGATGGAAAATCCCTAAGTTCACAAAATTTGCTGGAGAAGCTAGCGAATCCACTGTCGAACACGTGGCTCGTTATCTTACTGAGGCTGACAGGACAATTTTTGATGATAGACAAAAGAAAGACGTGTTTACAAAAAGCGGTCAAAGATTCAGTTTTCCAAAGCCTTGGATTATTAGAAATATTTTTCACTATCCATGTATTTTAGGATCCTATGTGAGTAGTAGAAAAAGCTCTCTTGAAAATAAATTACCCACTCACAAAAATTATTTTTCATAAAATAATTGTTTTTTGATAATAAAACATTTTTGAAAAAGGTGGTATTTTGAAAATAAATGTTTGGGTCTTTCCAGCTTGAAAACAACTTTTTTAACGAGTATAATCGATTATGGCATAAGCCATAATCCATTATGACTGCGGAAGCCAAATCCCGCACAGCAGAAACTCGTATAATCTGTTATGGCATCTAGCATAATCGATTATGCCTACAGAGTCCTCCAGCGCATTGTCAGCCGCGCCCCAATAATGGATTATGGGATCCTCATAATCGATTATGGAGCAATCTGACAGCATTTTTATTTAATTGACTTCCTTATTTAGATTTTGTCACTATCACTATAAATAGGAGTCCTTTTTCACACTTTTTCCCACCTTTGACTCCGAAATTTTTAAGCAAACATACTCTCTAATCACTCTCATTTTATTTTGCACTTATTTTATTATTCTTGAGAGCTTTTATACTATTTAGTTTATTGTGTAATTTTATTTGAGCTTCAATTTGTCCTATCTACACTTGGGTGTAATCTTCTTCATCTATTTCTTTCTCAATTGTAATTGTTTTTGGGGTGTGATCCTATAAATTCATAGAGAGGTTATATCTCGTGAATAGAGGAGAACCTATTGGAAGTTGTTTCTATTTGTAATGGTTTCAAGCTGAACCTGTTCTAGAAGCTAGTGTTTCAGTGATTAAAATCCGTTGGTGGTTTTGCCTTGGGGACTAGACGTAGGCCATAGGAGTGGCCGAACTAGGATAAATTTCTGCGTGTCTTCTCCATTTCTCTTCATCTCTTTTATTTTCTATTTGAAGTCATTATTGTTCATTTAATTTCGTATTGCTATTTATTATCATTTGTCTCTTTCACTTCAAAATTATTATTAAAACAAAAAGATCTACGCTATTTATTTTTCATTAAACTCTAATTTTGATTTTATTCAAATTTACAATTCACCCCCCCCCCCCCCCTTCTCTTGCGTTTGAAGTCACTTGGTCAACAATAGCGCATAATGAGAATTTAAGAATGAAGTATTTTCCAAATTCTCTAACTAAGAATGCGTTTACAAGGGTCACCACTTTGCCTCCAAATTCTATTTTTAGTTGGAGTCAGTTAGAAAAGGCCTTCCACGAACAATTCTATATGGGCCAGTGCAATATTAGTCTTAAGGAACTAGCTAGTGTTCGACGCAAGGGGGCAGAATCTATTGATGATTATCTCAATAGATTTAGACTTCTCAAAGCAAGGTGTTTTACTCAAGTGCCTGAACATGAGTTAGTCGAAATGGCTGCTGCTGGTCTAGATTATTCTATAAGAAAGAATCTAGATACATTGCACTTAAGAGATATGGCACAATTAGCTGATAGAGTTCGACAAGTAGAAAGACTTAAAGCTGAAAAGCCAGAACAGGCAGGTTCCAAAATAAAAAAGAAAAGGTTGCATATGTCGAAACTAATGACAGTGACCAAGAATTCGAGATATCTTATGAAGATGTCGAAGAGGAGGTTAATATAGCAGAATTAAAATCAGGACCTCCTTATACTTGTAAATTGTTAAAACCTTTAAATGGAAAAAACCCTGTTGAGCCTAAAAATGATAACTTTGTTGCAAAAACTTATACTTATGATGTTTCTAAGTGTGATGAAATATTTGATCTGTTAGTTGCTGATGGTCAAATTTTGGTGCCTAAGGGCCTGAAGGTACCACCATTGAAACAACGACAGAAAAAAGGTTTTTGTAAATTTCACAATTTCTTAGGCCATAACACTTCTCGTTGTGTTATTTTCAGGGATTTGGTTCAAAAAGCCCTCAATGAGGGAAGACTGAAATTTGGTGACAAATCGAAGCCACCAATGAAAATTGATGCTGATCCTCTACTAACAACTGATGCATTGCTTGTCGAAGTTGACATCAACGTGGTTGAAATCACAGGAGTTGTTGCTGAAGATGCTAAAGTGGAGAAAGCTGTTGACAAAGTGGATGTCGAAATGGTCACTGAAGACCAATATGCTGAAAAAATGAAGACAGTTTACCCAATGGCAGAGGAAGAATTGATTGATTTCCTTAATCGCTGCAAAATTAACAATACTGAAGTGATGCTTTGTCCAAGATGTAGTTCTATCTTCGACAAGGAGGCTGCTAAAAATCTTGAGGGTTTTAAGCCTCAACTGAAGCGCAAAGGAAAATGGGTCGACAAGAGGCCAAAGTTCAGCTACAGCAACAGAGGTATTCAGTACAAGGTCACTTCGACATAGAATACTCAAAAAGAACAGATCAAAACCTATGTACCTCCAGCAAAGTCTCCTGTCGAGAAATGGGTACATTCTGGTGGAAAGAGTAATGGCTATTACCCAGTATATTATGCTGGAAAGAATGCTGGAAATCAGCAGAAATCAGCAAAAATGGTCAAAGGTAGTACTAGTGCTACTGGCCAAAACATGGCATTTGAATCTAACAAATATGTCTATAATAATAACTACAAAGGGAAAAATCCCATGACAAAAACACAATGGCGCAGGTATCAACGCCAGAAGAAAGCTGCTGCTGCAGGCAAAGTAGAGAATTCTAACAAAGATAAAGGTAAGCAAGTACCTTTAAAGCCTCTTGAAATGGCTAGAAAGCCAGCTACTGAAAAATTATTTCCTCCACTCTCAGTAATCAAAGAAGGTCTTAACTTAGATGAAGAAATGGACTCAGATTTTCCCGATTCTGGGTCAGAATTCGACGTCTTATGTGGCGTGGTCTCAATTCTACCAATTCAGTATGATGTAGTTTCTGAAGGGAATGACGTCGAAGAAGAATTCGACAAAGAGACTACTTATAAGCCAACATGCTGTGTTTGAGAGACCAGATTGTGGAATGATGAATCATCTCAAACCCTTGTACATTCAAGCAAAAGTGAATAACATTGGTGTCAACAAGATCCTGGTCGATGGTGGTGCTGCTGTAAACTTGATGCCACAACATATGTTGAAGAAAATTGGAAAGTGTGAAACTGATTTGAAAACACACAATGTAATACTTACAAACTATGAAGGCCAAAGTGGCCATTCACTTGGGGCCATTGAAGTCGAGTTTGCTGTAGGAAGTATAAGAGACCAACATTGTTTCTGGTAGTTCCATCAAAGGCAAATTACAACTTGCTGCTAGGAAGGGAATGGATACATGGTGTGGGGGCAATACCTTCGACTGTCCACCAAAGGCTTATCATTTGGCAAGAAGATGGTTTGGTCGAAAATATTGAAGGTGATCAGAGTTATTTCAAAGCTGAGGTAAATGCTATAACCAAGAAAACCTTCGACAAACAACTGGCGAATATTGCGCCATGTGCATCTTCTTAAATTGGATATGAACATCAAGACAATATTAGATCTTCAATTACACTCCACCCCAATTATGGATTTATTTGGGAGAGAGAGGTTATAGATGAAGACAAGCACCCACAAGGCTTTGTCAAGCCTACAGGGTGGGATGGACCATAAATAATTATTTATGGATAAGCCCAGTGCATGGGATAGAATTACGGCCTATGTGGCTGAAAACAAACAAAAAGCGGCTTTAGAAGCCGAGTTACAACAACAAATGGTTGCTGAAGCCATTGAAAATGAAAATAAAGACAACTTTGTCGAAAACCAGAGGCTTGATTGCGTCTACGATGATGAGCCTCTAGGTTTTGAAAAGGATCCATTGGGTTCGACCAAAAGGATTCAGGCACAAGATCCCTTAGAAGAGATTGATTTGGGAGATGGCTCCATAAAAAGGCCAACATATATTAGTGCAAATATTGATCAAGCATTGAAGGTGCAGATTGTCGAATTGCTGAAGGAGTAAAAAGATTGCTTTGCTTGGGACTACAGTGAAATGCCAGGATTAAGTCGAGAAGTGGTTGAGATAAAATTACCAATTCGACCAGGAAAGAATCCAGTGAAGCATACTCCAAGAAGATTTGCACCAGAGATCCTGTTGAAGATCAAAGCAGAAATAGAAAGATTACTAAAGAGCAAGTTCGTCAGAACTGCCAGGTATGTCGAATGGCTTGCTAATATAGTTCCTGTAATTAAGAAAAATGGTACCCTTAGAGTTTGCATAGATTTTAGATATTTGAATAATGCTACACCTAAGGATGAATATGCCATGCCAGTGGCAGAAATGCTAGTTGATTCAGCAGCAGGTTATGAATATTTAAGCATGCTTGATGGTTATTCTGGTTATAACCAAATATATATTGCTGAAGAAGATACATCAAAAACAGCATTTCGTTGCCCTGGGGCTTTAGGCGTTTATGAATGGGTAGTAATGCCATTTGGCCTAAAAAATGCTGGTGCTGCATACCAGAGAGCAATGAATTCTATGTTTCATGATTTTATTGAAAAATTTATGCAAGTGTACATAGATGATATTGTTATTAAGTCTTCGTCAGAAAATGGTCATTTAGACCATCTTCGACAATCATTCGAAAGAATGAGAAAATATGGATTGAAAATGAATCCACTCAAATGTGTCTTTTGTGTACGTGCAGGTGATTTTTTGGGTTTCGTTGTACACAAAAAAGGCATTGAAATCAATCAAAACAAGACGAAAGCAATCTTGGAAACGAAAGCTCATTCGAAAAAAAAAGAGTTACAGTCATTATTAGGAAAGATTAATTTCCTTCGAAGATTTATTTCAAATCTAAGTGGCAAGACTCAAGTATTTTCGCCGTTGCTTCGACTAAAGAAGGAAGATTTGTTCAGATGGGATGCAGAACACCAGAAAGCATTCGACGAGATTAAAGCATACCTGATGAAGCCTCCTATTTTGTTACCTCCTATTAGGAATAAAGTAATGAAATTGTATGTAGCAGCATCAGAATTACCTATAGGTAGCATGTTAGCACAAGAGCATGAAAATGGTGTCGAAAGAGCCATATATTACCTCAGTAGGGTTTTAAACGATGCAGAAACTAGGTACCATCCTATAGAAAAATTGTGTTTATGCTTGTATTTCTCTTGTACAAAACTGAAGCAATATATAAAGCCTGTTGATGTGTATGTTTATTCGCATTATGATATTATTAAACATATGCTGTCGAAACCAATTTTACATAGTAGAATAGGTAAATGGGTTTTAGCTCTTTCTGAGTACTCCTTAACTTATCAGCCTTTAAAGGCTATTAAAGGCCAAATAGTGGCTGATTTTATTGTCGACCATTCATTGGTTGAAACCACAGTAAACTTAGTGGATACTCAACCTTGGAAGTTATATTTCAACGGTTCAAGCCACAAAAATGGTGTTGGAATTGGAATTTTAATTATCTCGCCAACAAAAATTCCAACAAAGTATAAGTTTAAAATTGAAGGATCTTGCTCCAATAATGAGGCTGAATATGAAGCCTTGATAGCAGGACTTGAGATCTTGTTAGACTTGGGGGCAAAACATGTCGAAATTAAAGGTGATTCAGTACTAGTTGTGAAACAATTAACAAAAGAGTATAAGTACATTAAAGAAAACCTAATAATGTATTTTGTTACTGCCAATACATTGTTAAAACATTTCGATAGTGTTCAAATTAAGCATGTGCCTCGACTTGACAATCAAGAGGCAAATGATTTGGCACAAATTGCTTCAAGATACAGAGTTTCTAAAGAAAAACTAGAAGAATTAATAAAAATAAAAAAAAACTAATTTCGACAGATTATCCTTTAAGTGAACTGTCAAGCCAAAAACTTGGCGGGGCCGAGGAAGTATCGTTGTCTCCAATTATTGAAAATTTTCAAAGTTTTGAGGTTTTTGCCATTGACAATATGTCAAATGATGATTGGCGAAAACCAATTGTTCAATACTTGGAAAATCCAACAGGAATAACCAATAGAAAAACCAAGTATAGAGCCTTAAGCTACGTGATTATTGGAAATGAGTTGTTCAAAAAGACTCCTGAAGGAGTTTTACTTAAATGCCTTAGTGAGAGTGAGGCATATTTAGCAATTTCCAATACTCATAGAGGATCTTGTGGGTCTCATCAAGCAGGCCACAAAAAAAAATGGCTTTTGTTTCGACAAGGAGTGTACTGGCCAACTATGTTAAAAGATTGCATAGAGTTCGCTAAAGGTTGCCAAGAGTGTCAAAGGCATGCAGGAGTTCAACAAGTGCCTGCAAGTGAACTTCATTCAATAGTGAAACCTTGGCCATTTAGAGGTTGGGCTTTAGATTTAATTGGTGAGATTAAGCCAACTTCGTCGAAAAGCCATCGTTAAATATTAGTTGGGATAGATTATTTTACTAAGTGGGTAGAAGCTATTCCTTTAATTAATGTTAATCAAGAAGCAGTAATCAATTTTATTCAAAACCATATTTTGTATAGGTTTGGAATTCCAGAAACCATTACTACAGACCAAGGTACAGTTTTTATTGGTTGAGAAATGGTGGATTTTGCCTCTGAAACTGGTTTCAAGTTACTGACTTCGACACCATATTATGCTCAAGCCAATGGTCAAGTAGAAGCAGCTAATAAAATCATCATTAATTTGATTAAGAAACACATTGGGCAAAAACCCAAGAATTGGCATATGACTCTTGACCAAGTTTTGTGGGCTTGTCGAAATTCTCCTAGAGAGTCGATTAATACTACTCCTTTTAGACTCACATTTGAACATGATGCAGTCTTACCAGTCGAAATTTGTTTACAATCAGCCAAAATTCAAAAGGCAATTCGAAATCCCTTCAGATTATTATTGGAATATGATGTTGGATGAGTTGGTTGATTTAGACGAAGAGAGACTAAGTGCGTTAAATATTCTTATAAGGCAAAAAGAGAGAGTGGCCAAGGCCTACAATAAAAAGGTTAAGTCTAAAACTTTTGTCTTAGGAGACTTAGTTTGGAAAGTAATTTTGCCTATGGATAAAAAAGATAGAGTCGTAGGTAAATGGTCGCCAAATTGGGAGGGACCATTTAAAATTTTACAAGTATTCTCAAACGGTGCCTACGAGATCGAAGAATTAGGTGCTGATAGTCGAATTTTGCGTGTAAATGGCAAATACTTAAAGAGGTATAAGCCAACATTACAAGAAATTAAAATAACGCAAGATTGAAAATAAGAAAACTTTAAACTTGGCATGTCAGAAGATCAAATGCCAAAAAGGCTATTGTCGAAGTACAAGATGTCGAAATGCAAAGTAAATTACAAAGATTCCAAAAGCAAGGAAAGTTTTAAAACTCTAAATTACAAGATAAGATTGGCTTTCAAATTTTCAAACAGAGCCTTAGCTTGTTCTAATCTTGTATTGATGAAGTTCTCCTCTTTGACCAGCAGGTTAACAGTGGTCTCATAGTTGTTAAACCTTTCCAAGTGTTCAATGCAAAGAATTGCTTCTTTATTTACTTCAGCTTCCAAAGCATCTGAGGTTTTCATATTTCTTAAGATCGAAGCTCTTTTCTGTTCTGCTGCTTTAATCTTCGACTCCAATTCTTCAATTTCTTTTTGGTATTTTGCAATCTCAGCATCATATTCACTTACAGCTTTCACGTCAACTTCTGCTTGAGCCTACAGAGAAGAAATTGTGTTCTTTGATGTTTCGACAGCAGTCCATGCTTCTGTTTTTAGCTTGTCTTCACGTTCTTTGATTGCAGCATGACACTTTTTCTTTTCAAAGTCTTTTGTGATTTGCTCCAAAAGAGGTTCAAATGAAATAAGAAACCCAATGAGGGAAGTGCTGGCTGTTGGATTGTTGAGTTTGTGGAGCAAGGTTTTGATTTTGAAAGTGATCATGTGGTCTTCTTCGACCGCTTGAAACAAATCAACTTCAAGGACTCTTGCGCGAAGCTCTTGTAGGAGGTTCTCTTTGGAACTTTCAGAGTTTTCACCAGTAGAAATTGTCGAAGAGACTGATTTATGTTCACTTGAGGTTTTGCTCTTTAATAACAATTGTAGAGCTTCAAGAGGTTTCTTGCTTTTCAGTTCTTCCCACTCATCTTGGCTCATAGTGGTGCCAGTCGAGAGCATAAATCCAGTCGAGTTATCATCCTTGGTGGGAGATTCATCAACGTGCTCTAAGTTATCCTCGATTTCTTCATCTTCACTGGACTCACTTTCTTCATTACTCTCTTTTCCTTCTTTGCTTTCTTCTTCTTTTTCTTCTTCATTTCTTTCAATTTGTTTCAATCATTGTTATGTCACCTCCTGTTTGTTGAATTTGGTCATTGTCTTCAACCATGTGTTCATCACCTCTCTGAGTTTGATCTTGATCAATGTTTTCGATCAACTCTTCATCATTCTTTTGCTGTGCACCTTGGTCATGAGTTTCGACCATCGTTTTATCAGCACCCCGTGTTCTTGATTTTCGACCTCAATTGTATCTTTTTGAAGAGGGAGGTCATCAATGTTCATTGGAACACCTTCATGTGTTGTATTAATAGGGGCATCTTCATTGAGTGCTTCTTCGACAGTTTGGTCTTTGGTTGGTGCAGAAACAGTTGGAGTTGAAGTTGGTGTTGTTTGCTTGGTTGGTACTTCGACAGGGTTGCTGTCAGGTTCCCGTTTAAAATTGATAGATGAAGTTATATGTCATTATGACTTGAAACTATTGAAAGAAAATAAATAGAAGGTTTGTCAATTACCTTTGAAATGTCTCCTTCGACACGAGAGTGTGCACTCGCAGGCTTCGAGAGGACCTTTTTCTTCATAGGTTTCTCTAAAGCTTTCTCTTGTTGCATGCTTTTATTTTCTTGTTTCTTGCCAGGCTTTGGTTGGGTAGATTTGGAGATAACCTTTGGGGCATCTTTTGGACTTTCATCGGACTGAAGAGTTCGACACTCATGTTAGTAAAAAACAAAGAAATATAGGCTTAAATATATGTTTTGCCCCTGCAAATATCACCATAATCCAGTAAATATATAAGTGTTGAAAAAAGAAGTAAAGAGGTTTTAAACTTTTCGACCTCTGAATCATCGCTCACAGTTATTTGCTTAATTTTTTTCTTCTTTGGAGGAGTGGCAGTAGCTGAACTACTTGATCTTTTCTTACTCTGCAAAATAAAAGATTCGTTAAATGGTGAATTCAATAGTTCGATGTAAAAACGAAGAGCAATGAAAGTATTTACTTCTTGTTTCTTTGATTGTGGTGTTTTGTCTTTCGACGAGGTGCTGGTATGTTTCTTTGTTACTTTCTTTGTGGTTGTTGTTGTTGTTGTTGTTTCTTCTGATGGAGTGGGTGACAATGGAACAGCTGCAAGCATTCGACAAGTATGTTAATAAATCATATATAAAAAGAGGATGGTTTGTTCTAAGAGTCTTATACATCACCTGTTGCAATGGTGGATACGATTCGAACATGTTGAATGTCGAAATGGAGATGACCGTCAAAAGTATATATGTCACACTTAGTGGGGACTATTTTCTCAGCAGTTTTATTTTAAAAGAAATTTTTAAATGCCAAGGTCGAGCCACACATCAACCATTGAGGAAGTGGTGGTCGAAATGCTAAAGCCAATTTACTGGTAGGCAAACATGGAAATTTAATTTTATCGTGTGCTATTGCGAAAGCATATTTGTTCGACACATATGGTGGAAATACCATAGTTGGAATCTTTTCAATAAGTTTTTCTTTTAAAACTCTTGCAGCTTGAGAAACAATTCGACTAAGATTAGTTGGACCATATATAATTTCAAAACATTTTTGGAATGCTTGAATTTCCTGAATGTGCATACCTTGTGATTTGGTCTTCTTTTTCTGTGGAAGAGGAAAAGCAGAAATTAGATTTGACAGTAGAGTAGCTTCTTCGACATCAGTGAATTTACTTTTGAAGTAATCTTTCCACCACTTGGAAAATTCTTTAGTACAAGCTAATAAAGGTTCAAATTCAATGGGTTCAAAAGTAAAAGGGTTGTTGGCGAAGCTGTTGATGAATTCTTTCCATTCCTCTTCATTTTCTGGAAGTATTATGTCTGTCCTAGATCTGAAAAAGGGACTGGGACGAAGCTGACACAATCCAAATTGTCGTGCAACAAGACTTGGGTGATATGCATATACACCAAACATAGTTGCAGATTTTCCTGGTGCTATTCTTGTTGACAAAAACTTTGGAGTTAAAAAGGCTTCCCAAATTTGGTTGCTTTCTTCTTCTTCGACCAGAGAAGTTGCAGGAAAATTACTAGTAAACCAAGCTGGTCCACAAGTTCTTTTAGTGAAAGGAGCCATCGAAGGAGTGAAGACTTTGCAATTCATAAACATATTGAATGCTGTTGCAAATAAATCCTTTGGAGATACTCCAATTTCTCTAGGCTTCAAAAGTGCAAGCCTTATTCCTTCGACGCTTCTTTTCTCAACAACCTCGGCGTAGTCATCTGGGATGTACATTTGGAGTTTTGACTCAAAAGTGGCAAGAAGCCCCAATTGGAATAACCAAATTGGTCCAGAAATCAGATATTTCTCTTCAGGTTTGAGTGCTTTCAATGCGTGAACTCCTTGTCGTAAACTTTCATAAAGTGAACCTAGAAGAAGTTGGCCAAGGTTCACATTTCGACGCTCATGTAGTTGGATGGCCAAAGGAATGAACATTTTAGCTACTTGGAGTGACGAAGAGCAAAAGACATAAAATGAAAGCCACAAAGTAAGGAAAGCAATATATTGTGTCGGATTCACGTTTGAAGTCGAATTTATGGTTGTTGCCAGTTGTGCTAGAGTCGAATATTTCCCCTGTTGGTTTCAAACCAGTAATAGCAGCTACGTCTAACAAAGTAAGTGTGAGCATACCACACTTCAAGTGTAAGCTGTTAGTGGTGAGTTCCCAAACATGTAGGGCTGCAAGAAGCATGGGACTTTGATATTTTGGACCATACTTCGACAGCTGAATTAGGTCGAAAATATCTTGTTCTTTCCAAATTTCTCCTTTTTTTCGATTCTATCTTGCTAAGCCAGCTGAGGTAAGGTGGGCGATTTTTGTCAACTGGTGGTGAAGATCTAAAGACCCTATTTGGGTTACCCATGAAATTCATCACATAGGTTCCCTTTTGAAAAATCCTAGGGCTATATCTGTGGTAGCTAGGAAACCCTTCTTTGATCTTGTCAGTGTTATCACTTGAAGGTGAAACAGGCCCTAAAAATGCATGTTTTGAAGGTTTAGGAAAAGGGATCAATACTTGAGATTGCAGAATTTTTGCTTCTTCTTCTGTCAAAGTGGGTTCAGCAACGTATTGCTGTTTACCAGAAACAGTACCAGGAGTTTGAGCTTTGGATGAAGATGCCATTGACGGTAGCTCTGAGGAATTTCAACGAAGAATAGAGTTTCGTGAAACGTTAATGGGGTTTTGATTGAAATTTCTAGTTCGCAGATTGCTGTTTGTTTCGTGAAGAAGAGGAAGAGAAGAAAGAAAAAGAGTTGCAATTTCAAAGTTTTCAAGAAAAAATGAAATGAAGGGGAAATGTTTGGTTTCTATAGCTGTTTGAAAGAAGAAAGAGAATAAACCCTTAAGTTTCTTTTTAAAGGGAACAATTATTTGCAATGAGTAGTGGGGAGTTCCAATGCGAAACGTGGCCCACTAAATCTGAAATGGTGGCGCCATAAAGTGACTTTGCTGAAATGTCTCAACAATTCTGAAACATGATGCTGATGACGTCATTAGAGCAGTTAAAAGAAATTTCAAAAAAAAAAGTCATTTTCTTCTTCACCTAAAAACTCAGTCGAAAAAGACATTTTTGGGGGGCAATTTGTTAGCTTGCATTTTCGACAGGCTCAATTAAATGCAGTCAACGAGGATTGACTTGTGATTTCAAGGGGAAGTGTTTATTTCGACACTAAAGAGTTGTATCAGAGGGTAAATTCGACAAAGCTTTGGACTTAGCGAAAATAAAGAACTGAAGAATGGTGGTTCGACGAGAAGGAAGCTAGAGTTCAGTCGTAGACCAGAATCAAGTGCTCGTTGTCGAAGCAGTTAGCAGTTATCTTGGTCGAAAATACATAACAGTTACTATTTTTTTTTGAATTCTCTGTACAGTTAGTTTGTTATAGTTTTCCCTCCTTGTATAAATAGTAGTTTTTCACAGGAAAAACGGCTCACAAACTCATATACAGATTCTCACGCTCTAACTTCCAACATCACAGAGAAAACGAGTCAGAGAAGAATGTATGATCATATGTACCAACTCTCTTTTCAATTAATGCATTTTACTTTGTTTCTTTAAGCAATTTTCTGCATTTTTATTTGTTCTCTTCATCTCTGTCTGAAGTAACTTCGACAGTTTCACGCGAAACTGCCAGTTATATTCCTTCTTTTCTTTAAAACCGTAAAAACATTCATAGTTTCTGGAAAAACTTTAACACAAATGGTCTTAGGATTTACTAGTTGATCCTGCAAGCAGAAGAAATTTCAAACTAGCGGTGTTTACCAAAAACCACGGTAAACAGGTGTCTTCTCGACTTATCAATCGGTCTTCCACCCCCGATCGTGATGTCTCCGTCACTCCCACCTTCATGACTCTCGAATTTGTCACCGACAGCTCCGAGGTTGCTATCATTGAACCACAACAAAAGACACACAAACCATCAACAATAGGGCACCTCTCGAGCAAGCAACTAAAGGTGCAAGAAGGTGGGGTTATTCAACTGATTTAATGTTGTTTGATGATCCTTGAAAGATAAAAAAGAGTTGAAAGGAAGTGATCTTGGAAACAAGAGTAGGCTTTTGATTGGTAGAGAATTGGCTGAAGATTTAGTGTTGCCAGTGTTGGGTGATTTTGATAATGAGAGAGGGATTTGTTTTGGATGTGGTCATGTGGATACTAATTCAATTCGTTATCTCATTTTCAAGAGATGGGTTTCATCAAGAAGCTAGGTTTTCCTGGGGAAATGGGTAAAGATTTTGTTGCTAGAAGAGGTTTAAAGAAAGGAGATGTTATTATCAGTAGTGTTATTATCAGTTACATTTTAATTATTATATTAAAGAGACGACTCTATTAATTGGAAAAGTCTAGAATCATTGCATAGTATAGCATGTTTTGGAAGAGAATAAACTGAGTCTTTGTTGCAAATTATGAAATCACTTTTAGTCTTTCTTTCTTTGCTGCTGTGTCCTCTGCTGCACTGATTCCTAGCATTTGTGTGTCCGCTGATTTTGTTTTTTTCCTTCTCCTTTGTTATCAACGCTTGTGGGTTTTGCTAATTCTGATATTATTGGTTCTTCTTCTACTACTGTTGTTGGTTTCAGCATTCTCATTTGATCCTGCATTAAATGCCTTCCATCAGTGACAAGTAAACTCCTTTCCGTTCAACATAAGTGAATAGTTTGATTGTTAGATTTTCATTAGTCCTCAACAATTATTTCCGATGATTATGAACGTAATAACTTTATCCAATATCACATACAAATAATAATGGATATTTTGTATACTAATGCCAATTATTTCCAATCCATGTCAATACATTTTTGTTCGGACCATCGCTGGCTATCCATTGAGTGTCCCAACGCTTTCAACAAAAGACTAATCTCTGTTCGTGCTTAGGATCAAATTTCCCACTAGCCAACACCGAGTTTGTCCACTGCGGAAATCTAACCCGGGAGCACCGGGTCGACCCCATGCCCTAAGGTAGATTAAGCCACTACCCACTAGGCAAATGGTGTTGGTTAATCCATGTCAATACTAGTATACAAAAATTTTATGTCACCAATTTGTAAGTTAATAATTAAAAAAAGTAAAAAATTAAAGTTAATTATATCATTAACTAAATAAGTTAATGATATAATAAGGCCTCTGCCGGCTCGACAGTATACCCCTGCTTTCAACGTTCCTTTTCTTTCTTTCTTGCATTTGATTCTGCAGCCTCTATGTGTTTATCTGCTCCGAGCCAGACCTCGTCCATCGTGCGGGGCTTCCATACCGTCAATGCTTCGTTAAAGCTTCCGCTCCGTAGGCCCTTCATGAAAGCAGCCACAACGAATTTTTCGTCCGGCTCTTCCATTACTACAATGGCTTTATTGAACCGATCGAGATAACTCATATGCTATACATCAATTGTTTGTTTTTCCTCTCTGTTAAAATAGCAATAGCCAATATTAATGTTGACTACTGCTATTCCAACATTCTCTAGAAAAAGATATGATTGATGAATTGGACTTGCTTCTATTTTATGGTGTTTAATTGTTGATATCCGAGGTTGCAAGTTGCTTGTCGTGTTGTGATCTTACTAGTAGACTCTCACTCTCACATATGACTAAACCAGCATTCTTTGCCATATTTTGTGTCATTAATCTTGCAAGGAAGGGCACTCTATTATATACAAATGGCCTTTACCACTGCTGCCTGTAAGTTAATGTAAAAATATTATCTTATTTAATGATTTTCTCATTGAGAGATATTAACCTTCTTTTGTTTATGTAGTTGTAGATAATTGTACCGACACTACAAAAAAAGGCACATTAGCGACAGACTAATAGCGACGAAATCATTTTCAGTCGCTAGTATAGTTGGTAGCGACAATGGATTAGCGACAAAACACCAGTTAGCGACGAATATGGGTGGGTTTAGCGACAAATATGGATGGGCACATGTTGTTTTATGACAAGGAATTTGGTAAAACTGATTGTGCGCAACAAGAATGTAGATTCCATGGAAGGCTGAGGTATCATGTTCGTAAAGGGGGAAACGTAATTATAAACCCATCCTTGTAAAGTCGGTGTTCTATTTGCGTATGGAAACACTTTGATCGAGTGCATTCGGATTTTACCTCAGACCTACGAAATGTTTGACTTGGCTTGTGCTCTAATGGATTTACTCCCTACATCCAAGCATCAGCGACGCCCTATTCCTGTTGGCCAGTCATCGTTACCCCTTACAATCTTCCTCCTAAGATGTGGATGACTAAACCATACATGTTTTTGACTTGTTTGATAAATGGTCCATCAAATCCAATAGCTAACATTGATATTTTTTTGGAACCTCTGGTTGAAGATCTCAAGAGACTGTGGCGGGGTTTTTGGACATATGATGCATCATGAAAGAAGAATTTTATGATGAGAGCGACATTGATGTGGACAATTAACGACTTCTCGGCTTACGGTATGTTGTTTGGTTGGGGAACTCACGATAAATTAGCATGCCCCTACTGCATGGAACCCACAAAGGCGTTTACATCGATTGTTGGACTCACATCGAAGATTCTTAACGTCAGGTCATGGATTTAGAACGAATAGGAAGGCCTTCAAGAAAGGGCTAGTTGAAACATATGAACCACCTCCTTTGTTGACATCAGATGAAACTGGACAAAAAAAAGCATATTTTGGAATCTCCCATAATTAAAAGATAATCTATTGAGACACAATATCGATGTTATGCCCAACGAGAAGAATTTCTTTAACAACATATTTTACACTATGATGAATCTGAAAGATAGAAACATAGACAATAATAAGTCTAGATTGGATTTTGCTCTTTACGGTTGCAAATGTCGATCCAGTTTGAATTTGGTGCCAATGGCTAATGTTAAAACCTAAAGTCAGATACTGTCTCACACCTGATGAAGCGAAAAATGTTTGTCAATGGTTGAAAGGATTGAGGATGCCAGATGGATATTCTTCTAACCTTGCAAGATGTGAAAATGTGAAAACCATGAAGATGTATGGGATGAAAAGTCATGAAGGTCAAACAGTGTTTTGAAAGCACTTACTGAAATGAGTCAATTTTTTAAGAATATGTGCTCTTCAACACTGAGAAAGGATGATCTTATTAATATGGAGGAGAATATTCCTTTCAATATTTGTAAGTTGAAGAGAATACGTGCTCCTGGTTTCTTTGATTCTATGGAGCATCTCCTAGTTTACCTTGCATATGAAGCAAGACTTGGTGGACCAGTTCACTATATGTGTATGTATCCATTTGAGGGGTAATTATCTATTTCAACATTTTAATTAAAGTGCATATTTAGCGTGACTATTTGTTTAATCAACTCCCCTTCCTCCATATATTTAGATTAATGGGAGATTAAAATCGATCGGTGAAAAATAAAGGCTAGAGTCGAAGGATCGATCTACAGAGCTTACTTATACCGTGAAACAATTTATTTTTGTTGTCATTATTTCAACAACTTTATGTTGTCAAGAAATAATAGAATCGAAATAGAGGCTGAATAAGAGAGATACACGCTCACTTTATTTGTGTTTAGCAAACCTGGTCGCCGCTCGAGAAAAAAGTCGATCTAATGGTTATGAGACAAAGAGTATATGAATCAACACATGGTCATGGCGTGATCAATTGCACTAAAGTTAAACCATATCTTTAGTAAGTATGCTTCAATTCAGTTTTGAATCTATATATGCACATTTATTAGAGTACGAAGTAAAATCATGTCTTGATAAATTTTAAATCTAAAGAGTATGAATAATTACTTTTCAATGCATTTTTACGAGTTGAGGGTATATGCGTTGAAGAATCTTTTGTTCGTATACATGAAAGTTTTCCATCCAGATTTAAGTAAAGAGTAAGTAAATAAAATTAATATTTTAATGTCTTACGTTTAAAGTAGATACGAGACATGACTTATTTTTTCCATATGTGATTACTTAGGTTTGTGAAGTGGAAACAACTCTCCTAATCCAACACTTGAGGAACTTAGCCGATGGTCCTTTTCGTTCTATTTATAAGTGGCACACATACCTCGTTAACGGTTACAAATTTGACACCCAATCATGGAGTGAGGGAAACAAACAATTAATAGTGGGGTATGTGTAAAAGAGCTTACATAAGGAGGTGAAGATGACTACTACGATTTGAACCAGCACATATATGAACTTGAATACAAATATTTCGACTATCAAAAGAAAATAGTGTTTTTTATTGTAGTTAGTTTGATTCATCGGTTCGAGGAACAAAATTGAATCCAAAATATAAAATGTATAGAACCTATGATCCGTTTCATGTCTGAAAATGTGAGGCATGTGTATTAAACATATTCGTCAACTCGAGGATGTTGCAATTAAGACAAAACCATGGGTCGCATTGAAGCCACTGATGTGGGGGATGAGGTTCTTTATAAAGTGGATGAAATAGCAGGCGCCGATGAGGTAATTGAAGTTGAACCAATTGATACCTTATGTGATGATCGACTCCACTTTGAAGAAGTTGAACCTGTATTAGAAGAGACGGAAGGTGAACAAGATGAAGAAGATAAAGAAGATGAAGAAGAAACTGAAGATGAAAAATTAGATTAGTCTTATTAGTATGACATTTAGATAGTCTTATTATTATTTATCCTCGCATCTAGTGGATTGTTCATTTACTTTTAATTACGAATATATATCACATTTCACTTATCACTATTTTTTTCTGGTTGTCTTTAAATTTATTTATTAGTATATATCGTTATTGTTCTTGTGTTTCGTTTCTCATTTTTCATAGATATGCATCTAGGAGGAGGTTCTGACCCACCGAGTGTTGATAAGGGGAAGAAGATAGCTTGCAATGGACCTAAACAATTGAAAAGGCGTCCTAGAATTTGTGAGGTCATGATTAATTTAGGGGAGAGCTATATAGGGATGTCCGAGACCACCACTATTGCAAGAGGAGCTGGAGAGACTTCACATTTCGCTCCAGTTTCCCCCAGCAGTTGTTCATTTCCCCTGTGGTCCCAGTTGGTATCCTCTGAACCCATCCGGGTATTTTATGGGCCCATCTAAACATCCTATGGGCACACCAGCTTCTCAACAGTCTGAAGCTCACAGACACCGTAAAGAGAATCTAATTGTTCAAAGGAATGGGTTGGAAGCAGTAAACGTGTTATTGGAACAACACTTGGAGAAGATCCAGCAAGTGTTGTTGAAATTTCTTTCGACATCTTTCGTGACTTGTTGATCTAGATTCTTAGTGTAATGCTTCATGTTGTTCGCCATCTTAATTCCCAAGAGAAACCCATGCTGGTAATTTCAATATATCCTTTTTGGTATCGATCAATCTAGATATTTTGAAATATTTCTGATCGTTCAACCGTAAATAACCAACATATCTTTTGAATATATATTATAGAAATAATCGTTGTTCTGTTTAAATTCCATTTATGGCACGTGTGAGTCTCATCATTCTGACACGTTCACTGAGGTTTCCGCGCAGCTTCTACTCCAGTAAGTCACATCTTTTCAGTCACGTCAATGTGACTCAACTGCCGTTTCGTCTAGCCCTCCTTTATAAAACGATTGATGTAGTTATGCGTTTTCCTTTTATCTGCATCCCAATCACCCTGAAATTTGTAGACAGGTTTCCTCGGGACTTCCTCTTTCGTACGTTAAAGATTAAAGGTTAACTATGTCTTAGTCACGTGCTTGAGGCTTTTCCTCTCTACCACCACCACAATCTACCTCAGTTGCTCTAATTAATTGCGATGCCAAAGCTCTTGTAGAAAATCCCAAGGGTACTGCCGAGGATATAGCTATCTGGAGATCTCAAGTTTTAATTCCCTTTCAAACTTCGCAGAGTACTTATGCCCTTTTGGGACCGCTTACATCTGCCCTCTATTGTGAGGAAAACCTTTCCACCCATATCTTCAGGAATAGAAACCCCTCATTTAGCTTTAAAAACGCCAATTGACCTTAAGTTTCTAGCCAGTTCATCTAGTAATACTTGATGTACATTGGCAGGTGAAGTTATTTAGTCCAAAAATGAATTACAATATATAGAGAACCTCAAGCCTAGTTGACCCAAAAGAACCTCAAGCCCAATGGACTCGATAAAACCCTAGAAAATAAAATATACTAACGAATATCAAATCCTAAATTTAATGGAAATAACTAATTGGCATTAAAGCCATTGATTCAGATCCAAAAATAAAGAAGACAATTAAATGACATTAAAGCCTTGGATATAATCCTAAAATAAAGTACTGAAAATGGATTGCACTAATTTATTCTTCATGATATTGTACTAATTTACTCTTCATCAGATTTTCCTTCAACTTCTACGTGTAGACCTTAGTTGCATGAGTTGATAGGAATTCCTCCAGCCAATGAGTGTGCTACGCTTCTGCGAAAAATGATTTTTTGGATAATTGATAAATTGTTTGTGCCTAGTAGATGATTTGTGAATGATTATATGAATTCATCGAATCTGATTTTGTTTTCTTGCTGTCATTAAATATTGTTGAAGAACATACTAAAGTTGTTATTCTATTGAGATATTAATTTGAACAGAAGTTGTTGGTGTAGTAGTGGTTATGTTGGTGTTGTTATTGTTGTTGTTGTTGTTGTTGTTGCGGTTGCGGCTGTTGTTGTTGTTATTGTTGTTGTTGTTGTTGTTGTTGTTGTTTTTAGACACCGCGTCCGATTCGGTTCATTCGTCATGGTATCCACCTTGTTGTTGTTGTTGTTGTTTGTAGGGAATTATACGGCAAGGTATTCCGTTCGGGCATGGTATCCCGGTCCTCATATTCCAGTTGTTGTTAGTAGGGCATTACCAGTTAATGTATCTCTCGTTCGAGCAGGGTATCTTGGTCCTACGATTGTTGTTGTTAGTAGGGCATTATCGGGCAAGGTATCCCATTCGAGCAAGGTATCCCGGTCCTGCTTTTGTCGTTGTCGTTGTTAGTAGGGCATTATCGGGTAAGCAATCTCGGTCCTGCAGTTGATGTTGTTGTTTGTATCCTATTGATTCTTACGAGGTTGTGTAGTTTTCCCCCTGATTTAGGGCTGTGTTATCGAGTTCAGTTTGGTCTCATGTCTGTATGAATTGAACTATTTTGTCTGTTGTTCTGTAAAACTTGATTGTTTGCTAGGTGTGCTAACTGCCCGAGTTGTTGCACCTGTCAATTGCGCATGTTGCATGAATATTGTTTTTGTATGACTGCGTGTTAGATTCCGGGTGCGTGTGTGTCGGAAACACTCACTGAGATTTTTATCTTTTTTTTTTATTAGCAAAGTAGTTAGAAATTAGTGCGTTAGTAGTTAGAGGAGAGGGATTCTTTCAATTCCATTTTTTTACAGTTAGCCACCAACAAGCTTTAAAGATGAACCGTTAATAATTGACTTAATAGTAGTAAATAAAGTTATGATGATATAAACTTAATTTGTATATAAAAGAGAATTTCTATTATTGTATTTTTATAGTTAATATCCTACAACGTTTTTAGGCCGACGTTAATTATTTGAAGAGAACAAGATTTTTTGAAAGGTTGTGTATGCGTGCTTTTTGAGGATCAAATAAATTTCTCTACAAAGGAAGAATAAATAAATTGTGATCATTAGCTTTTTAAACGAATATATGATTTTTAGCTTTTAATCTTAAAAGGACGAGTTTACGAAAATAAATTATGATTTATCTTCTCAAAAATTTACGCAATTACAATTTTACCTTAAAAGTAGCTATAGTAATATAGGCGTTACAATCACCCTACTACCATTATGGAGATTCACTTCTGAGGTGTCCTCGAAATCATATGTGAATAATTGCCTCTAACCAGGACACAATTAAATTATTTAAGTGCAGTGATTAAAGAAGTAGAACAAAGTGCGAAAAAAAGAGAAAAGGGACAAGAGTGATCAGGCACTCGATTGTCAAAAGATAATAATTCATGCCACGTGTCCTCTGGCGTCTCGATCTTTTGCACTTGTCCTTATACTTTGAATTTCCTCTGAAGAAAGTGCCTTAACTACTCTTCGAGTCTTCGTGCACAGTACTTCAACCTCTCAGATTCGCTTCTAAGGTCTTCTCCAAATCATATGTGAACTACAGAATTATCTCGCCTTTCGAATATTCCTTCTTTTAAGTAATCTTCGAACTCTATTTTAATGTCTTGTTGACGTGTCCTTGTAGCCAATTTCGAATCCAAAATTTGGTTGTAACGCATTTGGTAGATAAATTGTGAGTTTTCTTAGTAGCCGATGACAGTACTATGCTTACCTTCCTTCCAAAGCAAAGCTACATCGCCAATGATAACTCAAACTAGGCGAATCAAACCAATAAGTTTGTCTACCTGTCCCACCGGACGTGCCAATTTTCTTGTCATCAAACTCTCAATGCTAGTGGAGGGATCGACTAAGAGCTTGAATTATCTGATTTCTCTTGCTATAGACATTTGCGCTAATAACCTCAACTCCTCCAAAGAGTGTTAAGTTAGGTGTGAGGGACGTGTAAACTGACTACCTATTGGCGTAAAGTATAAAAGAAAAAATGAGGATAAAGGAAGTATAAGATGATAGAAATAAAATGTAGGCTAAATTGTTCCTTTAAGTTATTTAATTGTAACCAGTTGATTCACTCTAATGCATAAAAAGATAAAAATATGAAATAAATAAATAAATAATGGTGATCGTATTTCATAATTCTTATGGTTAATTGTTTTATTGTTATTTGTCTTTAACTGCCCATAAACCAACACTAGATGGAGAGGTCTACAATTGTCTGGAGAAAACTGGGAACATTGATGAAGAGAAGAAAACACTCACTAGCGATTGATGAAGAGAAGAAAACACTCACTAGCGGTGGAGATATTGATCAACAATATAATGTCTTTAAACTCCACCTTGAAGCGATTGATAACAAGGGAAGTTGAATATGAGAAGCTGAATGAAGATATTGATCCTCCAAATGCCTACATGGATTTCATTAGCAAAGGCACTAAAGACATTGATGGCAATCTTCTCAAGGCATAGCTGGCTCCATATATACGTCATAAAGAAAATAAAAAATAAGAAGATATGGATTTGGCATTCTGTTTAAGTTCTTATCTTTAGTGTGAAGCTTGGTACGTAGAATCATGCTTGTTTGCATACGTTGGTTCTTCTTTGTCATGATGTGTACGTACAATAAATGCGTCGGTGATGTTTGTAATAAAAAATAAGTAATAAACAAATAAAATGGATCATTATGCTATGCATTCTATATTTGTGCACTCCTTTAATAGTTCGACCTTTGTAGGACCGCCAAACAACTTTTGCAGGACCGCTCGTGTTCTCTGATCGTCACCGTTTGGGTTCACCATTCCTTCATTATCTAAAGTTTCATCAGCACAATTCTGGCGGCGCAATAGTGGATCTTGTGAAGTTGGGAACGTGGTGGTATATTAGGGCTGCTGAATTATACATTGTCATATTAACCTTCATACATTACCCTACGCGCAGCGCTCTGCCAGGCAACCCGTGCGCCGTCACCAGGTGCACGCCGCCAACGCTTCTGCGACAATGGGAGATGAAGGAGGATGGCGCCTGGTTCAACGACGGAAAGGAAGAGCAGTTCATCAGAGGGAGAGAGTGGATGTAGCGAGTATCAGTTATGGTTCATGGAAGGAGACGGTGTCGTTCTATTTCTCCGAGTTCCCAGATTCTCATGGTGCGAAAGAGATGCTGCGGGCGTTTTCATTATACGATAACGCTGTCGAAGTCATTATTCTGCCGAAGAAGAACAACTGGGGGAAGAGATTTGGTTTCGTCAGGTTCACGGACATTCATGACGCAAGGCTATTTGCGGTAAAGTTAGATAATATCATCTTTGGCGCAAGTAAGATCCATATTAATTTGCCTCGGTTTGAGAGGGTGAAGAATGACTCGAAGGTGCGTAGGGAAGAGAAGCTGAAGTTTGATGATGGAGCAGCGAAGAGAAAGGGTATTCGTCAAGTATGGAAGGAGGTTGCGAATGAGAATGGAGATGCAAAGAAGAATAGTGAGAAGGTTGCAAGCACATAGGCGAAGAAAGGGGACACACACGCACTTGATGGTAGGCATATGGTCAACAAATGGGAGCACAACAACCCAATAACTAACAAATTCAAGCAAGGAAAGAAAGGAGGAAAGGAGAAAGATGAAGAGCAAAAAATAGTGTATTTTCGAGAAAAAAAAATAATTGTAAATTAACGTACGATGCGCCTAAAGAGGAATTGTTGTTGTTGCAAAAAATGTATGTTGGGGTGGTCAAGGAGGCAGGTTGCACTCATATGGTTCAGGAATGGTTTAATATGCAAGGGTTTTTTTCGATCAAAGTGACGTCGTTGGGTGCAAATTTAGTGTTATTGGAGGAGATAGAAGAAGGGCTCATACAGGATCTTCTGACTGAAGCAGCTGACTGGGTAAATGAGACGTTTGACGATGTCCGAAAATGGAGTCAAGCGGAGATAGATTCCGAAAGGTTGGTGTGGGTGAGATGTCATGGCATTCCGGTTCATGCATGGAATAATGAGTTCTTTGCGATGCTGGTGAGTAACTTTGGCACATTCATAGGGGCGGACAAAAATACTAGAAAGAAGGAATCAATGGATGTGGCTAGAATTCTCATTCGAACAAAAGGTTTTGACATCTTCAATATGGTGATGCATGCTAGAATAAACGAGTCCATGTTCCATATCAAAATTCTGGAAGAATGGTGCGGCCCAATGAGGACAGATAGATTAACTCAGGTAAAACGACCGGCGATGTCGGACAATAGCTCAGGGAGTGAGGATGATAGTGATGGAGATGGGGATGGTCCTCCATTGTTTGTGCACGAAGGTTTTGAAGATGAAGACTACGGGGAGGATGGAGATGGGGAAGAAGAGGAAGATGAGGGAAATGATCATGATTCGGAGAGAACCATTACTAATAACATTGAATGTGGGGATGTACATGGTGTTAATTTGAATTGTCATCCAAGCAGGAGGAGAGATGGAGAATCGGCGCCAGAAGTGGTTAGAGGTAGGGGTGATAATAATCCGGAAGGGCAGGCAGAGATAGTTGAAGATTGTGGATCGGGTGTTATTGGTGAAAGATTGTCGAAGGCTAGTGTAATGGAAAGTGGGCCGACATATAGTGGGTTGAATGGCGTGCATAATGTAGAGGATAACGGGGCAGATATATTAAGTCCACAAGCTGTAGAAGATACTGAACCTGACAGGATTTGTAAGGCTGACAAACAAAAGAAGAAGGTTAGTAATAATATCCCTACGGTGGGAATCATTAACAATCAAGCTATGGGGTTGATAAATTCGTTGAAGGGTTCGGATGGTGTCTCAAATGGTTCAAGAATGTATGTTGTCAAGCGTAATCCTCCCAATTCGGGTCTTTCGCTATCTATGGATTGTGCAGTCCAAGAAGCCGTTATCGGGGATGTCCCCATTGGAGATTTGGAAATACGATTTTGCGATAATAGAATAGTGGCAGAACACGAGATTTCTCTTGCCAACAAATTGTGGAGGTTTGCAAAAGATAATTTGGGGGTGCTAGGGTCAAATTCCGATGAGGTATATTCGAGTAAACTCAAATCCTTGGAGGTTCGCGATAAAATGGCACGAGGAAAGAAGGGGAAAAAGAACGATTCTCAATGAAGATTGCAACTTTTAATATAAGAGGGTGGGGAGGGGCTGCGAAGAGGAGGCAATTGAAAAAGTTAATACAAGCCGAAAACTTTGAAATGTGTATGATCCAAGAGACGAAGAGTAGTGATATATCCAAAAGAGCAATCGGAAGTATATGGGGTGATACTAATTTTGATTGGGTAACTAAGGATGCGCCGGGCCAATCGGGTGGGCTGCTAAGTGTGTGGAAGGATGATTTGTTGGAGGTCATGTTCTCCTTCTCAGGTGATAATTTCCTTGGGATTTGTGCTAAGGTTGAGGGGCAGGTTTGTTATTTTGTGAATGTATATTCTGCATGTAGTATGGCGGGCAAAAGAAGGCTATGGGATAATCTACGATGTCTAAAAGACCAGTTTAAAGTGGGAGAATGGTGCCTTGAAGGTGACTTCAACGCGGTAATTTCACGACAAGAGAGGAGTGGTTGCAGTACAAATTTTAATCAAGCACAGGCAAGAGAGTTTGTAGCTTTCATTGAAGATATGGGATTGGTAGACGTCCCGGCGCTAGGAAAAAAGTTCACATGCTTTGGTTCGGATGGAAGGGCGAGTAGACTTGATAGAATATTATTGGATGAAGGAATGATATCACGCTGGAATGTTAGTGCTCAATGGATTGGGGACCGGGAAATATCAGATCATTGTCCAGTGTGGTTGACAACCTCAAAGGTTAACGGGGGCCAAAGCCGTTTCGTTTCAACAACTGTTGGTTGGAGCATAATGAATTTCAGCAATTTGTGAAGGATAACTGGGGATCGTTTCAAGTGGAAGGAAGGGGCTTGTTTGTGTTGAAAGAAAAAATGCGTATGTTAAAAGAAAAACTCAAAGTGTGGAATCGGGAAGTGTTTGGCATCAAAGATTTGCGGATAGAAAACATTGTAAAAGAGTTGAACGAAATTGAGAGACTAAGTGTGGAGGGGGGAGAGATTGATGAAGAGCTGAGGAAGCGTTTAAACAATGAATTCTGGGCGGAAGTGCATGCAAAGGATAGCTTACTTGCACAGAAGTCTAGAGTCAAATGGATAGCAGAAGGAGACTCCAACAGCCGTTTCTTTCATGCTTGTATCAAAGGTAAAAGAAGACGAACTCAATTGGTGAAAGTGTCAGTGAATGGTGAATGGGTAGAGGAAGTGGGAGGCGTCAAAAGAGCAGTAAAAGATCATTTTGAAGACAAGTTCAAAGAAGAGGAGTATAATAGACCCACAATTGATGGTATACAGTTTAGGCAAATCTCAACTACGGATAATATGTCACTAATCGAATCGTTTTCTATGGAGGAGATAAAGGAGGCAGTATGGGAGTGTGATGGGAACAAGAGCCCGGGTCCGGATGGGTTTAACTTCAATTTTATCAAGAGCTGCTGGGAGGTAATTTCATCGGACATTTTCAAGTTCTTTAATGAATTCCACAGGTATGCGAGGTTGCCCAAAGCTATTTGCGCATCATTTATTGCGCTCATTCCAAAGACAAGCAACCCTCAAGGCTTAGGCGAATATAGACTGATTTCTCTTATTGGGAGCTTGTACAAGATGCTCTCAAAAGTTTTAGCGGGGAGTTGTTAGCCTGTAATTTCGACAGGCCTCATTGAAAATGGTCAACAAGGCTTGACTTATATTTCGACAAAGGCCGAAGTATTTCGACAGAGGAAATGGGCATGCGCAGGGTAAATTCGACAAGCTTCCGGAGAACCAAAAAAGCAAGAAAGAGGAAAACGGACACAAGCTTTCGACAGACAGAAAACAAAGCAGTTATGCGCTAAAAAACTAGCAGTTGGTCGAAGCGTAACGAAGCGGTTCTTGTCGAAAGTAGGAGTAGCAGTTATTAATTTTCGAATTTCTAGGCAGTTACTTAGTTTAGTTTTTCCCTCTCTTTTCCTTTGTATAAATAGTAGTTTCTGAGAAGAAACAAGGGTCACAATTTCTCATACCAAGTTCCCACGCTCAAAGTACCGACACGCACTGAGAAACGAGTACAAGGAACGCATGTATGATCTTGTGCACCACCCCTTTAAATTAATGCAATTTTAATTTTCCTTTTCTTTACGTTTCCTGCAAATTTTCTCTTTGTTATATCCTCCCTCATTTGAAGTTAATTTGACGGTTTCGCGGAGAAATCGACGGTTATCTTCTTCTTTTACTGTTAAACAGCAAGAACACAAGCGATTCTGTAAAAACTCTAAACACAAATGGTCTTAGGATTCACTGGTTGATCCTGCAAGTTAACCAAATTGGAGACCAGCGGTGTTTACCAAAATCCACGGTAAACAAATTGGCACGCCTAGTGGGACATTTGTGTCAAAATTTTAGAGTGTTGGTTAACAGAATCTTGAAATATAATTGTTTATGCGCCTGAGGAGTGGTAAATCTTTGTCAAAGATGTCACATTCTGGCGCAAGTTCTTCAAATGCACAGAGTGGCCCTGAAAATGCGTTTACCAATGATGCTAATCCAGTAACCGCTATGGGAATAACTGCTCCAATGCCTTCGACAGGCATGATCCCAGTTACATCCCATGTGCTTAATCCTTTATCAACAATGGCCACCACAGTGACCACACAGCCTATTGAAATGGTATCTATGCCACAAACGATGGGAATGTCTAGCCCTTATATGATTAGTGGGCACATGCCATTTAGCATGCCCATGGTTGGTCGAAATTTCCCTTATGGCATGCCAACTGCCATGATGGTAGGTTTACAAGCGAACTCATCAACATATGCAGATAATGTGCATACTTCCCCAGAGGGCATTTATGATCGAAATGCCCAACCCTCATTAACCACAGCGTCTGTGTTGGCATTAAGACAAGAAATAGATGATGCCAATCATGATATGGTTAACATGTTAACCCAACAAATTGGTACAGTATTCAACCCTTTGATACATGAGACCAATAACAGTTACCAAGCATTGGCAACTCAAATGGGTCGAATTGCAGATTTCTTTGGCACTCCAAGAATGCAGAATCAGCCAATACCCCAAGTACAACCTTTGAGGCCTGTAGAAATTCCTTTAGAAAGGCCTAACATTGAATTGCCTAGAAATCAGGCACAAGCACAAGTTGTCGAACAACCCTTGCAGGGGATGGTTGAAAACGAGCCTGATATAGTGTTAGTAAATAGAAATCAAAATGCTGATGACGTAGTCAGGCAAGTGCAACAAAACAATTTTGGAGCACAAAACAATCTGGCTAATATGGTCGAAACTATTTTAGCCCAAAATGGCCTTAACTTTGGTTTACATAGGCCTAATTTTGTGTCGCCCTTGTCAAAATACACCTTACAAACAGAGCTGCCTAGGGGATGGAAAATTCCCAAGTTCACAAAGTTCGCTGGAGAAACCAGTGAATCTACCGTCGAACACGTGGCTCGTTATTTGACTGAGGCTGGCGATCTAGCACATAATGAGAATTTAAGGATGAAGTACTTTCCAAATTCTCTAACAAAGAATGCTTTCACTTGGTTCACTACTTTACCCCCACATTCCATGTTTAATTGGAACCAATTAGAGAAAGCTTTTCACGAGCAATTCTACATGGGACAATGTAAAATTAGTCTCAAAGAATTGGCCAGTGTTCGACGTAAAACGGCAGAGACTGTTGATGACTATCTCAACAGATTTAGACTTCTCAAAGCAAGGTGCTTTACCCAAGTGCCGGAACATGAGTTAGTCGAAATGGCTGCTGGTGGTCTAGATTATTCTATTAGGAAAAAACTAGACACTCAACATTTAAGAGATATGGCCCAATTGGCCGATAGAGTAAGGCAAGTCGAAAGGCTAAAAGCTGAGAAATCTAGAACTAGTAGGTTTCATAACAATAAAAAAGACAAAATTGCCTATGTCGAAATTCAGAACGAGGAACAAGAATTCGACATCTCCTATGAGGAGGTCGAAGAAGAGGTCAATGTTGCCGAATTAAAGCCAGGACCTCCATATAATTGTGAATTGCTAAAACCTTCAAATGGTAAAAAGCCTGTCGAACCTAAAAACGACAAATTCGTTGCAAAAACTTATACATTTGATGTTTCTAAATGTGACGAGATATTTGATCTGCTTGTGGCTGATGGTCAAATCTTAATGCCTAAAGGCCTAAAGATTCCACCATTAGAACAACGACAGAAAAGAGGCTTTTGTAAATTTCATGGCTTCTTAGGTCATAACACTTCCTGTTGTGTCATTTTCAGGGATTTGGTTCAAAATGCTATCAACGAAGGAAGGCTCAAATTTGGTGACAAGTCTAAGCCACCAATGAAGATTGATACTGATCCCCTGCCAACAGGTGATGCATTGCTGGTCGAAGTTGATCTCAATGTGGTCGAGGTCACTGAAGATGTTGCTGAAAATGCTAAGGCAGAAAAAGCTATCGACAAGGTAGGTGTCGAAATGGTTACTGAAGACCAATATGCTGAGAAGATGAAGGTAGTGTATCCAGGGGCTGAAGAGGAATTGATTGACTTCCTCAATCGCTACAAGATCAATAACACTGAAGTTATGCTTTGCCCAAGGTGCAGTGCTGTCTTCGACAAAGAGGCTGCCAAGAATCTTGAGAGATTGAAGCCTCAACTGAAACGCAAAGGAAAATGGGTCGACAAATGGCCAAAGTTCAGTTACAATGACAGAGGGATCCAATATAAGTTTACTTCGACAAGGAATCCTCAGAAAGGTCAGATTAGGACTTATGTTCCTCCAGCAAAGTCACCTGTCGAGAAATGGGTGCATTCTGGTGGAAAGAGCACTGGGTATTACCCAGTGTATTATGCTGGAAAGGATGTTGGAAATCAACAAGAACCAGCAAAATTGGTCAGGGGCAGCACTAGTGCAACTAACCAAAATAAGGCAACTGAATCTAACAAGTATGCCTACAACAATAATTACAAAGGGAAGAACCCTATGACGAGAACTCAATGGCGTAGATATCAACGCCAGAAAAAGGTTGCTGCTGTAGGCAAGGTGGAAAATTCAAACAAAGGAAAAGGTAAACAAATACCTTCAAAATCTCTTGAAATGGCTAGAAAGCCAGCAACTGAAAGGATATTTCCATCTCTCTCAGTGGTTAAAGAAGGTCTCAATCTAGACGAAGAAATGGAATCTGATTTCGTAGACTCAGGGTCAGAGTTCGACGTCTTATGTGGTGTAGTCTCAATCTTCCCGATTGAGTACGACGTGGTTTCGGAAATAAACGACGTCGAAGAGGATTTCGACGAAAAAACCACTTACAAACCCATCTGTTACTATGTCCTCAAGAATGGTTGTGTAGAAGAACAACATGCTGTCTTTGAGAGACCGGATTGTGGGATGAGGAATCATCTCAAACCTTTGTATATCCAAGCAAAGGTGAACAATGTTGGGGTAAGCAAGATCTTGGTTGATGGTGGCGCTGCTGTGAACTTGATGCCACAACATATGCTGAAGAGGATTGGAAAGAGTGAAACGGATCTGAAAACACACAACGTAATCCTTACCAATTATGAAGGTAAAAGTGGCCACTCTCTTGGAGCCATTGAAGTTGACCTTTCTGTTGGAAGCATTAGAAGGCCAACTATGTTTATGGTGATTTCAACCAAGGCAAATTATAATATGCTATTGGGAGGGGAATGGATCCATGATGTGGGGGCAATTCCTTCAACAGTTCACCAAAGGCTCATTATTTGGAAAGAAGATGGCCTAGTTGAAAATATTGAGGGTGATCAAAGCTATTTCAAGGCTGAAGTGAATACTATCACCAAGAAAACCTTCGACAAGAAACTGGCGAGCATTGCGCCATGCATTTCCTTTGAACATGGTTATAAAAGCCAAGATAATGTGAGGATCTCAATGATTCTTGATCCCAACTATGGATTCATTTGGGATAGAGAGGTCATTGACGAAGACAACTACCCACAAGGCTATGTCAAGCCTACAGGGTGGGAAGGACCATAAATAGTTATTTATGGATGAACCCACTGTATGGGAAAGAATTACGGCCTATGTGGCCGAAAACAAAGAAAAAGCAATTCTCGAAGCTGAGTTGCATCACATGGTTGCTTCAACCACAAATGATAGTAACAAAGAAATTATGGTCGAATCACCTAGACTAGACGGTGTCTATGATGATGAACCATTAGGATTTGAGAAAGATCCAATGGGTTCGACCAAGAAGATACAAGCACAAGATCCCTTAGAAGAAATAGATTTGGGAGATGGAAGTGTAAGAAGACCAACATACATCAGTGCAAAAGTCAATAAAGACTTCAAGGTGCAGATAGTCGAATTGCTGAAAGAGTACAAAGACTGCTTCGCTTGGGATTACAATGAGATGCCAGGGCTGAAAAGAGAGGTGGTTGAGTTGAAGTTACCGATTCGACCAGAGAAGAAGCCTGTGAAGCAAACACCAAGAAGATCAGAAATCATGTCAAAGATTAAAGCGGAAATCGAAAGGCTATTGAAAAGCAAGTTCATCAGAACTGCCAGGTATGTCGAATGGCTTGCTAATATAGTGCCTGTAATTAAGAAAAATGGTACGCTTAGAGTTTGCATAGATTTTAGAGATCTAAATAATGCTACTCCCAAAGATCAATACCCAATGCCTGTGGCAGAAATGTTGGTTGATTCAGCGGCTGGTTATGAATATTTAAGCGTGCTTGATGGATATTCTGGTTATAACCAAATTTTTATTGCCGAAGAAGACATTTCAAAAACTGCATTTCGGTGCCCAGGGGCATTAGGTGTTTATGAATGGGTAGTGATGCCATTTGGTTTAAAAAATGCTGGTGCTACATATCAAAGAGCTATGAACACTATGTTCCATGATTTTATAGAAAAATTTATGCAAGTCTATATAGATGACATAGTTGTTAAGTCTTCATCAGAAAATGGTCATTTGGATCATCTACGATTATCATTCGAAAGAATGAGAAAATATGGATTGAAAATGAATCCACTCAAATGTGCCTTTTGTGTAAGTGCAGGTGATTTCTTGGGCTTTGTTGTGCACAAAAAAGGCATTGAAATAAATCAAAACAAGACGAAAGCTATCATGGAAACACAACCTCCTTCAACAAAGAAAGAATTACAGTCATTATTAGGAAATGTCAATTTCCTTAGAAGATTTATATCAAATCTAAGTGGCAAGACTCAAGTATTTTCGCCATTACTTCGACTGAAGAAGGAAGATGTTTTCAAGTGGGAGCCATGCCACCAACAAGCTTTCGATGAAATCAAAGCCTACCTGATAAAGCCACCTATTTTATTGCCTCCTATTAGGAATAAGACAATGAAATTATACATAGCAACATCAGAATTGTCAATAGGTAGCATGTTAGCACAAGAGGATGAAAATGGAGTAGAAAGGGCCATATATTACCTCAGTAGGGTTTTGAATGATTCTGAAACTAGATATCACCCTATTGAAAAATTGTGTTTATGCTTATATTTCTCTTGTACTAAGTTAAAGCAATATATTAAGCTTGTTGACGTGTATGTTTATTCCCACTTTGATATTATTAAACATATGCTGTCGAAACCCATCCTACATAGTAGAATAGGCAAATGGGCTTTAGCTTTATCTGAGTATTCATTAACATTACAACCTTTAAAGGCTATCAAAGGCCAAGTCGTTGCGGATTTCATTGTTGATCATTCAATAGTTGAATCAGAAATTAACTTCGTGCACTTTCGACCGTGGAAATTATACTTCGATGGCTCCAGCCATAAAAATGGGTATGGTGTTGGGATGTCAATCATTTCACCTGAAGGGATTCCAACTAAATACAAGTATAAAATTAAAGAAAGTTGCTCCAATAATGAGGCTGAATATGAAGCCTTAATAGCAGGACTTGAAATTCTGCTAAACTTGGGGGCAAAACAGGTCGAAATAAGAGGTGATTCTGAATTAGTAATCAAGCAATTAACAAAAGAATACAAGTGCATTAAGGAGAATTTGATTACTTACTTTATTGCTGCCAATGCATTATTGAAACGTTTTGATCACGTTAAAATCGAGCATGTGCCTCGTATTGCAAATCAAGAGGCGAATGATTTGGCACAAATAGCTTCTGGTTATAAAGTTTCTAAAGAAAAATTAACAGAGCTGATCGAAATTAAAAGCAAGTTAATTTCGACAACAATGACACAAGAAACCTTGTCAAGGAAAGAACTAGAGGAGGCAGAGAACTACTCTTTAGTCTTAAGTCAATTACCTCCATGTGAAAGTGAAAATTTTATTGAAAATTTTAATGATGAAGTTTCCGACAAAGGTTATTGTGATAATGTGTTTGAAGTTTTTGCCATTGACAGTATGTCAAATGATGATTGGCGAAAACAAATTGTTAACTACTTGGAAAATCCAACAGGGATAACTGATAGAAAAACCAGGTATAGAGCCTTAAGTTATGTCATCATGGGCAATGAGTTGTTTAAGAAAACCCCTGAAAGAGTTTTACTCAAGTGCCTTAGTGAAAATGAGGCATACTTGGCAATATCTAATACTCACAGTGGAACCTGTGGAGCTCACCAAGTAGGCCATAAAATGAAATGGCTCTTATTTCGACAAGGTGTCTATTGGCCGACTATGTTAAAAGATTGCATAGAGTTTGCCAAAGGATGCCAAGAATGTCAAAAGCATGCGGGAATACAACATGTACCTGCAAATGAATTGCATTCTATTGTAAAACCTTGGCCATTCAGGGGATGGGCTTTGGATATAATTGGTGAAATTAAACCAAATTCGTCGAAAGGCCATCGTTTCATATTAGTAGGAATAGATTATTTCACTAAATGGGTGGAAGCTGTTCCTTTAAATAATGTTAATCAAATGGCAGTAATTAGTTTTATTCAAGACCATATATTGTATAGATTCGGTGTGCCTGAAACTATCACCACAGACCAAGGTTCGGTTTTTATTGGTCAGAAAATGGTCGAATTCGCTGCTGAAAATGGTTACAAATTGTTGAGTTCGACGCCATACTACGCTCAAGCAAATGGTCAAGTTGAAGCAGCCAATAAAATTATCATTAGTTTGATTAAAAAACATGTTGGGCAAAAACCCAAGAATTGGCATAAGACACTTAACCAAATTTTATGGGCATGTCGAACATCTCCCAAAGAGTCAATTAATAGTACTCCTTTTAAACTTGTTTTTGGGCATGATGCAGTATTACCAGCAGAAATTTGTTTTCAATCAATTAGGATTCAAAGACAACTTGAAATCCCATCTGATCATTATTGGAGTATGATGCTAGATGAATTGGTTGATCTAGATGAGGACAGGTTAAATGCATTAGATGTGCTCACAAGACAAAAGGAAAGAGTAGCCAAGGTGTACAATAAGAAAGTCAAATTGAAGACTTTCGACGTGGGAGACTTAGTTTGGAAAGTCATTTTACCTATGGATCGAAAAGATAGTGTCCTTGGTAAATGGTCCCCAAGTTGGGAAGGACCATTCAAAATTCTACAAGTCTATTCAAACGGCGCATATGAAGTCGAAGAGATTGGCGCTGATGAAAGAATTTTGCGTATAAATGGCAAATACTTGAAAAAGTATAAGCCAACATTGCAGGAAGTTAAAATAACGCTGGAATAAAGATAAAGAAAGCGTAAGTACGTGGCTTTCAAAGGAAGTTATGATTGCCATATGAGCATTGTCAGAATTATAAGCAGAACGTTGAGGGCCATGTGGTACACCAAGATAGGAGTAACGTCAACAACACTTAACAGTGGCGACATCAGGTATACAGTTGTTCTACTCAAGTGCAAAGTCTATTTCGATGGTGAATTCAAAAATGTTCTTTCTCTCCTTCCACCTCAAGCTCAGTCGAGAAAGACATTTTTGGGGGGCAATTTGTTAGCCTGTAATTTCGACAGGCTTCATTGAAAATGGTCAACAAGGCTTGACTTATATTTCGACAAAGACCAAAGTATTTCGACAGAGAAAATGGTCATGCGCAAAGTAAGTTCGACAAGCTTCCGGGGAAGCAAAAGCAAGAAAGAGGAAAATGGACACAAGCTTTTGACAGACAGAAAACAGAGCAGTTATGCGCTGAAGAACTAGCAGTTGGTCGAAGCGTGATGAAGCGGTTCTTGTCGAAAGTAGGAGTAGCAGTTATTAATTTTCGAATTTCTAGGCAGTTACTTAGTTTAGTTTTTCCCTCTCTTTTCCTTTGTATAAATAGTAGTTTCTGAGAAGAAACAAGGGTCACAATTTCTCATACCAAGTTCCCACACTCAAAGTACCGACACGCACTGAGAAACGAGTACAAGGAACGCATGTATGATCTTGTGCACCACCCCTTTAAATTAATGCAATTTTAATTTTCCTTTTCTTTACGTTTCCTGCAAATTTTCTCTTTGTTTTATCCTCCCTCATTTGAAGTTAATTTGACGGTTTCGCGGAGAAATCGACGGTTATCTTCTTCTTTTACTGTTAAACAGCAAGAACACAAGCGATTCTGTAAAAACTCTAAACACAAATGGTCTTAGGATTCACTGGTTGATCCTACAAGTTAACCAAATTGGAGACCAGCGGTGTTTACCAAAATCCACGGTAAACAGGAGGTTGAAAAAGGTGTTATCGGGGGTGATATCGGATAGGCAAAGCGCTTTTTTAGCTGGAAGGAATATCTTAGATGGGGTGCTAGTTGTAAATGAGGTAATGGATATAGCAAAGCGACAGAGGAAAAAATGTATGGTGCTAAAAGCGGATTTTGAGAAAGCGTATGACTCAGTAAGTTGGGCGTATTTGGATTATATGTTGGGCAGGTTGGGTTTTGGAGCTACGTGGCGTGATTGGATGCGTGCATGCTATTCATCCAATTCTATCTCTATTCTAGTCAATGGCAGTCCCACCAATGAATTTGTGGCCCAAAAGGGCTTAAAGCAAGGGGATCCATTAGCCCCATTCTTATTCTTGATTGCGGCGGAAGGACTAGCGGGGTTGGTTCGAAAAGGAGTGGAAACAAATAACTTAAGTGGCTTTCAAGTAAGTGCATCTCTTTCGGTTGAATTACTTCAATTTGCGGATGATACAATCTTCTTCTGTGACGGTGGGGAAAGTAGTGTGTGCTGTTTGAAAGCAATCCTTAGAAGCTTTGAAATTGTCTCGGGGCTGAAAGTTAACTTTGCAAAAAGTAATGTTCTCGGGATTAATTTGGAAGACCGTATTATGGAGGGAATTTCACAGTTCTTATCTTGTAGATTGGGCTCTATGTCATTTAAATTCCTTGGTGTTCCGGTGGGTGTGAATCCGAGATTGTTGAGTACCTGGCAACCGATCGTAGATAACGTAAAAGCAAGACTTACGTGTTGGAGGAGCAGACAACTTTCAATTGGGGGACGTGTCACGCTCATAAACTCGGTATTGTCTTCTCTACCCCTTTATTTATTTTCATTCTATAAGGCACCAAAGAAAGTGGTTGGGGAAATCATTAAACTCCAAAGAAGCTTTTTGTGGGGTAGCGACGGCGACACAAGGAAGATGGCGTAGATTAACTGGGGAAAAATATGTATGGAAAAAAGAGAGGGAGGGCTTGGTGTAAAAAATCTGGAAGCATTTAATATAGCATTGTTAACAAAGTGGAGGTGGAGGATTCTGATGGAGGAAGGAAATCCCTTATGGAAGGAGATTCTAACGGTAAAATATGGTCTAAAAGGGAGATGGCCTACTCCAAATGAGTATAGAAGAGATTGGGGAAAGACATCGTTGTGGTGGAGGGACTTATGCCAGTTAGGGGAAGACGCAAAATTGCATAATGGTTGGTTCAATGATCTCGTATACCTAAAATTGGGAAGAGGCAATCTAACGAGATTCTGGAAGGATAGATGGTTGGGTACTGAGAATCTTTCTGAATTGTTTCCTTCAGTGTATAATGCTTGCAGGGTAAAAGATGCGCTAGTTGAGGATATGGGTCGTTGGGATGGAGGTGGTTGGCGATGGGAGTGGGATTGGACGTTGGAAGTGCCATCAACGGAATCGCTTAATGTGCTATATTTAAAGGACATGTTACTAACAGTTTCGCTAGACTCTCAGTCGCCCGATCATTGGCGATGGAAATCAGATATTGCTCGCGGTTTTTCGGTAAAAAGTTGTTATTTGTGGCTGTCTGATTTTTTTGCAAGTGTAACAGTGCCAAATTACAGCAATAATTCTGTTGTATGGTCGAGACTATGGAGGCAAAATGTCCCTTCGAAGTTGCAGATCTTTGCTTGGCGGGTGATGCTTGATCGTATAGCAACGCGAGATGCCTTGTTTTGGAAAGGGGTGTTGCAAAACGAAGAGGATAGGCGCTGCGCTTTCTGCTTGCAAGAAGCCGAGACTCCCGTGCACCTGTTTCTTGTTTGTATTGTAGCAAAGTCGGTTTGGAGGATGGTGTTTCGTTGGTTGGGAGCTGCCCAATTGCAGGAAGATGATTTCATTTTATGTAGTTCGGAAATTTACTAAAAGGTAGGAAGTTGCGGCGAATAAAACAAATTATATGGCTGGCGGTTATTTGGAATTTGTGATGGCCCGGAATAAAATAAGTTTCAAAGGGGAGGTGGCTTCAATTTCTTCTGTCGTTGCGGCTATTAAAGACACTTCATGGGGTTGGTTCAAAGCTAGGCAAGGGAGAGGCTGTGAAGCTGGATGGGAGGACTGGTATAATTGCCCAACTGGGGTATTGAATTCGTTGGAACACCCTTCTATTCTGAATTCTTCATCTGTTAATAGTTTGTACCTTTAGTAGGGGGAGAAACAGTGGGTTAGGCTGTTGTTCCCACTGTAGTGCTTTTTGCACAATGTACTCTTTTTCCTGCCTGAGTCTTTTTCCCAAAGGGTTTTGGCTCAGGGAGGTTTTGAGGAGGCCCTCCCCCTTTCCTTCTTTTGCATTGTAAGGGTTGGGCACCCCTTGTGCTCCCTTCAATGAAATTTACTTATCTAAAAAAAAAAAAACTTTTGAGGTCCAAAACGAATTCTAAACCTTGATGTACCAGGTTGTTCGTGAGGTACAGGTTTCTTAGATGGTTCATGAGTTTCCAAAGCGAAGGTACATCGCCAATGATAATCTTCTTAGAGACTACAAAGTGTAAGAAGACATTTTTATAAGTGATGTGTAAGTATGTTTCTTACTTCATACACTAGTGATGATGTGCTATGGTAATGTTTGCTTAGGAAGAAGAGAAGGGCTATAGTGTACTGAGAGGATGGCTGAACATAGTTTATCTTGAGATTTATAAGATTATTCTTACAATAGAGTAGAAGAGGTTTCCTTTAAGAACAGAGTGCTAAAAGATATAAGCTATATAAAAACAGTAAAGACTTGAAAACCCATATATGATACAACACGGCTGTAACAGTTTGTTACGGGTACCCGAGTTTCTTACTGGTTCTTGTCAAAAACTTTCTTGAATGTGACACAGCTGTAATGAACTGTTACGAGTGGCTGTGTCTTCTTCTGGTTTAAGTCCAATTGTTTGGGGCTTTTCACTATTTCCGAAGGAACTTCCTAACCTATTCCAATCCTTATGCTCCCTCTGTTACAGAATATGTGTAAAAACTGGTAAACAGAAGTCGAGTGAAAATGCCAAAAAGCGAACTTGAGTGTCAAGCGGGTCCATCCACTAGAGCGTCAGAGTCTAAATATCTAGTTTATCAAAGAATGCTGACTTGAACTCGCTTTCTTATACAAGAACAAAGCACTTTCACCAGCTGAGATGAAAGAAGGAAATTCCCGCCAATTCCCGGTCCCAGACATCAATACTCCTGAGTCTCCCCCTTAAAAACTGGTCAACAAAAGGTGATGCTTCTGATCCAAAATTTGGACCATATACATCAACTTGCGTTGACCAGTTTTTGCTCATATTATGTAACAGATGGAGTCTTATGTAACTGAGGCTCTATTTGGCAAAGCCAGACCGCTAGCTTATAACGAATAAGCTCATGGTAGCTGTTTGGCAAGACAAGCTTATAGCGTTTTTTCACTACCTTATAACATTTTTTGAAACGCTACTTGAAGTAGCGTTTGAGCTTATAGCTTATAGCGTTTCATTTTTTACAACTTTTACCCTTATTATTTTAATTAAATTTCTCAATGATCCACCATTAAATGAGTCTTCTCTCTCATATTAAAGAATTAATTACAAATGTCCATTTACTAGTGCGTATGACCCGTGCGATGCACGGGTATAAATTTTCTTGTAGAAACTGATCATATTAAAACATTATATTTTTTGATAACTAATTTATTACACTTAAATATTTACATATTTTTTAGATTATTATTAATAAAATTATATTATTTATCTATAGCATTTTATCTAATTTTACTAAATGATGAAAGAATGTTTACCAATATTCTTATTTACAAACTATTTTAAAGATGTAATTTAAATTTTGCAATGGTAATAAAATGAATTTTAAAATAATCAATAGATTAACAACAGTGTTTGGTAAAAAATAATATTCGGTTCATATTGATTCAAAAAACAATAGGATTTGGATATTATTAATTTTAAAATAAAAAATCACTTTCCAAAAGGTAAGAGAGAGTTTAATTAATTTCTTTCCAAAATTAGGTTTTCATCTATCCAAAAGGGCCACACGGTGCTCTCACTCTCAGCCACCGCTACGGGAGATCAACTCTCCATTACCTTCCCTGCAGATCGCCGGGAACCCGCAGCTGCTCCAAACTTCGTTTCCTCTTCCATCGCACGAATGTATCTTCAATGGTGGTTGCATCAGGTATTTTTTTTCCTTTGATTTGCGCAAACTACACGGCAGAATTTATATCGTTTAATCCCCAAATTTTTGAATTCATCTTCTTTCGATCCCAAGTTTCGTTGCTACGGTTTGTGATGTTATGAAAAGAATTCATCAAATTAACTTAAACGCATGATTCATCTTTTGCACCTCATTCTGTTAATCACTCTTTCCATTTCACATGTTTGATTCCGATCTTGAACTCATGGATGAGTAGAGCAGTGGCAAACAACACGGATGAATACGCAAGCAGCGAATCTCAAAACACCAGTTTCGCGAGATCCATTCCTATTTCGTCAGATCGCTGAAACAACAATCAGAAATTACACGGTGCTCTCTTTTACCTTTTCACGCAACTGGTAGCTTCCTATGAACTTGTTATTATTTAAATAACAAAAGGCCGTGTTGCGTGTAAATACCATGGGAAGTAATATTTTTTTATAACTTTGAACATTGCAAAATCTAATAAAGAAGTGTACGTGGCATGAAATTTCACCCCTGAAAATGACTTGTTTGTTTAATACAGGTAAATCCAAAGTGTGGTCTCACTGATAGACATTGACGCAACTGCATTCACCTGCTTCAACTACAACACCTGCAAATCACCACGTGACTTGGTAAGTTAATATTGATATATTGTTCGTTGCTAAATTGGAAAAGACTATGTGCTTGTATAAGTATTGCTAAACATAAGTAGAGTCAGCAGACCTTATATATATATATATATATATATATATATATATATAAAGTTATGTAGAAATATATACACTGTTATATGCACACAGTTTTATATATTCGGTATTAATCAAGACATTATAACATGTTTGATAGCTAATTAAGGTATAACCAAGTCAAGATGACTTGTGTGCATGGACAAACAAAGATTAGTAACTGCTTGTACCAACAAAATCAATTAGTAACTGTTCATACCAAAAAAATCAATCATCCATGTGATGAACATCTTCGTTTTGTATTTAGATGACCTGCAAAACATGGAAAATAGAAATGTAACGTTAGGCATATGGTATAATATGAAAATTGGAATTTATATCGATTGTTTGGAATGTCTAACCTCTGACATTCTCAAAAACTTCTCGATAGACAACGTTTCGGGTTTGAGTGGTTAGTGTTTTGTCCTCGTCAAGAATTAGAATTTTGAGACCCTTCCTCGACTTGACACGTGATAAGGCAACGTACAACTGTCCATGTGTGAACACAGGCCGCGACAAGTAGACACCAACATGTGATAGTGACTGTCCTTGGCTCTTGTTTATCGTCATCGCGAAGCATAGGGCAATTGGAAACTGTCTCCGCTGAAACTTAAATGGAAGGCCGGCGTCACTTGGCACCATATTCATTCTTGGTATGAAGATTTTATCACCTACATTCTTACCGGTAAGTACTGTTGCTCCGATAACGTTCTTAGAAAGGTCATTAACTATAAGTCTTGTTCCATTACATAGACCATGGGACTGGTCTATGTTTCTCATCAGCATCACAGGAACTCCTACTTTGAGCTTTAATTTGTGGTTAGGGACTCCAGAGCATTTGATGTCATTTAGGAATTCGGTTGTGAACCATTCACTTCGAATATCACTATCTTCATCTGATTGGCAAACTGAGTCATAGCTAAGGTATTCAGTCTCGGTGCCAGGGATTTGTGAAATCATAAATTCATTCACCTCAGCAACCGATTCAAGTGTTGGTGCAAGTATGGCCCTCTCTTCAAAGAAGTGTTCACTTTGAATGTTGTTAAGAAGATCGGGGTAAGTGAAGTCGATCAATGATTGTAGTGGATTTTGTTGATCATCTATCAGAATGTCGGAGGGGATGTCAATTGGGTACTCTCCAAACTCATTTGCATTCGGGTCACCATCACCAATGCTTAATATCCAATCTGCAAATTGCTTAATTTCCACCTTTTCCGACTCAACATTAGATCCTCCAAGTCTCATGTTATGAGTTAGACTACGTACCTGACAGAAACGCCAAATGCTTGATGAATTAACAGCCCCTCGGACGATGGGTAGTATTTGTCTAAAGTCACCTCCAAGTACAACAGCCTTGCCTCCAAAGGGCCTTTTTAGGTTGTTTCGATCTTGGCTAGACATCAGGTCACGTAAAGTACGATCAAAAGCCTCAAAACAAAATCTGCTCATCATAGGGGCTTCGTCCCATATAATTAATTTGGCTTGGATAAGGAGTTTGGCTCGGGCACTTCCCTGATTAATGCTGCAAGTAGAATCTTCACATGGTTGGAGAGGTATTGAGAATGTTGAATGTGCCGTCCGACCACCGGGAAGTAGTAAGGAAGCAATTCCACTTGATGCAACATTGAGGACGATAAATCCTTTGGCACGAAGTGCTGCAGATATTGTGTTCCATAAGTAAGTCTTACCTGTCCCTCCGTATCCATTTAAAAAAAAGAAACCCCCTCGGCCAGACAATACGGCATCCATAATATCATCATATGCCTTCCTTTGCTCAGGTGTCAACCCCTTTAGTAGTCTTTGATGAAGTTTTTCCATTTCTTCCTTATCGTAGTTGAGTTCATCAGCAATCAACTTGTTCTCAAAGTCAAAACCATCAGATAAATTTGGGAATGGCATGGTGTAGTCAGCAAGAGACCTTGCATTAGATCGGAGGAGATTCTCAATCTCACTAAGACATAGGTTCTTCAATGCATCTTCTGTTATCTGTAGGCCTGGAAAATTTACATGAAATTTATGCTTTTAGTGTAATAAATTTAATAGTATTCATGGGTTTTTGTGATTAATATTTAAAAAAAATACAACATACCTGGTAAATTTAAGTGTCTTCTCCGATCATACACAATGCCGTCAGCGAGTAACTTCCACGTTGCCTCCCATACAACTTCTGGGTTGTTCATTGTATTCATCGCTAGAAGGGTGGTGAATAATCGACGCAATTGGTGTCCAGATGCAAGGTCAGCAGCCTCTGTTATTGCATTGATGAATTCTTTGTCATCATCGAGTAAACCCAATGCAACACATGCAGACTTGAAATCATCATGTACATGATCATTTACCGTCCTGATGCTTGCAAAGCTAGTGCAACCCCTTTGTACAGTAAGGAGTATGCGCATGTAATACAGTTCACCGGCGCATGGAGGTACATATTTTAGTCTTCCTATTGATTGACCCTTTTTCCTGAGTCTCCATTCTCTGATTTTGCTGTCATATACAAATCGTGATGGGAATTCAGAATAAGTCAAATCCTTGCCTTCAGTGTATTTTCTGTTTGCAGTGAACCATGCAAGGAACATTGTGTCAATAGATTCATTTCTCTCAGCGACTGTTTGTAGATTAGAGTTTTGGTTCCAACCAACCATTTGTTCATTGGGAAGGTGAAATGTTAACCGTTGTACCGGAGGCCAGTGTTGATGTATGTCAAACGCAAAAATTCTCCAAGTAGCTTCACATGGTGACACATACCTGCAGTCATAATATTGCTTGATCTCATCAACTGGTCTTTCGTTGTTACCATCTTCTTGATTACGCATAATCTCAGAGAGGCGCGATCTGGTCCCTTGTTGACATACTTGAATAAGTATTTTATTGAGTTCGATTTGTTACAATACTCAACATTCAGGTGACCAGAATATTTCATTAAAAGATGGGGATTGTATGGAACAACGCTTCTGTTGTCAAGTGTGATGTCACCTTTACGCACCGTTATACCAGTGTCCCTGCGTTTATACAAAGGATATCCATCGTCGTCTATGCCAGTTGTGTCTCTGAATTGTTTAGGATAAAACTTGGTACACTTGTAATCTTTGGTGCAAGGACACTTAGGGTTAGCCCTACCACACGGTCCATGAATCATGTAGGTTGTGACATTCTTGTAAAGTTTTGGGTAAAGTGTAGGATCAGGCAACTCGGCCGATATGATACGGTCAATGTCTGTTGTAGTCTTCATCTTGTTTGAACCACTGAGCCAGAACAACATGTGTGCATGAGGGAGGCCTCTCTTTTGAAATTCAATTGTGTACATGCCTGCCAAGGTAGTGCATAAACTTGTCAGAGTACTTATAATTTGATGTCTTAAAAACTACAAATCTCTAAACATTAGAATATTGGCATAAATGATGTTAAGTATTAATAGCGATAAATGATGTTTGTATAAGTGATATTCACCTGCATCAACTTTGCCGAACAATTCATCCTTCTTCAGTTCATCAAGTAGCTGATCAAATTTCATTTTGAATACCCTTGACACAATGTCTGGTCTATCATATGGCTTTAGGTGCAAGTCTCCTAGAAATTCACGCATTTCATCCCAGTTTGAATTACATGTAAGTGTCATGAAAAGATCGGGGTACCCAAATCGCTTACATATTGCCATTGCATCCTGGCAGTTGTTGAACATGTATCTGGCCCCCCCTATGAATGAGGATGGAAGTATAACACGTCTGCCAATAGCATTAGGGTCATTTTCACCTCTTGAAATAGCATCTTGTAAACCATGTAAAATATCGCACCTAATGACAGATTGGTTAGCCCTAATGTATGATAGTCGCTGGGACTCTATCATAGTGTAGCAATCAACTACAAACTGTTGAAATAGTCTCCTTGCCTTAATAATATTACCATACTCAACCTGTCTCTGTTGGATTCTGAATGCAATGAATTCCCTAAGTGAAACACGCTGTCTTGACTCACTTCTAACATGACCATCTTTTTTTTTAATCTTGATATCTTCTTGATAGCCCCTTTCCCCGTATGGAAACATAAGGGGGTACTGCAATGGTATGAATGCGTCGTGTGTTTCATGTAATCTTTGAAAGTCTCCTGATCTCTTTTTAACAATAATGTCACGACCCTTTTCAATCAAGTCATCATTCCCTATAATCAATGCGGCGACTTCATCACACGTCGGTGTATTATCAGTCCTCGATGTTGATCCGCTGTGCCTGATTAATCTAAGGCAGAATTTGGATTCTGGATTTGCTTCTGCATAGTCACGTACCTGCCGAAACTTCTTAGTGTAGACATTGTGATCATCAACCATCTTCATCAGGTCTTCAACTAAAGAGGGGTCAATCCCTTTAGATGCACGATTAGACCTGCAGTAGGTATTAGAGATTATTGGGTTAGTGTTGTATCTTTCAAATATGTTTTATATTCTTATTAGTTACGAATGATTACCTAAAATGGGTAATTCTGTTTGATGCCTCGTTCTGAGTGTCGTGAATATATAGCTGGGCATACTTAGGTAGTTGACCGTCTTCTGGCAATAAACTTCCGATACGATGATAGTTCTGACCACTTAAAATGAACTGTGGTGGGCCTCCACCATCATTCAAGCTCGTTACAATTTTACCACCAATGGATGTGAAAGCAAACATATTGTTGTATGCTCTTATGTTCTCTCTAAAGTTTGCAGATCTTTCATCCTCCCCATTGATAAGATTGCATAATAGTTCGGGTGGCTTTTTAAGTAACTCCAAATGAACCTGACCTTTCATGCAACAAAGAGAAAAATCTGGGTTTGTTGACTTGTCAGACTTCGTAGCCCTTTCCTCCCACCATAGTAATGCGTGGCAAAACTTGCATGTATATTGAGGACTACCGAGAGAAACATAATCTGTCAATTAATTTGTGTTATATTTTCTGAAATACCTTTTGGATTATGAACTGTAATCAATGTTATAATAACACGATGTTAGAAGTAATATACCTTGATTTTCAGACTTTTCGTGTAGACTGTTGTAATTCATATGTGTAGGTGCCTGATTTTGGGTTTCTGTCACGTAATTGGAGATGTTAGGAAATTACACAATTACAATTATTCAATATTCTTATAATTTTTGATGTCATTTAATTGACAGATGAGCATTCAGAATTACCTGGTCCGAATTCTGGGGAGTTGTCTTCATCAAAACTCAGTGTGATAGGTGATATACCTGAGATGTTCGTTGAGAACTTCTGCCTGCGTTGGTTGATGTTGCTACGATTTGGATTGTGGTGCAAATTGTGGTTGGGAATGCTCCAAACTGACTGGCCATCTACATTCACTTCACAGGTGAGTCAATTAGATGGGTTAAATGTGATAAACAAAATGTGAATTGTCGGTGCGTACTATTTCAAACTAAACACTTCATATATCTTAGTGATATTTTTTTCTAGATGCTTATAATATCTAACAAATGTTTACTTATACCGTTAGAGCTGCTACTTTTGTCCGATGTCAATGACTGACTATGATTTCTGCCATGAGTCGGTGTTTGGTTCCCGAAATTTCTATTCACAAATCCTACATTTTGATGTTGCGCACAGTGTTAAACTTAGTATAACAAACATGACAGTAATGACAAAAAATCACATTTGATGCGTGATTTATGGTTAGTCAGTAAATAAAGTACAACTTTGTGCATGTATAATTGAATGGGATGTTAAAACAAACCTCCCGGAATATTTGCCATGTATAGTTGACGTGTTAAGATACTATGTGGTGTTTGCCAAGCCGGCTTACGGATGCTGTCCGGAGGAGTGATTTGTATACCTGTTATGAAAATCTCTTGATTATATAAGGATCAGTCATACATTTTTAAGAAAATAATTGTTGGACACAGGACCTATGTCAAAGTAGAAGATTTGGTTGAATTAGTGTTAAATTTAATAGGTTACCTTTGTGGTGGACACCAACGTCAATCTTTTGTTTACCTTTGGTACTCATTGTAGCTGTAACTTCTTTGGAATTTGCTGTAAATATATATATATATATATATATATATATATATATATATATTGACACGATTAGTTAACTGTGGTAAATGTTATAATTCTGTTTAAATGGTATGCAGTATGTTTTATATGGTCAAAAACAATTTTCCAAACTTGTCAAAAATGTGAGGTGAAGACTGACCTTGTGTTATAGTTGACATTGGGGTCCTTTCAGTGGGGTACTGTTCCGACATATGGTCGATACTCTTAGGATGGAACATGCGCATCCCTTCATGATGGCCTGCACGATATGTGTTGCATAACTTCATATTCTAATAAACATAAACATTGTATACAACGACAATAATAAATTAGAGTACCTGTTGGATTTGGGGAGTGGTAGTACAGTTGGGAAATAGGATTTATTGAAGAGAAGACAATCGGGGTTTGCATGACTCCCATGTAGTTCATGTATGGCATTATAACGGCACCTGACTCGACCCTATTGACTGCTGAATTTAAGTGGGCTGCATATAGACAATATAGTTATCATTAATAGCAATCCATATACTTTATATACATTTTACATATTAGTTGCATAATTTTATATATTAATATTTAACTAATTTATGTGTTTGCATCTTATTGTATTTACATGGGTATCGAAGCATATTGAAACAAAAACTTTTTATATATACAAACTTACACGGAGTTAAGTTGGACAATGGAGACCGTGTGTATGGATGTTGACAGGATAGCTGCACACTGCCGGGTGGAAATTGCGGATGCTGGTTCTCATCTGATACAAAAAGCAAATGAAAATAAGTATGTTTTTTCTTAAATTAAACATCAAAGATTCAAAATAGAATTACATAAATGAATGTCAAAATGTCGTCAAAACCTGGTATACGTCGTTTGGATTTCGTGTTCTTTGATGATTCATGTTTCCTCTTAGAAGGGTTGGGTTTTTTCTGATCACTCTCCATTTGTTAGACTAATACACGTGCATCTGCATTGGTATATGGTGTTTGAAGAGGAATGATATAAATTTGACTTGATTGATGGCAGTGGCAATTTTTAGTTCTAATTTGGTTGGAGAGAAAAGTGTAGTGATTCTGATTTTTGTGTGAATTTTTGTAATGTCAACTTGGAGCTATCCATAATGTGTATTTTTCAATACCCTCAGCGCTGCTTTTAATGAATATAATGACTTTTAATTTTCGTGTCCCAAGTGCAGCATGTTTTTTACCTGTTCTGTTTTTTACAATGTAACACTAATAAAAAGAATTACTGGAATATGCACAGGAAGGTATTAAGTAACCATTAAAAGGCATCACATATTCGTTAGTTATTAGGCAGATTTTAATGCTTATTGACTAAAATGATCCTATTCCAAAATAGCTATATTTGGCAATTGAGAAGGGAGGAATTATAGGAATTAAATGTGTGATATTTCTTTTTACCTTGTCAGGTTTGGAACGTGCACATTTTTAGGTTGAGCCAAATATATAAACAAACACCATAATAAGCTAATTATGGGCATGAAGTGTCTACACGTCTAAGCCTATGGTTAGGATCATAAAATGTTGATTTACATGAGAATTAGTCTGTGATAGAGGCCATTTATATTCCCAAGTATAAATGGCTACATGTCACAAGCTCATTTATTTTTCATATAAGTTGTTAATTCTAACTATATCATCAATTTTATTAAAGAATGATATTGGTGTATATTGCAGTTGTTTATCATACTATCGTAACAATCACATAATAAAATACAACGATTTGCAGGTTATGTTTTAGGCTAGAAGAACAACAACCACAATTGCAAAATGTTGATCCAGCAATTATTGTTCTATTCTTCCAAATGCTCCTCAAAAAGGTCAGTGCGTATCTGTATATTAAGATGCAGATAGTATTATCTATCTTATTAGCAATTATGACAACATTAGAGCTCATGCTGTAGGTATTTATCAATAATATGTTACTTTATATGTTACACTAAACATCCAAAATATAGGCTGCATGATAAAATGGTATTAAAAGAGAAGTCTATATTTTTTTTTTGGGTTTCTTGATACGACATGTGGTTGCTAAATAGAAGTCTATATATTCACATTGGAGCCGAGGTTGGTGTTTTATATAATATTTGCATGTTTAAAAAAGTTTTCCAATAATATACTAACAGTGTGTATGTTAACATACTGAACTTAATCACTAATAATGATGTGTAAAACATGAGCTTGAGGAGCCCCAGTGCACCACTTGAAATATACTCATGTTTACAACACAGATACTTATATCTTTAGGATTACTGAATATAACCATCAAATTTAAAACAATTTAAACAGCCAAACCAAGGGCTTTACTGTCACGCTGATCTAACATTTGATAAAACTCATTGTCTTAAAGCCAAAATAACATTAAGGTATCTGCGCATGAGTGTCCCAAAAGTGTGCCAGCCTCTCGGTCAAATAGGACAAAGACAGCCGAATCAGTGTCGTCCACAATACGTAGCCTCAGCAGATACCTATGATGAAAAAAATTATACATATAATACAGTTCTAATTCTAATTAACATATTAAACAATCCCAAATAATTTTGCGAACAACACACCTTGGGGTTACATTAACCACATGCTTGTTGCACTTATCACAAAAGTACACGCCTTCGTCAGCATACACCTTCTTATTACACCGACAGGCGGGATACCACCACTCCCCTTCCCCCGCTATATTATTGACAGTGGCGTACACAATGAATGTAGCTTCCTAATTCATGATCAAAATACATATATAGTTGACCAGCCCAATAAATCGGATTTTAAGAATTTTGGGATTCAGAAGATGGTTAAATGATACCTTCCTACAGCTTTTCAATTCATTAACGGTAGCAGGTCGAGCGTTGTTAAAGAAAGCATCATCGACCGGCGATGTCTTAGGGGTTTGTAGATTGCTTAGTAAGGTACTGGGAGACTCAACGGGTTGCACCATGCTGTGATTATTAAATTCAAAACACAAATTGAAGAAATAAACACTTGTAGTGCTGTGATTTTAAATAGAAAACAAAAATTCAAGAGATAAACACCTGTTTCTGACGTTTGCAGCTTCAGTGATATTAGGATTCAACAGCAGCTGTGAACTTCCCATGGTGCTTTGTAGAAGCATGCGACCTACATCATTAGAATATAATATTTTATATAATAATAATAGATATGAAGAATTATAAGACTATATTATACAATCAATTTCATCCATTAAATTAAGATTTGACATACTCTGAAAATCTTTGAGTTTCGCAAATGTCAAAACGACAACGACATTCGGTTTATCAGCAGATGCTATGTAGGATGTAAGTTCATTAACCAGTTCACCAAAAAGAGTGACATTAAACCGATACCTAAAGTGTCCATAAATAAAGACATAATTTCAATATGAATGTAATACAATTATAATATAATTAGTGTGCAACATTGAGTTTAAACCCTTGGTTGGTCAGCTCAATCTGTAGCAGTGGATGTTTGGCGCCATTTTTCATGTACGTGCGCTGCTCATTGACACCAGTCAGAACACCAATTACATCTGCTCAATAGACATTAGAGACATAGTAATTAAAGAAGTCTAAAATCATTTAAATTAAAGAATAAGACATAAAATAATTAGGAATTTTGTAAATGAAAGTAAATAGTACGCACCCACTAAATAGTTTGCATCAAAACTGGGCAGCCATATAGTTGATGGAGATGTGAAAATGTAATTGTAAGGCTGCTGCACAAGTTTGATATCCGCTCTCCGGATGACGAATCCTCGTTGGAAGTTGAGTTTCCAAGCATGTTGTGTTGCCCGAAACTCACCCAGATTGGCGGTACTGGTTAAGTTGAAAATGTTGTACACAACACCTTCGAACAGATCAACCTCGTACTTGTAGAAGAGTTGTCTTTTGAGGACCAAACTGATTTTTGTGCCCTACAGAAATCAGATAATATACCATGTCAGATTGGCGGTACTGGTTAATTTTACATTATATCAGGAAGGCTATTTTCTTCTGTTTGTTAAAATTATTTACTGGTATCAGATTTGCAGCCCATAGAAACATGAAAACTGATGGGTACTGAATATTAATTGAGGAAGGAAGAAAACATATATTCTGTTTCGAATATTAAATAAGAAAATACAGTCAAACACAGCCAGACAGACAGTGAATACGAACTCTGAATCAAAAATACAATCTGATATAATAAATAGCATATAACAATCAGTGTTATTCGAAATAGTTAAATTGTAAACAATCATCAGCAGCTTTATCAGTAGGAAGAATCAATAGTATTACCTCTGAGTCAATCACAAGCATTTCGATGAAGCAAGGAGGTTTGTTGGGGTCACGATCAGCTACACGCCATAACCTCACAACACGGACGAGAACATTCCAGTTCTCCCTGGTTCCGTTGATCTTCGAAAGCAAATCGTCGGAGGTGGGGGGAATGGAAGACATTTTTCAGAAAACGGGAAATATAATAGGGTAATTCGATAGCTATGTTGATAGGACTATAGGCAGCTGACAGAAGCGGTTTTTATAGGAGTGAACAGAATCAAAATCAAGGGTATTAAATTAGATTTATGAGTCGTATGATATCAAGCCAAAAAATAAGGGATTCTTTTATATTGTTAATCAGAATCTGTTTTTTATATAGCCTGGTAATTCTGCTAATTTTATCTTGCAGGCACTGATTAGGCGCGGTTTTTGGTGAAGGGAGAAGATTGAATATTTGAATACACGTTGTTACCAAATATATTGCTGCTTGGTTCACCGTTTTCCCAAAAAAGTGGGGAACAATATTAGTAATAGCTAATTCAGTTTAGTTGGGGTATTAAATTCTAATTGTAAAGGGGAGAAAAACTTGGATCAGGACAAGGGAAATTAAATGTATTTCCATGTTGGACAAGTCAACCGTATACAAGAATGGTTATTTTTTTATCACAGCTTGCACAGGAAGATAAAGGGTGGGTCTTGTTTTCGGTTGTTTTATTATGGCAATTGTACATGAATATTATAATTACAGGTCAGATTTAAAACTGCTATCATTTGGTGAACACGTCAGGGTAAATGATTGAGGTGGACCAATAGTAGTGAATTTTTAGTTTTTTTTCCTTTCCAAGCAAATTCACAAATGTATTATATATAGATGTCATTTTATAAGCTAGTTCAATCTCTAATTTTACTAAACACCTAAAATTCAATCCGCTATCAGCTCATCCGCTATAAGCTAGCTTATATCAATCGTGCTCCATGATTTTGGTTGAAAACACTTTTTTTAGGAAACTACTTTTATTAATTTGGATTGCTAGATTGATACAAGAGCTAGTAATTAAGTGGACCCATAATTTATTTTGTTGTCTGTAAAGTGGAAGCCAGTTTCTATTTAAGGCGTGGAGAGCTCTCTACCATTTGCATCCCTCATCCTTATTTGTTTCATTTCTTGTTTCTGTTAATTGTTTCACTCTCACCAATCATGGTACTCACTGGAAAACTCAGTACAGAACTTGGCATCAAATCACCAGCTGCCAAGTTCTTCAGCATCTTTGCATCAGAACTTCATGATGTGCAAAACCATTGTGAAAGAATACATGGAGCCAAGCTGCATGAAGGTGATGACTGGCATGGACCTGAATCAATTAAACACTGGACTTATGTCATAGGTAATCAGGCCAACCAATATTGTTAGATTAATCAAAACCTTGTTTGATTTGAAAAATAAAATGCTTTTAAATTTGCTAGTTTTAAATGTGTGTTTGATTTGCCAAAAAGTAAAGAACTAGACAGAACAACTCTAATTGTACCTTCTATGATTTAAGAATTGGTCATGGTACAAAAAACAAAAATTCATGTCTCTCACTAAATTATTGTTCAACTTTTGTAACTAATTTTTAAATGGAATGTATTAAATCACTGCTAAAATGAACAACAATTTCTAACTAATTTTTAAATTGAAAGTTTTAAATCACATTAGTTTTTAGTAACTCACTCTATGATAATTTCAGAAAATAAGTTGACCCAGTAAAATGAAAGTATTATGATAAAAAATTCAAATTTTAAAATTATTTTGGAGTTCGTTAATTAAAAATATCGCATTATTTTGCGTGAACAAAATTTGAAGGACTATATTGATAATTTGCTCTTAAAACTTAGAAAGATAAATATTCCAAATGAATAATGAAATCAAAGTAAGATAACATATATATATATATATATATATATAACTATTCATAATAAATATCCTTATCGTATTTTATAATTCTTATGTCAAATTATTATATTTTGGTCTTTAATTGCCCATGAACCAACAGATGGCAAAGTCCACAATTGTCTGGAAAAACTTGAGGACGTTGATGAACAGAAGAAAACACTGACTATAAATATCTTTGGTGGAGATATTGATCAGCACTATAAGGTCTTTAAATTCTTCCTTGAAGCTATTGATAACAAGGGTAGTAGCCATGATGTTGTTAAGTGGACTATTGAATATGAGAAGATCAATGAGGATATTGATCCTCCCAATGGCTACATGGATTACCTTAGCAAATGCACTAAAGACATTGATGCTAATCTTCTCAAGGCATAGAGAAGATAAGAAAATCTGGGTCAATAAAAATTACCAATTTTTGTTGACTCATTTTTACTTATATTCGGTTACCGATGGAGTATGGAGTTGTGGATTTGGCGTTGTGATTAAGTAATTATCTTTATAATTAGTGTGAAGTTTAGCATTATTGTTTGTATTAGTTATTGGGTTCTTCTTCGTCATGTGTGCTGTAAATGCGTCGGTGTGATATTGTGAAGATAATGTTTGCACAAAAAAATATGTAATTCAAATAAATGGATCTTTATGATAAAGATTTGGCATAACTCAAACAACTAAAGCAGTGCACAAGTATAAAACACAGATCATAAAGAAAATGAGAGGTTTCTTTATAAGAAAATGGAAATAATAGGAAATATCAGAGGTATTCTAACTTAATACTCCATCCGTTCCTGATCTTTGGTATTTTTGGCCTTTTATATTTGTTCCAAAACAATGGTACTTTTAAAAACTCAATGTACAATTCACCTAATTTTTCCTAATATACCCTCGATATTTATTTATCCTTTTAGAGTTCCAACGCATGAATTAATTGTCCCAAGACTATTTTACTTTAACTTCAATTATCCCAATACAACTATAAGTGGGCATTTTAGTACTTAAACAACACAAATTAATGGTAACTTAATATGTGTGTAACAAGCCAAAAGTAACAAAGATTAGGAACGGAGGGAGTACAAAATTTGAAGTTTAACACACTACTGGTACTATATCTGTGCATCTCTACAAATGACACTGTATTTGTTATAATTTGTTATGAACTTAATTCTAATTTTAAAATTGTAAAATTTAATAAAAGATAAAGTAAAAACTCGATGGTGGTGGTTCCTCTTATCCACTTCTTCTCCCATAATTTTTTTGTGATTGAATTCATGATCGTAATCCATTTTTCTCCCGTTGGTTTTCATGTTAGGTGTTGAATATTTTTTCCCAATTTATTTAACAAAGAAAGTGTTTTGTGAATTCTCCATCATGGTCATTCACGTTTTGTGAGCAGTCTTTTCCCGTTGATTTTTTCTCATTCATTATTTTTTTCTCTTTTTCCGTTGATTTCTTGTTTCCTCTTTTCCTGTTGATTTTGTGTTACTGCTTTTACTTTTTACGGTAACTAGTATTTTACCCGTGCATACGCACGGGTGATACTGTATGGTCGGTGTATTGCCATAAAGTCATAATAGTAATTTGGAAGATAGAATATAGTAAATATTAGTAAAAATATTTAATTAATTTTAATAGATAGAATATAGTAAAAATATTGGTAAAAATATTAGCAAAACTGATTGATTTTATCAATTTTAATAGATAGAATATAGTAAATATTAGTAAAAATATTTAATTAAAATTAAAGAGTAAAAAATTGGTTAAATTACAGTAGGGGTCCTTTAAGTTATTTATTTGTAACAAGTTAGTTCTTTATGTTTTTTTCGTAACAGTTAGGTCCTTCAAGTTACTTAACGTGTACACCGTTAGTCCTTTTTAATTTTTCTGTTACAAAAAAGCACAGTTGGGACTAACGGTGTTGACCTGTCCTTAACAGTGCTGACGTGTACCGACATGTCAAGACTAAATATATTTTTAAATTAATAATTATATTTTTAAATTAGTTTTTAATAAAAATAAAAAACCCCAAATTGAGAGGAACAACACCATCTTCAACCCCAAGAACACAATCCCCAAATCGAATTTTGAAGATAGTAAATCCAACACACCACTTCGATTTGTTTCAAAATTATTGCATTATGGGTTTCGATTTTCTGAAGGTTTTGATTTTGTGAAGGTTCAATCTGGGTTTCGTTTTTTTTTTCCAATAATTTCAATCTGAGTTTTTCTTTAAAAGTTTAATCTGGGTTTCGATTTTCTAAACCTCTAAAATCATTTAAATTTTTTGATTATCATCTTGTGTTTTAACTTCAATCTAGGTTTCAAATTTTCCAAAGCCTTCGTAATGCATATAAAAAGTAATTTCTGTATTGAAGAACATAGGAAAGTTTCAGACTTTCTATATTTAATGCTTTCAATGCCAATACTGGAAAATCATGAACTTGAAGAAGCATAAATGGCGCAAATAAAACATAATAATGTTGACAAATGATTTGTGCCCTCTTGGTAAAATAAAAACCAAGTGGGCTCTGGGTGGATTCTAAAAGTATCCTCAAAGTCAATATCAACATTGAGGAGATTCGAAAAGCAGGAAAAAGAACTTCCTCTTTCAAGCAGTATTCTGCCTTTGCTAGATATTTTGTTATTTACTTTTAGCTCAGTGGGAATTGACGACCACCTCGTTAAAAATGGCTTCAGCTTATTAATATTGAAAAACATAGGAAAGTAATTTCAACTAGTTTTTTTTGTGGGTTTGTTCTTGAGGTTGAAGAAGATGATTACTCAAAAAAAAACAGAGACATGTTATTTCCGTTACAGCCAAGTCAACACCATTTATTCCAGCTGTATTTTTTTGTAACAGAAATAATAAAAAGGACTAACGGTGTACACGTTAAGTAACTTAAAGGACCTAATTATTACGAAAAAAATAAAGAACCAACTTGTTACAAATAAATAACTTAAAGGACCCTGACTGTAATTTAGCCTAAAAAATTTTGTCACTTTTTTCGTTGATGCCAACTTTTCACTAAAGTGGCATATTTTTTGTCTCTATCCTTCTCAATGTTTGCAGCCTTTTTTTTTTCTCCCTTTTTTAATTTTTTTCTATCAGTCTTCTCTCCCTGTCAGCCATTTAATCCTATTATTTCCATTTTCTTATAAAGAAACCTCTCATTTTCTTTATGATCTGTGTTTTATACTTGTGCACTGCTTTAGTTGTTTGAGTTATGCCAAATCTTTATCATTCTAGAAGTTTGGTGACAGGTCTCCTTCTCATAAAGAAAGGATATAATAATTCAAGAAAGTTGGATGATGATGTTTGAATGTGGAAAACAATTGCCGTCGACCCTTTCTCATAAAGAAAATGAGAGGTTTCTTTATAAGAAAATGGAAATAATAGGAAATATCAGAGGTATTCTAACTTAATACAAAATTTGAAGTTTAACACACTACTGGTACTATATCTGTGCATCTCTACGAGTGACATTGTATTTGTTATAATTTGTTATGAATTTAATTCTAATTTTAAAATTGTAAAATTTAATAAAAGAAAAAGTAAAAATTCGATGGTGGTGGTTCCTCTTATCCACTTCTTCTCCCATAATTATTTTGTGATTGAATTCATGATCGTAATCCATTTTTCTCCCGTTGGTAATCATGTTAGGTGTTGAATTTTTTTTCCCAATTTATTTAACAAAGAAAGTGTTTTATGAATTCTCCATCATGGTCATTCACGTTTGGTGAGCAGTCTTTTCGCGTTGATTTTTTTCTCATTCATTATTTTTTTCTCTTTTTCCGTTGATTTATTGTTTCCTCTTTTCCTGTTGATTTTGTCTTACTGCTTTTACTTTTTACAGTAACCAGTATTTTACCCGTGCGTATAGTTGCTGTATTGCTATGAAGTCATAATAGTAATTTGGAAGATATTCATAAGTTGGGAATAATGTCCAAAATGTATGATTTGAAATTCAAAGTGGAAAGAGATAGGTATTACGTCATATAACATACAAATGCAAATTATATTGAGTCGAATAAATTAAAGGAGACTGACAATCAGAATTACATTGATCCATAATAATGTATTTGGACATTAGGGGTAAAATATCCATCCCCGTTGGCCCTCCCGTTTGCATCCTCGTTGGCCCTCCCGTTGGCACTCCGGTTGGCTCTCATTGTGACTCCTGTTGCCTCTCCCGTTGCCAGTACTCCCGTTGCAGCTCCCATTGTCAGTCTCTCGTTGTCGCTCTCGTGTATCGATACGGGTGAAACTGTATTTGTCATATTTGCTATGAAATTATAAATATATTGAAAGTTGTAAAATGTAACAAAATAAAAAGGAAAAACTCGATAAAAGTCTTTTTTTTTTTGGATAATAAAGGCTATATTTCTAATTTTTTAAAATACTTGTGTTGCAAATAGTTAAAAAAAGTTAGTATCTTCTTATAATATTAATAATGGAGTAAGATTTAAGAAAAAAGAAAATGATATTTAGTATAAGATATGCACCCCGTTGGCGCTTCCGTTGCCACTTGTTTAATACTCACATTCAAATTGATTTAATCTTAATTTAATAATCTTAATTTTATTAATAAATTTTTAAATTTTAAAAAATATTTTGTAGTTTTTGATAATGGTTAAATTTTTGGGACAATTGTTAGTGGCAAAACTGATTGATTTTATCAATTTTAATAGATAGAATATAGTAAATATTAGTAAAAATATTTAATTAAAATTAAAGAGTAAAAAATTTTGCCACTCTCTTTTTGTGGGCCCATAGTGATTTCCTCTCTCCATCTTTTTTCGTTGATGCCAACTTTTCACTAAAGTGGTATATTTTTTGCTCTATCCTTCTCAATGTTTGCAGCCTTTTTTTTCTCCCTTTTTTAATTTTTTTCTGTCAGTCTTTTCTCCCTCTTTTTTGTCTGCGTTTAAAACTTAGAAAGATAAATATTCCAAATGAATAATGAAATCAAAGTAAGATAACATATATATATATATATATATATATATATATATATATATATATATAACTATTCATAATAAATATCCTTATCGTATTTTATAATTCTTATGTCAAATTATTATATTTTGGTCTTTAATTGCCCATGAACCAACAGATGGCAAAGTCCACAATTGTCTGGAAAAACTTGAGGACGTTGATGAACAGAAGAAAACACTCACTTTGAACATCTTTGGTGGAGATATTGATCAGCACTATAAGGTCTTTAAAATCTTTCTTGAAGCGATTGATAACAAGGGTAGTGGCCATGATGCTGTTAGGTGGACTATTGAATATGAGAAGATCAATGAGGATATTGATCCTCCCAATGGCTACATGGATTACCTTACCAAATGCACTAGAGACGTTGATGCTAATCTTCTCAAGGCATAGAGAAGATAAGAAAATCTGGGTCAATAAAAATTACCAATTTTTGTTGACTCATTTTTACTTATATTTGGTAACCGATGGAGTATGGAGTTGTGGATTTGGCGTTGTGATTCAGTAATTATCTTTATAATTAGTGTGAAGTTTAGCATTATTGGGTTCTTCTTCGTCATGTGTGCTGTAAATGCGTCGGTGTGGTATCGTGAAGATAACCTTTGCACCAAAAAAATATGTAATTCAAATAAATGGATCTTTATGATCTGTATTTTATACTTGTGCACTGCTTTAGTTGTTTGAGTTATGCCAAATCTTTATCATTCTAGAAGTTTGGTGACAGGTCTCCTTCTCATAAAGAAAGGATATAACTGGAAATGAGAGTTTTAAGAAAATGGAAATAATAGGAAATATTAGAGGTATTCTAACTTAATATAAAATTTGAAGTTTAACACACTACTAGTACTATATTCGTACATCTCCATAAGTAATAATACTGTATACTGTATTTGTTATAATTTGTTATGAACCTAATTTTAATTTTAAAATTATAAAATTTAATAAAAGAAAAAGTAAAAACTCGGCAGTGGTGGTTCCTCTTACCCACTTCTTCTCCCTTAATTTTTTTGTGATTGAATTTATGATCGTGATCAGTTTTTCTCCCGTTGGTTTTCATGTTATGTGTTGAATTTTTTTTCCCAATTTACTTAACAAAGCATGTATTTTGTGAGTTCTCTCCATCATGGTCCTTCTCGTTTTGTGAGCAGTCTTTTTCCGTTGATTTTTTTCATTCATTATTTTTTCTCTTTTTCCGTTGATTTCTTGTTTCCTCTTTTCCCGTTGATTTTGTGTTACAGCTAGCTTTTACTTTTTGCAGTAATAGCGAGTTGCACAGCAACAACGACTTGTAGAGGGAGTAAAGCAAAAAGTTTAAAAAGCCCAAAAAGCTGATATTTTGGGGGAATTTTACAAAATTACCTCAATTTTTTTACACGTGACATTTTAATAAGATGTCTGGTATGAACATTTTGTTAACACTTAAGTTTATTAGATACAAAGTAGATTAGATACAAAGTAGATATTGACGTGGAGGAGAATTACAAATTGACGTACAGGACCCAATTCAGCACTTCTTCTTGTTTGGAAAAATGATGAAAGGGAGAAAGATGAAGAGAATGAAGCATCTAGTCTGGGTAGCTACGGTTTGGGCTATGTGGATGACGAGGAATAAGATTTTATTTGAAGGGGTAGTTTTTGATATGGATAGGATTATTATGTATATCAAAAATATTTTTTGGGGATGGTTTGTTTTTAGGAAGGGGAGTAGTACAAATTTTTGTTTTGGTGATTGGTTCAACTGCCCTATGTGTTGTATGTTATCTGTTTAGATTGGGTACTCTTTTTCCTCCCATTTGGTTTTGGCTCTGCGAGATTTTAATGAGGCCCATTGGGGGGTCCCTCGCGGGTTCCCCTCAAGCTGTTGTACATGGATTGGAGTACACCTTATACGCCCCACAGTGGATTTTATGATTATAAAAAAAAAAATACAAAGTAGATATATAAACAAGCTCGTGGATTATTCCACTAATCACGAGAACTTGTTTTTCTACTAGCTTTACAAATAAATCTGCCCCTTAAAATACATTTAATCTTATTCACTACAGTACCCCTATCCATCACTGTCCCCCAAACACTAAAAGCAACGTTATTACATCCTATCCAAACGCAACACATTGCTGCCAACTAAATCAAAGCACTTCACCTCTTATGATGATACACAATTACACACCAATCAAAAAATCTGAAAAGAAAAATTAAAAGACTTAAATATATTTTAGGTTCTGCAAATAGAATATGTTTTGATTTTAGTTTCTGCAAAATTTTTTGTTTTAAATAGGTTCCTGCAAAAATAACTTATTTTAAAAAAGTCCTTCTGTTAGTCAAACGTTACAAAAAATGTGAGTTGACTATAAAAATATTTACATGGTATTTTTAATAATTCCTAATTATTTTAAACCTCATTATGTGGCAGCCACATTTAATTACACATCACCTCATCATCTCTACCTCACTCTTGAAATCCCATCTCTCCCAGATATATCCAGAAACTCATCTCTCTCACATTAACAAACCACCTGTCCCTCTCTCTTCACTATCACACCACCAACACCCAACAACATCAGAATCTCAAATTAAACCAAAACAATATACAAAATTAGTGCTCCATTTACATCCAGAAATTAACGCAGCCTCACTCTACCAATCTTACCCACGCTCACATAAAGGAAGATATAGAGAGTGGGAGATATTTGGAAGAGGCAATTGAAACCAAAAAACTAGTGACTCTGTATTTTATAGTTGCCTGCATCACTTATGATTAGTACCTTGAGGTCGGTCGTAGAGCTGGTCAAAGGATTGGTCCTCTGATGATGTAGAAAGCAGTCGGCCTGATGTTGTTGAGGTAGGTCTTGATGTGCGCGGGGGTGTACCTGCGAGGACACTCCGACGCTCAAGTCAGCTAGGTCGAGTACTATAATATCGAGTGAGAATTAGAATAGATTATGGACCTGGCATCTTGGTGCATAGTGCTATTTATAGTGGCTAAGAGGTTCGAGAGAGCCGTCGGATTCGAGTGGAATAATCTGGATCGTTGATTCTGGAGGCCTATTGATCTGTTGGGCTATTGCACTAATGGATTGGGCCTGACGACTGGCCCAGTCCAGAACAACTTAATTTTTACAAAATGGCATATGTTTTGTAGTAAACTACTTTTCACAAAATGGCAACATGAGTACAAGAGACTGACGAACAAGTTCTCCATTTACACCTTAAAAATGTCTCAATCCTCATACCTAACAAAGAATCCTTGAATTTTCACTTTAAAAACTAGTGTATAACCACAATTGCTACAAACCCCAGTAGATGGGTTTGGGGGTAGATGGGTTTGGGGGTGAAGAGGAAGAGGCTGGATTCCGGAAATGGAGAAGAAGGAGGAAGAGGGTGGGTTTTGGGGTGAAGGGATGGTGACATGTCATCAATTTAAAATTAATTAAAATAAAAATTAATGATATGGTTAAGCCAAATCAACATTAAAAAAATTAGAAATGAAAACAAAAATTACCCATCAGAATTCCGTTAGTCAACTCATGTTTTTTGTGACGTTTGACTAACAGAGGGACTTTTTTAAAACAAGTTGTTTTCGCAGGGACCTTTTTAAAACAAAAAAGTTTTGCAGGGACTAAAATCAAAACACGCTATATTTGCAGGGACCTAAAACATATTTAAGCCAAATTAAAATTATCTAGACCAACTCTCAGCTCCTCATGATGCACACCTAGCCAAACATTTAAAGACTTTCATAAAAATTCACTTTTAATTGCAACAGAACAACACTACAGGTAAAAGAGGTTGAAAGTATCTTTAGATGTTCATATGATTCATGAATAAGCTTATTTAGTGGAGGTGAAGACATTTGAAAGTATCTTTAGATGTTTATATGTTTCACAAAAGTTAAAAGTCATTGGATGATAATGAGTTGAAAGAATGTTGTGTTAAATTTCAGTCAACTTTTTCTCATGGCAATTTATCAGATGTTGATGTAGATGGTCTTTTCTCTGAATTAAGAGTATTACAGTTCACTTGCAACAGAAACAATGTCTAGTTACCATAAAATGTCAGGGGACCATAAGGTAAGGGGACCACCATCGAAGTTGTTCTTCCTCTATTAATTCCCCTGTTAACTTTCGTTTTCCCTTCTTATTCTTTATCATCTTTTCAATGTCTTTCTCTACCCCTTTGTCTGATGCAAATATGATCCAACAAATCCTTTGGCGCCATTAACATGAATTGCGTGTAAATTTAAAATTGTTGTTTTGAGCTTATGGTTCATTGGTATTTACTCCTTTTTTAACGAAGTTGTAAATTGAAGACTTTGGACATTAGCAAAGTGCACCTACTCTCAAGTTTAACATGGTTGATAAAAATTCAGATGGAAGTTACATCTAAATACGCACCCAATCCTGCACATGTACGTGGCGCGACCATGCCGCATTACGCCATTTTTTTTCACCATACTAAATCTTCCCAAGGTCGGCAAGGCCAACATAGACGCTGAATCTCTCACCAACGAGGCGTCTGCCATCATCGATTCCTATGGAGAACGTGAAATAGGGTTGACAGAGATCAAATCCCAATTGCTGCTATTATTGATTTAGTGAGTGTGGATATTGAATGTGGACAATGGGCCAAAACATTTTGAAATCTTTTGAATTGCATATTTGCATCAGATAAAGAAACTGAAATGAAAACGTCAGCCACATCATTCGCGATGCATTCACTATGCTTATTCTCGCGAGATATATCATTTTCCTAATTTGTAATCTATACTAATAACAATTTGAGAATTAATCTCAATAAATGCTTTTTCAAGCGTCATTCTAACAATGATTTCATATTAATTACAATATTAGTTGTACCATGATTTTATACTATTTTATTTATACTACATGTAATCTGTACTTCCTTTCCCATATTCCACAGGAGCAATATTCTATTCTACCCTGTATTGATATACAAAAATGTGAAATGAAAGCATTAATAATAGGCAAATCATGAATGAACATCATTCAGCAAGCAAACATGAAAATAAATTAAAGGCTCGTGATTGCAGTGGAGAAATATTATCCCTTATGTCATTTTCAAAAATTTCGAATTCAAATTACTTTCTACCTTTCAATATATATATATATATATATATATATATATATATATATATATATATATATATATATATATATATAAGCAGACAATTTTTGGGTGACAACCATGAGTTATCATTTGACCTTTTTTTATTTTTAGACAAATTTTTCAAAATGTTCTTAATTGCACAAATAATGGATGATTTCTTTTTTTTTTTTGACTCAAACGAACTTATATTATTTCACTTTCAATAATAGTGGCAATACAAGGTGGACTATAATAATGAACGTGGGAGCTAGCATAGTTTCTTGATGCCCTTGCAAGAGAATGAGCAACAAGATTTGCTTGCCTCCTAATAAAGCTTAACCTAAAGCTTGGAACAATTGATAACAAGGTTTTACAATGAGAAATAATGACCTCAAATTCAGTGTTGAGGGATGATGCTTTAGTCACCGCATTGACAACAGAGAGACAATCCATCTCTATTGCCACTGCCTCCAAGCTTAACTCCATCAGCCACTTTAGACCATGCCACAGTCTCATTGCCTCTGTTTCTTGGGGTTCCGGAATTCCTTCAAACCACATAGTTTTAGCTTCCATAAAAATTCCATTCTCATCGCGGATACAAAAACCAACTCCATACTTGCCTCCCGATCAAATAAAGCTACATCAATATTACATTTCAAGGTGCCTGGTTCCGGACACTACTAGCGTTGCTGTTCGCCATCACGAGCTACTAAATTAGAACCACTGCTGACGGTCCTTCTACTGGTGTGGACTAGCTCCCATTCACGCAAATAATCTTGTGCCTGCTGCTGAGAAATCATGGAAGGAATAGAACTCCCCTCCCAAACTTTGTTGTTGCGTCTCTTCCAAATTGCCCAAAAAATCATAGCTACTTCCTTGCGTTTTATATCTGTCATGCTGTCAAATAAAGTGAAAAAACAATCAGCAAAATTATTGTTATTGTTGCTACAAGATATGACATCAGCTAACATTCTACTTCTTTCCCACATCAGGTAACATTCTAAAATGGATGATTTCTTATTCATGAATAGAAACATAACTCTGGCGGATGTATCTAGTGTGACATTTCAATGTTTATGTGATATATATAATCAATTTATTAGAATTTTTTGTTGAATTTTTAGCAGGTCTACTATTTTGCTATTGTTACTCGAATCAATGTGATGATTGGGAATAATTGGTGGTAAAAATCTTGCATGCTATCTGAAGCTATATGATGAGTAAAGTGAATTTTTGTGTGCTAAATGCAAACATAACATACAACTCTTACATTCAATTTAATTTTTTTAAAAACGATATTGTAAATTTGTGGTATTCACAATTAATATATACCATTGATCACCTTTTTTAGATATCATCTTCAAGTGAATGTCGATCATACAAGTTCTGCTACATTTGTTCTTATAGATTTGATGGCATAATACCTTTTTGGCAAGACATGTGTTGATATCATTGATTCGTTAGAATATTAGGGTAATAGCAATATTTTCAACACATAGTGCACTCATGCTGCTTCAACAGTCACTGTGTGAACCTCGTGTGTGATTACTAATAAATATTTTGTTTTCTATGTATAAGTACGCCACCTAACAACTAAATTATTTTTATTTATTTCATTTCAGAATGACAACTATACTCAGTCGAATATTTCCTCAATCAAAATGAAGAGATTCGTAGCATTGCAAAAATTATTGAAGATAATGCGAGGACCATCAAGAGATTTACAACACCACAAATGTTATTGAAGACAGTGCAATTAACTAATATATAGAAATTATTTACAACCAAATCTCAGTGTCTTATTAAGTTTTATAGGACTTGTATGAATTATTAGATTTTCCAATTCCATGTAATGTTCTTTTTTGCGAGAATAAAATGTTACCCAATATATGCTGATGTTGTTTCCAATTATACTTAATTCCGTGTAAATAAAAGTATTTTTAATTTCTTGGTATAATTAATTGAAATAAATAAATATTGTCAATTAATTTTTATCAAAACCAAGAAATTTTCAATTCAAATGACTCATTTATTAATATAAGCTGATTATTAGAGATTCTTTAATTTTAATATTGAGAACTGACATACTATAACATATTTAAGAATATTTTCTGAATTTATAAATACGTCTATTAATCACTATTTATTTTCATACTCTTGACATTAAAAATCTATATTTATATAATTAACAATTGAGTATAAACCTCAACAAATATGAAGGCTTGAACTTGCTACAACTCATTTTGAATAGTGATTATGCTATTTTTGACCCTCAAACTATGCAAACCAGCATAGTAAGGTCTGAACTTGCCACAACTCATTTTGAATTTAAGTCTATGATGTTTCAAATGCTTCAAACAATTGGGCAATTTGGTGGAGGACCTATTGAGGACCCACATTTGCATTTGAAACAATTTGTAGAAGTTTGTAGTAATTTCATTCTCCTTAGAGTGATTGATGATGCTTTTAAACTTAAACTTTTTCCATATTCCTTGAAGGATAGAGCTAAGGTTTGGTTGAATTCCTTGAAGGATATATATACTAGCACTGAGCTTCTACACACTCACTACTCAGTTTTAATGGAGTTTACTTGTTTATCTGTTTTAGCTCTACTTTGTGTAAGCTATTTTCTGCTTTGCATCATCAGTTATCATTGTCTCAACTTTTTCATCATTTTATTTAGGCTTAAATATATGTTTTGCCCCTGCAAATATCACCACAATCCAGTTATGCCCCTGTAAAAATAAAAAATTTAAAATTGCCCTTGCAAATATAAATCGCTTACGGTTATGCCCCTCGGTCAGTTTCTCATCCAAAAAAATAATTTAAATAAGGTTTAAATATATGTTTTACCCCTGCAAATATTAGGCCTGGACATCGGGCGGGTTTGGGCGGGTTCGGGCCAAAATCACGGATCCGTCCAAATCCGCGGTCTATAAACTGAGGCCCATTTCCGCCCAAAGTTTTGTTCGGTCTACTCGGGTTCGGTTTAATGGGTTGACGGGTTGGGCGGGTGGTTTTATGCGGTTTAAAGCTTAAATGGAGTTTGTGAAGATAATGAGAACTGTTGAGAAGAGAAGATGTGTGTTAATGGAGTTTTGTGGAAAAACCAGAGAAAGAAGAAGATAGAGGGAGAAGATGAGTGTAGAAGTGCCTAGTAAAAAGTGTACTATAATTTATTTATTAAATGTTTTTTATTTATCTTTTTGACATTAATCATTAAAATTTTCATTGATCAATGTGTATTGCAGTGGCACAGTGCTGCCTTCGGTGCCATGTTGCAGTGTGTATATAGTACTTTATTTTACTTTATTATACTTTTTCTTTTTCAAGTCAAAATGTGTCTGACAAAAAGCAAAATAATTAATAAAACATGCTACTATATGCAATTATCTCAGTTACCTTCAGGTTGCACAACCATGTTTGGTCGGGTTCGAGTCCAGATGGTTTCTAAAACCAGAACCGCAACCGCCCATTCAAAACCACTTGAACCTGATTATCTTCAACCATAGACCCGCCAACCGATCCGACCCAACCGTATGCACTTACTTTTTCTCGGTTTACTCGGTTGTCGGGTGGGTTAGGGTATTCTGTCCACCCCTAGCAAATATCACCATAATCCAGTTATGCCCCTGCAAATATCACTATAATCCAGTTATGCCCCTGTCAAAATCTTTAATTTTATGCTGATATTTGCAGGGGCAGAACATATATTAAAACCTTATTTAAATTATTTTTTTGGATGAGAAGCTGACCGAGGGGCATAACCATAAGCGATTTATATTTGCAAAGGTAATTTTAAAGTTTTTATTTTTACAGGGGTATAACTGGATTATGGTAATATTTGCAGGGGCAGAATACATATTTAAGCCTTTTATTTATGTGATATGGAATATTTAACATTTCATCGTGAATCATTTCCATGCTGTGTTCAGGAATTAATGTTTGTTTTCATCAGAAATCATACCATCAAATCAAATATCTCTATCATGTATGCCGCTTGTCACACTACCTTCCAAATTGGCGCCAACCTTTAATTTTTTTTTTTGGTTTCTTTCATTCTTTTCCTTTTTTATCTTTCCATTTTTTCTTCTTTTATATATTAATGTTTTGCTTTTTGTCTTCAATTTTTTTTTCTCTTCTTCCTTTTTTGGTTTCAGTTTTTTTTCTTATGTTTTTTGTTTTGTTTTTTTCTTCTTTTATATTTTAAGATTTTGTATATTTTCTTTTTTATATTTTAAGTGATATTTTACGGTATCGAAAAAATTTAGATATCTAAAAATATAAATTTGTTCTTCAATAATCCATTTGGTGAAAAAAAAGATTTAATTTGATTACAAAATATGTAATGAGATGCTAAACAGTGTGTTTTGGTGTATTTGATGGTGAAAAAAAGTATTTTTTACAAAAATGCGTAAAGTGAAATGTTAAGCAGTATGTTTTTGGGTACTTTAGGATTCATAAAAAAATTTAACTCTTCAAATACCAGAAGTTTCTTCATAAGTAATCGGTTTGGTAAAAGATAATAATAAGTTTATGACAAAATACGTAAAGTGTGATGCTTTTTGGGGTACTTTATGGTCCAGAAATTTTTTTACACAAATTGGTGTTTTCTTCTTTATTTTGATAATTTCGCACCAACGAGTATTAAAAGCATACTTAAAATGGTTTTTAGTTTTAAAGCAGACTCTTCATGATACCTTCGTACATGTTTTCACTTTCTATTTGTGTTGTCTTATTTTCTTTTTAATTATGGGTTAAGTTTTTATATTTCTAACAAATATAGATAACACTATGAGGTAGTAAGCCGACGTAGATTAGTCACAGATTCCCCGACGTAGATTAGTCACCGACAAATTAAGCCGGTGGAAACTACGCACCAATGACATAGTAATAAAAAAAATTGGCACAAAAAAAGGGGTTGGTTTAATGCATTTACATCAAATACACCATAGGCTTCAAATTATTACTATTATTACAATTTGCATGTTTATATTATATATATACAACATGGAATATGAACTAATTTGAGTAATTGTGCTCAACATAGAATATTAATTACAACATAGAATTCTTACTGACAAGTGTGTAATCAATTCTATGTGAAGCACAATTCCCTGAAATTGTTTATTTGTTTACAGCTTTCAAAGCATTCTTTTTGATTTTATTTGTATAGGGTTGGAGTATACTTAGTACTCCCCTGCATGATGTATTGGTGTACTCTCTCAGGACTTAATTATAAGCAATTCGAGGATAATTTCTTTTTTGTTTTTAACTTTAGTTTTATTTTCTTTTTCTTTTTTTTGTTTTGTCCTCTTTTTCATTTTAATGTATTCCATTTTTTCCTTTTTAATATTTTAACGAGTACTCTACGGTCTCAAAAAAATTTAGATGTTTAAATATGCGAATTTTGTTTTTCAATTATCGATTTGGTGAAAAAAATTTTTAATTTCATGACAAAATACATAAAGTACGATGTTTAAACAGTGTGCTTTGGTATACTTGATGGTAAATTTTTTTTTTAAACAAAATACATAAAGTACTACGTTAACTAGTGTGTGTTGAGGCACTTTAGGATTTAGAAAAAAAGAATTAGCTGTTCAAACACCCGAAGTTTTTTCCTCAATAACTGTTTGGTCAAAATAAATAAATAATAGCTTTGTGACAAAATAGGTAAAGTGTGATGCCAACATTGAATTTTTGGGTACTTTAGGGTCCAGAACAAATTTTATATGTTCAGATACGTGAAGTTTGTTCCTCAACAACCTGTTTGACGAAAAATAAAAAAAAATACGTGACAAAATACTTAAAATGTGATGCCAAACAATTTGTTGAGGTATTTTAAGATTCAAATTTTTTTACATGTTCGGATACACAAAGCTCATTCCTCAAAAACCCGTTTGGTGGAAAAAATTTGTGACAAAATATGTAGTGCGATACTAAATAGTGTTTCTATGTGCTTCTATTTTATTCAAATATGCGAACTTCTTTCTTCAAAAATAGTTTCAACTTTGTATATGTGCCTCTATTTTATTGGTGGTTTTAAATCAAACTCTGCATGATACCTATACGTACGTGTTTCACTTTCTAATTATGTTGTCTTATTTTCTCTTTAATTATGTGTTATGCTTTTATATTTACATTTGATAAATATAGATAACGTTATTAAAGTTTTTTAAACTTTTCTTCTAATTGTCTATGGATGTTCCATTTCAATGTATTTGTTGTTATTAATATTCTTTACTTTTTTTTCTTATTATCTATGGATGTTGAATTTCAATGTCTTTGTTAATGTTTCTTTTTAATTTTATAATATTTTTTTTTAATTATAGTTTTTTAATTTAATTTTTATTTACGGGAATTTCGGCCACGTTTACAATAGGTCCCCTCCATCGCCGTTATTTCAACTTTCTATAGGTGATTCTATTTTATTGGTTGTTTTCATCTAACCCTACACGATACCCACGTGTTTCACTTTCTATTTGTGTTGTCTTCTATATTTTTGTCATTTCGCATCAAACGGTATTAAAAACATACTTTAACTGGTGTTTAAATTTTTATCTTCTTTCAACGTGAACTTCAGTCACATTTATAATACAACCTCCAGCATCTTCTTTCAACTTTGTATAACTGCTCCTATTTTATCATGAGTTTTCATACAACCATGCATGATACCCACGTGTTTTAGTTTTTAATTGTGTTGTCTTCTTTTCTTTCTTATTATGGGCTAATTTTTTTATATTTACATATGATAAATATGGATTATGTTATTAAAAATTTTAGACATTTTCTTCCCATTATCTATGGATGTTTAATTTCAACGTTTTTGTCAATATTCTTTTTAAATTTTTGTTTGCTGGTGTTTTTAGCAAACAATCACTAGTTTTATTAGAAGGTTTGTGAGATCAAACTAGAAAAATCTCAAAGCAATGCCTCTGAATTGCTTATGGTTTTTGTTGAAGAAAACGTAGAAAAAGGGGACGATTTGCAAATGATTAACAGAATTGAAAAGAAAAGAAGCAGTAAATGGTGCAGGAATTGTAAAGAACAGACAAGTAAATTGCATTGAATCATAAAAAATGGTACACGATCACGTACAACGATTCTTCCACTCGTTTTTCGCTCTGGCTTGGAAGTTAGAGTTTCAGGAATCGGGTGTGTATTGTGATTTTGTGACCCCTGTTTCTTCTCAGAAACAGTTATTTATACAAAGGAAAAGGGGGGAAAATTCGAACTAAGTAACTGCCTAACAATTTGAAAATAGGTAACTGCTCCTACTTTCGGCCAAGTAACCGCTCCTACTTTCGACCAAAACCGCTCTATCACGCTTCGACCAACTGCTAGTCTTCAACGCATAACTGCTCTGTTTTCTGTCTGTCGAAAGCCTGTGTCGATTTTCCTCTCTCTTGCTTTTGCTTCCCTGGAAACTTGTCGAGTTTACCTTGCGCACGCCATTTTCTTTGTCGAAATAATATGGTCTTTGTGAAATAAATATAAACCAAGCCATGTTGACCATCTTCAACGAAGCCTGTCGAAATTACAGGCTAACAAATTGCCCCCCAAAAATGTCTTTTTCGACTGAACTTGAGGAGGAAGAAGAGGAAGACATTTTTTGAATTCACCATCGAAATAACTTTGCACTTGAGTAAAATAGCTGTATACCTGATGTCACCACTGTTAAGTGTTGTTTCCATATTCAAACCTTGAACTTGAACAGCCTGTAGTTTCGGCCTTTGACTATGTTTACTGATTCTCTGTTCTACCTTTGAATGGTTCCACCATTTTCTGTTACGTTAATAACGCCGTAATTGGAGTGATGCCTCACTTCTCGGAACGCCAAACTCGTAACCAACTGACGCTCTTTCATACTTCTCCTTATAAATAGAAGAGTTTTGTTTCTTATCTTCACCACTCCATGATTTTCTTCTTTTTCCTTTCCCGTTCCAGGATCATTCCCTTTGCTTTGAGTCTTCCGCGTAACCTCATCCCTCATAATTGTAGTGAGGTTGCCTGGAGGTTCAAAGTGATGGTTTTTGATCTCTGCGAATTATGGCTTTGCTCTTTTTTTCTTCATGTCACTTGATTTTGAAACTTTCTGGGTTTATGCGGGAGACTCAAAATGGGAGCAGGAAGATTCATCAGGTGTTTTGCCTTGATGATGACTGTCTTCCTTGGGGCGTCAATATCTTCTCTCTGAAGGGCTTCCTGAGGTTTACCAAGCAAGGAAACGCCTTGATGAAAGGCTTACAAGCCTAACGTGCAGACGAAAGAATGACCCCCGAACGACGGGAAGCGACAACGTGGTCGAAGAAGATCACCCAAAAGAGAAGTTACTTGGTCTTAAAAGACCAACTGCAATTCAGCGTTTATTTTATGCCTAGTTTATTTACCCTTTCGGCACTATGTTATTCACGAATGCCTCCTTTGGCACATGTAACTTGGCAACATTATAATGAAATTTCTTCCATTTTACTCTTGAGCAATTTCTTATTCCGTGCTTTCGACAATGTTTTGGCAACTTAAATGCCATGTTTTTACGCTTTCTTTATATTTATTCCAGCGTTATTTTAACTTCGTGCAACGTTGGCTTATACTTTTTCAAGTATTTACCATTTATACGCAAAATTCTCTCATCAGCGCCGATCTCTTCGACTTCATATGCGCCGTTTGAATAAACTTGTAAAATTTTAAATGGTCCTTCCCAACTTGGGGACCATTTACCAAAGACTCTATCTTTTTTATCCATAGGCAATAGGACCTTCCACACTAGATCACCTGAATTAAAGGCTTTAAACTTAACCTTTTTGTTATAAGTTTTAATTACCCTCTCTTTCTGTCGAATAAGCGTATCTAAAGCTAATAACCTTTCTTCGTCTAAATCAACCAATTCATCAAGCATCATATTCCAATAATAATCAGAGGGAATCTCCCACTGTCTTTGAATTCTTGTTGATTGTAGACAAATTTCAACAGGCAACACTGCATCGTGTCCAAATGTTAGCCTATAAGGAGTAGTGTTGATAGATTCTTTGGGTGAATTTCGACAAGCCCATAATGCTTGATCAAGGGTATTATGCCAATTTTTGGGTTTCTGTCCAACATGCTTTTTAATTAAATTAATAATAACTTTATTGGCAGCTTCTACTTGTCCATTGGCTTGCGCATAATATGGTGTCGAAGTTAATAACTTAAAACCAATTTCAGAAGCAAACTCTACCATTTTTCTACCAGTGAAAACTGATCCCTGATCTGTAGTAATGGTTTCTGGAATTCCAAACCTATAAATGATATGATTTTGAATAAACCTTATCACTGCTTCTTGATCAACATTGGCTAAAGGTATAGCTTCAACCCATTTGGTGAAGTAATCAATTCCCAAAAGGATATATCTATGGCCCTTCGACGAAGTTGGCTTTATCTCTCCAATCACATCTAGAGCCCAACCTCTAAATGGCCAAGGTTTGACTATGGCATGCAATTCATTTGCAGGTACATGTTGTATCCCAGCATGCTTTTGACAGTCTTGGCATCCCTTAGCAAATTAATTCTATGCAATCTTTCAGCATAGTTGGCCAATACATTCCCTGTCGAAATAATAACCACTTCATTTTGTGGCCTACTTGGTGTGAACCACACGCTCCACTATGTGTATCGGAAACTGCTAAATATGCCTCATTTTCACTAAGACATTTTAATAGTACTCCTTCAGGAGTCTTTTTAAACAATTCGTTTCCAATTATCACATAGCTCAAAGCTCTGTATTTTACCTTTTTATTGGTATTTCTTGTGGGATTTTGCAAATATTCCGCAATAGGCCTTCGCCAATCATTATTGGTAATATTGTCAAGAGCAAGAATTTCTGCTAAGTCAAAGTCACCAAAATTGACGTTTTTCGACAACGGCTAGTTCCTCGTTTGCATTTGTATCTGTTGCCCCCCCAGTTGTTGGTGTTGACAATAGTGACGAAGAATAGTCATTAGAAATGATTTTATCCTTTATTTCAATTAACTCTTCCAGGCTTTGTTTTGAAACTTTATAGCCTGAAGCGATTTGTGCCAATTCATTTGCCACTTGATTATCAATTCGTGGTAAATGTTCTAAGTGAACAGACTCAAATCTTTTTAACAAAGCATTGGCAACAACAAAGTATCTGATAAGGTGCTCTTTAATGCATTTGTACTCTCTTGTCAATTGTTTGACAACCAACTCAGAGTCACCTTTTATTTCGACATGACTTGCCCCCAGCTCAAGTAAAATTTCAAGGCCTACTATTAAAGCCTCATACTCAGCTTCATTATTGGAACAAACATCTCGAATTTTAAACTTATACTTCGTTGGAATGTTAGTAGGAGATATTATTAAAATACCAATCCCAACTCCATGTTTATGGCTTGAGCCATCAAAGTACAATCTCCAAGGATATACGTCTACAAAACTTAATGTTTCTTCGACAACAGAATGGTCTACTATAAAGTCAGCAACTACTTGTCCTTTAATTGATTTTAGAGGTTGATAAGTTAAGTTGTATTCTGACAAAGCCAAAGCCCATTTACCAATTCGGCTATGCATTATTGGTTTTGACAGCATGTGTTTAATAACATCAAAATGCGAATAAACAGAAACATCAGCTGGTTTTATATATTGCTTTAACTTTGTACACGAGAAATACAAACAAAGGCACAACTTTTCTATAGGAGTGTACCTCGTTTCAGCATCATTTAGGACCCTACTGAGGTAATAAATGGCTCTTTCGACACCACTATCATCCTCTTGTGCTAACATGCTACCTATTGTTCTATCAGAAGCTGCTATATACAATTTGAGCACTTTGTGTTTAATAACAGGCAACAAAATTGGTGGTTTCATCAAATAAGACTTGATTTCGTCGAAGGCTGCTTGATGCATTGGTTCCCATTTGAACTCTTCTTCCTTCTTCAGTCTTAATAATGGCGAAAAAACTTGTGTTTTGCCACTTAGATTTGATATAAATCTTCGTAGGAAATTGATTTTTCCCAGCAACGACTGAAGCTCCTTTTTGGTCGAAGGGGCCTTCGTTTCCATAATTGCCTTAGTCTTATTTTGATTGATTTCAATGCCTTTTTTGTGCACTATAAAACCCAAGAAATCACCTGCACGTACACAAAAGGCACATTTTAATGGATTTAATTTCAATCCATATTTCCTCATTCTTTCAAAAGAACGGCGAAGATGGTCTAAATGACCACTTTCTGAGGAAGATTTAACCACCACATCATCTATGTATACTTGCATAAAATCATCAATAAAATCATGAAACATAGAATTCATGGCCCTCTGATATGTAGCACCAGCATTCTTTAAGCCAAAGGGCATTACTACCCATTCATAAACACCCAATGCCCCTGGACATCTAAAAGCAGTTTTCGACACATCCTCTTCAGCAATGAAGATTTGATTATACCCAGAATAACCATCGAGCATACTAAGATAATCAAATCCTGCTGCTGAATCTATTAGCATTTCTGCCACAGGCATTGCGTATTCATCCTTGGGAGATGCATTATTTAAATCCCTAAAATCTATGCAAACTCTAAGAGTCCCATTTTTCTTTATTACAGGAACTATATTGGCTAACCACTCAACATACCTGGCAGTTCTGATGAATTTGTTTCTGAATAGCCTTTCGATTTCCTCTTTGATCTTAGCCAACACTTGAGGAGCAAATCTTCTTGGCACTTGCTTCACTGGTTTCTTCCCTGGTCGTATTGGTAATTGCATTTCTACTACTTCTCGACTTAACCCAGGCATTTCGTCTTAATCCCAAGCAAAGCAGTCTTTGAACTCCCTTAGCAATGTAATGACTTGGGTTTTTAGAGAAGCATCAATATTTGCACTAATATAAGTTGGCCTTTTTATTGAGCCATTTCCCAAATCAACTTCTTCTAACGGGTCTTGAGCTTGCATATGCTTTGTCAAATCTCTAGGATCCTTTTCAAAACCTAATGGGTCATTATCATAGATACAGTCAAGTCTTTCATCTATGACTATGCCATTTTCTTCATGTAACTCACTGGCTTCGACAGCCATTGTTTGTTGAATAATTTCGGCCTCCCTAGCCGCTTTAAACTTGTTTTCGGCCATATAAGCCGTAATTTTGTCCCATGCATTGGGCACTGAATTGAGAACATTTTCAAGAACCAGTATTCCACCCCGTTGGTCGAAAAACACCATCAGGATAGACACTATCATCTCCCATTATTTCTCTTTCCCAAACAAAACCATAATTTGGGTCAAGATGAACTGAGGCAAAAACATTGTCCGCAGGAACATATGCCGCATTAGAAGATGAACATGGCGCAATCTTCGCCATTTGTTTCTCAAAATTTTCCTTGGTAACTTGGTTCACATCAGCACGGAAGTAGCTCTGATCGGCTTCAACATACTCTACCAAACCATCTTCCTTCCACATTACTAAACGTTGATGCAAAGTTGAAGGGACAACACCAACTCCATGGATCCACTCTCTACCAAGGAGTAAATTAAAATTCGCTTTAGAGGCTATCACCAAGAACAATGTAGTCCTCTTTATGGAGCCAACAATTAGGTCCACCTCAATGGCCCCCAAAGAATGGCCAGTTTTTCCCTCATAGTTGCTTAAGACAATGTTATGTGGCCTGAGGTCAGTATCAAACTTACCAATCTTCTTCAAAAGACCATGTGGCATCAAATTCACTGCAGCTCCACCATCCACTAACACTTTGTTAATTCCAACACCATTGACTTTGGCTTGGACATACAAGGGTTTCAAGTGGTTTTGCATACTCATATCTGGCTTCTCGAAGGTAGCCATTTGATCTTCGACACAACCATTGTTCATCACATAGTAACACATTGGCTTATGATGAGCCATATCCTCTGTAAAATCCTCTTCAACGTCATTTGGTACTGTGATAACATCGTACTCAAGAGGCAGTATTGACACCACATTGCAAACAACGTCGAAATCATCTTCAGAATCATCAAAATCTGACTCCATGTCTTCATCCCTGTCGAAATCAGCACTCTTTTCTTTCACTGTTGACAATGGGGGAAATATTCTTTCAAGAGCAGGCCTTCTTGGCTTTTCTGTTACCACAGCCTTGCCTTTGGCCTTATTTGTTGCACACACATGACTAGCAACATCAGCGTTCCTCTTTGTGGCAACTTCAGCTTCGTGAACCTCACTCTTTGCCACTATCATGCTGCGTGGAACTTGATTATTAGCCAAATGACTTGGAACCTGGTTAATGTCAAAGTGTGCCTTCTTCTTCTGTTGTCTTTGGTAACGACGCCACTGTGTTCTAGTCATAGGATTCTTACCCTTATAATTATTCTTATAATTAAACTTAATAGCATCAGTACCTGGCTTGACAGCTTTAGCACGTTGATTATTGGGCACCCACGCTTCGACAGGAGCACTAGCACTTGGGACAAAGGATTTACCTGTGGACAGCTTCAAATACCCTGTTGCTGAGGACTTCTCCTTAGCAAATTGTCGTTTACTTGTTGAAGGCTTTGCTGACACATTAGCCTCATAGCCAGAAAGATCTCCTTTTGCAAAGTCAAATTTTGGCCTGTTATCAAGCCATTTTCTTTTGCGTTGTTGTTGATCCTGATAACCTTCGACAGCTTTAGCTGCTTCTTTATCGAAGACAGCACTGCACCTTGGGCAAAGCATAACTTCAGAGTTATTCCACTTACACCGATTGAGGAAATCTATCAACTCTTCCCCAGCCTTTGGATACACAGCATGTATCTTCCCATCATATTCTTTTAGGGTCACTTCCTGTTATTTGCCTTCAGCATACATAAAACCCTTTAATTTTTCGGTGGCAGTCTTGACACGCTTAGGAGGGTCTGCCATTTGAGCATCCACCATGCCTACATCAGCTTCGACAGGTTCAGAGTACATAGCTTCAGCCTTGGGCAATGGATCAACATCAATCTGCATAGGAGCTTTCATTTTCTTATCAGCAAATTTGAGTCTTCCTTCGTCAACTGCTTTTTGCACAATATCCCTGAAGAGCACACAACGGTCAGTGTTATGTCCCAAAAAATTATGGAACTTACAAAAACCCTTTTTCTTTCTTTGGTCAAGAGTTGGTATTTTAAGGCCTTTAGGCACTAATATTTGACCATCAGTTACTAAAAGATCAAAAATTTCATCACATTTAGTAACATCAAAAGTATAAGTCTTAGGCATAAATCTATCATTCTTAGGCTCTACAGGGTTATTCCCATTCGCAGACCTTAATAATTTACAGGTATAAGGAGGACCAGGCTTAAGTTCAGCCACGTCTATCTCCTCTTCTTCGACATTACTATATGTAACGTCAAATTCTTCTTCGACATATGCCACTTTTTCTTTTTTATGATACCTATTCGACCTAGATTTTTCCTCTCTAAGCCTTTCAACTTGTCGAACTCTATCAGCCAAATGAGCCATATCTCGCAAATGAGATGTGTCTAATTTCTTTCTAATTGAGTAATCAAGGCCACCAGCAGCCATTTCGACAAGCTCATGTTCAGGGACTTGTGTGAAGCAACGAGATTTCAACAGCCTAAATCTGTTTAAGTAATCATCAATAGTTTCAGGCATTTTGCGCCGAACACTAGCCAATTCTTTAAGACTAATTTTCGACTGGCCCATGTAAAACTGTGCATGGAATGCCTTTTCTAATTGCCCCCATGTGAACACAGAACCAGGGGGTAAGGTCGTGAACCAAGTGAAAGCATTTTTAGTTAGAGAATTTGGAAAGTATTTCATCTTCAAATTCTCATTTTGTGCTAAGTCCCCAGCCTCAGTCAAGAAACGAGCAATGTGTTCGACTGTGGACTCATTTGTATCACCACCAAACTTAGTAAACTTGGGAACTTTCCATCCCCTTGGTAACTCGGTTTGTAATACGTATTCACATAATGGTGATACGAAGTTAGGCCTCTGTAAACCTATGTTAAGGCCATTTTGCGCCAAAATAGTTTCGACTAAAGTAGCTATATTGTTCTCTGCGCCAACATTGTGTTGTTGCATTTGTCGAACAACTTCATCAGCGTTCTGGTGTCTATTTACCACAACTACTTCAGGGACGTGGTTTACTGCCCCTTGTAGTTCGCCAACAACTGTCGACGCTTCGACTGCAACTGCTTCTTGGGGGTTAACTGGCGACGCATTACCCGCAATAATAGGAACGTGCCTATTATTAACCGCTGGAACCCCAAAAAAGTCTGCAATCCTACTCATCTGATTTGCCAACATTTGGTAACTGTTATTGGTATTTTGAATCAAAGGATTGAAAACTGTACCAATTTGTTGGGTAAGCATATTAACCATATCGTGATTACTCTCGCCTACTTGCTGTCTTAAGGCCAACAAAGACGTATTGGTTAATGCTGGGAGATTTCTACCAAATACACTCTCAGAGGAGACATGTGTAGGGGAAAAGGTCGAAATATGTGGCATCCCAGTAGGCATGCCATACATTCCCAGAGGAAATGGGGGTAGATGCACATTATTCAAACGTGGGTCTAAACCGTTTCCCATTGCTATGTGAGGGCTATGAAGCCCTGCACTTAACGGCAAAGACATAGGCAAAGATGCCATTTCTGACTGTGTTGAACCAACATTAGTCATTGATAATGAAGGGACGGTTATCGACGATGATGGTCCTGCGCTAATGTTGGCAGAATCCATTGTTGTTCCTTGCCCTTGTGAAACCACAGGGTTGGAACTAGATGCATTATTCGTACTGGACCGAACCATTTTACCACTTCTTAAGTGCATACAATAGCGAATACAAATAAGAGAGTATGAAAATGAACAAAATCAAAGGCAAAGTCCCACTGGGCGTGCCAATTTGTTTGCTGGTGTTTTTAGCAAACAATCACTAGTTTTATTAGAAGGTTTGTGAGATCAAACTAGAAAAATCTCAAAGCAATGCCTCTGAATTGCTTATGGTTTTTGTTGAAGAAAACGTAGAAAAAGGGGACGATTTGCAAATGATTAACAGAATTGAAAAGAAAAGAAGCAGTAAATGGTGCAGGAATTGTAAAGAACAGACAAGTAAATTGCATTGAATCATAAAAAATGGTACACGATCACGTACAGCGATTCTTCCACTCGTTTTTCGCTCTGGCTTGGAAGTTAGAGTTTCAGGAATCGGGTGTGTATTGTGATTTTTGTGACCCCTGTTTCTTCTCAGAAACAGTTATTTATACAAAGGAAAAGGGGGGGGAATTCGAACTAAGTAACTGCCTAACAATTTGAAAATAGGTAACTGCTCCTACTTTCGGCCAAGTAACCGCTCCTACTTTCGACCAAAACCGCTCTATCACGCTTCGACCAACTGCTAGTCTTCAACGCATAACTGCTCGTTTTCTGTCTGTCGAAAGCCTGTGTCGATTTTCCTCTCTCTTGCTTTTGCTTCCCTGGAAACTTGTCGAGTTTACCTTGCGCACGACCATTTTCTTTGTCGAAATAATATGGTCTTTGTGAAATAAATATAAACCAAGCCATGTTGACCATCTTCAACGAAGCCTGTCGAAATTACAGGCTAACAATTTTATAATCTCCTTATTAATTTATAGCTATAATTTAATTTCAATCCACAATTATTTGACTATATATTTTACAAACCAACATCATTGGTCCACTGGCATAAGCTACCCTGGGACACGGGGTCGACTTAGTGCTCCCGAGTTTGATTCCTGCAGTAGACAAAAAACTGTTGTCTTGAATGATTGGTTTATTAAAGAGGTTTTCCCCTTCCGATTTTACTTTAATTTTGCTAACTAAAAATTAGTCAACCCCGTGCGTAGCACGGGTCAGGCGGCTAGTATTATATAAATCATAACGGTGATGCAAATATAAACACATGCAACTTAACTTTAAATAGTTTGACTTCACAATTCACACACTTTTTATCGTATAATTAGTTTTTTCTTTTAAATAGTTATATTTATTTTGTTTTATACTGAGATGAATTTGTGATAAATTATAGTGTATTATATTACCGTTAAAAATGTGAGAGAAATAATTGACTATTTTATCTTAAACAAATATGTTACTGTCTATGATTAGAGTTTTAAATAGAGGGTAAAAATAGAAAGAATTTAAGAAAACCAAAAATATCTAAGTAAAAAACTATTTCTTTTTTATATAATGGTGTATAGATATGTGGCAGCATACAAATAATTTTTAACTATGTACTTTGTCCTGTTTCAAAAAGATGACGTGTCCTGTTTAAATGAATAGCCTCCTGGGAATTCACACAAAAAAAGTAAATCAATAATATAGGCAACATTTCATCAGAAAGTAGTAGATCAATAATATATAAGTGTTGTGTCAAAAAAAATTATATAGGTGAAAAATTATTATCAAACACATCCTTTAAATATTTATATTATCTACATATATATTATTTGAAATTTGGTTAGTAAAAGTTTGCAATTTCATTGTTACAAATTGTCTCCTATCAATATATCTTATAGTAGTAATACAATTTTTTTTTTGATATTTTGTTTTTAATCATTGTTCTAATTATGCAACCAATCTAAATGTATTTTGCAGTTGGCTCTCGTGGGAAGTGATGCATCCCAATCCGGAGAAGATTATTGGCGTGCTGTTTGGCCTAAGACTCTCTCGGATCTGCTAATGCCTTGTTAGTAATTATTCCTACGACACTCTACATGAGTTTTGTATAAATTTCTAGTAATTTTGGTGTTAAATAAAGGTTTAAATACTTGTCACCCCCTGCAAATGTTGCCATTATCCATTTACCTCCCTGCAAAAAAAAAAAGTTCAAAAAACACCTTGCAAAATATAATATTATCCAGTTACTCCCCTACAAATGTTGCCACTATCCATTTACCCCCCCAGTTTGAGGGGGTAACTGGATAATTTTATATTTTGCAGGGTGTTTTTTTGAAGCTGAGATGACGAGAGGGATGAACTCGTTTGGTTCGCCTAACAGATAGTCTTCGTCGGAGAAGAAAAGAGGCTTCCTGGATGAAGTCGAGGTCGAGGACGACTCCCCACCCAAAGTCAGCCTCGTCCACAAAGCGTGATTGAAGTTGTGCCTAGGCCAAACAAGACTCCAGAAGGGCACGTTTAGGAACTCCCCGCCGAGGAGGCCCGCTCTGCGCCACTCCTCTCACACCTCAGCCGGTTGCTGAGGTCGTTCAAGTTCCAGTCCAAGTAGTGAACCAGATATCGACGAAGCTGGGATATCACGCAACAGGAACTACGCCTGACCCAGATGGGAGAAGAGGTTGCGGCCGTTCGAGCTAACACAGATGCAGCCTCGGCCTGACCTCTCGACAAATATCTCGTTTAGCAAACAGTTGTCTCTAAGCGTCATCGCTCCCCACCTTGAAGGAAAATCACCTACAAACATCACGTCCACAAGTCTCCTCCTCAAAGGACAATTCGACGCAAGGGCTCTCACTCTCCACCGACTTCCCTAAGCTCCAACCCTCGTCAAAGCTCTTCTTACGGGTCCTTGTCATCTCGCAGCCCATCTCCTCACCAAAAACGTTCTCCCTGCAGGAAGATCCGCTCTCCCCACCGGGGCCATTCCGGGCGACCCCGATGAGCCCCTTTCATTCGGGAGATCGCCGAATGCAAAGTGCCCAAGTTCTTGGAGAAACCTCCACAATTGAAGATCCTTGGAGAAACCCCTTACGCATTATTATACAATTTTGAGGGTTTTGTGGCCTAGCCTCCATGAAAGCTTAAAGCCCTATATCAGTCTATTGATGAAGGGTGTTGCTGTAAGGATTTTGAGGTTTAGTGCTTAATGTTTATTTCGTTTTATGGTTTTAATTATTTCTCTATCAATTTCATCTATGTAATTCTTGCTGCAAATTCGGCTTGTGTTTTGCTTAATTACTCAAACTTAGTGATTTGCTTATGTGATTCGTTTTATGATTTAGTTTTGCTTAATTACTTAATCATGATTCTGTTTTGCAACTTTCATTATTCAAACTATTTTATCACTTGTTTAATCTGGTTTGGATAGAAATTGATAGAGTCTATGACGCTTGTTTATAGGATTGATAGAATTGAGTTATGACGTTAGTTGTGTTACTAGCACTTGATCACTATTATGATTTATTAAACACACTGTTTTGACGCTTGCTTTAAAACAGTGTGAATTCGTATGAACTAACTAACACTTGTTTAGTTAGTTTATGATCAATCAAGAATTATCAAACCTTGCACGAATCTTTATTTTAGAACTGATGAGAAATTCAAGAAACTCACCTGAAATTAATGGATCGATTGTCTATCCTTAATTGATTTCGTTCTTGATTATGGTATTCTTTAGTTTTTGAGGTCCTTGTGAGACGACCAATGTTAACTTCTTTATACTACATTTTATATCTTTTTAATTATTTTAACCCACGTACGACCGCTGATCAAAGCACATAAGCGGCATCTTCTCATGGAACTAATGCATGCGTGTGGAAGGAGGAGGTGTGTTATACCCCAATTTTGTCCGCCCTTTTATTATGATCACAATTTTTGTTTTAGTTTGTATATATATTTTGAGCATGACTGTAAATTAGGTAGTTTGCAAATCTCGGTCGAGTAACATGTGTCAATGTTACGCAAGTTTGTTTTTGGACCTAATTTAACAATTTGGTAATAATCGGGCCTGACGTTCATGTTTGGACGATGTTAGCGTTTGCGATTGGGCCTCAGTTGTTATTCTTGGGTTTGGCCCAATTTCAATTTTGTTTTCTTGCTTTCTTTTAATCAAAAGGCCATAAAAAAATCACAAATAATAATAAAGTCAAGATTTAAAAAATAATATTTTTAATTATCAAAAGATGTCCAAAAAATAATCATTAATTAAAAAACGAAAATAAATAAATAAAATTACAAAAAAATACAAAAACGAAAATAAATAAATAAAATAGGCAGGAGCACCTTCTCCGGGCTTCTTTGGGCCTATTCTTGCTCACTAAGCAAGTTCGATACCTGAAACGGAAACGAAATCGTTAGTCATAAATTCTCGATTGCGTTTCTTACCTATATAACTAGAGCGATTTCACAAAGAAAAGGGGGGACGAAAATTAGAAAAAATACATGAGAAAATGATTAGGGTTTTGCGCTAAAACCCTAATCACAAAGCACCAAGAGGTCAGAAATAGAAGCAGTCAGCGAGCAAACAAAAGGAGTCGATCAGAGGCTGGAGAAGAGGTTAGTGTCCACGTTTTTTTGTGTTAAATCAAATGTAGCCAGTTTAAGTTTTGCTGTATGTAAATAGATTCTAAATTAGTACTGTATGTATGAGTTAAAAAAAAATCAAAACAGTATTGTATAGTCATTTTTTTGGTTTTGCTGTCTGTGAATAGTTTTTTTTAAATTAGTATTGTACATATGAGTTGAAATTATGAACAAATTAGGTTTTGAAATTAGTATTGTATGAAACATAGTTTATTTGAAAAGATTAGAGAAGAAAGAATCAGAATTTTTTTTATTTTACAAAAAAAACATAATCAGAATTAAGAGTAGAAGAGAGAAGAGAAAAGAAGAAAAAATGCATATATGCGTACTTGTAGCTCCGGCCACCGTAGACGGTGGTCGTTGGCCCTTCCACGCCGTCATTCGTCCCTACTAGCCGTGAACAGCCAGTCGCCGTTGCCACCATCGTCCCCGCCGGCCAAGGAACGGCCGGCAGTCGTCGACGCTCCCCTCACAGTCACCAACAGGCACCGTTTCCCCCCAAAACGCCGTCCGTCGCCTTCACCGAAGCCATTGCCGTCGCGTCGTCGTCCCCGTCATCTCACCGGCATTCACTTCCCCATTTCCCTTCCTCTTCTTCGTTCCTTTCTCTCTCCCATTCTCCCTCTTTCTCTTTCTCTCTTTCTTTCTCTTTCTCTCTCTCTCTCTCCCTCAAGCATGGCGAAAATTTTGCCACTTTCTCTCTCTTCAAGAGATGATGGTGCGGCGCTGAGAAGTTGAGGCAGAATTAGGGTTCTCCTTTGTGAAGTTCCCTTGTATATCACTTTATTATATCATGCTCATTTCTATTTTTATTTTTAAAACAGATCACTTCTTGCACCCCCATTTTAATAATTTAATTCCCCCTGAAAGCCCAGAAATTGTGGGCTGATATATTGAACTGGGCTGCTTTATGCACCCCCTGTTAATAATACAACCCCTGCAGTTAATTGCACCCCCAGATTTTACTTCGCAAACCCCCTGTTTTAAGCCCAGATTGCGCTGCCTGATGCCCAAACAACAAATAAAACAATACTGAGTTGGGCTCGCTAACTGTACCCCCTCCTCTTCTAAATATAACCCCCCTGTAACTAGTCGCACACCCTTTTTTACTTCCACAACCCCTTTTCGTTTTTACTTATTTATTTTCCAAAAAACTATTAAAAATACATAAATAAATTCTTTAATTTCTAAAAAATATAAATAGGGGATTAAGTCGACTGTACAGTCGGGTTAGTCTCATTTTTGGGACCACTAATGAACCGTGACGGATCAGGTCCTAAAATCCCTATTCAAAGTAAACAATTTCAAAATAAAAAACACAAACACAAAACATTTTTCTCCAACAAAAACAAGTTTCCAAAAAAGGGGATTAAGGACAAATGAACTGATCACTCAAGAGTCCTAAAATCCCTAATTAAAAAACATCAAACAAACAAATATTTTCTACCAAGAACTACGTAGCCTTTGATTCTCTACCCAGAGATACGTAGGAGCATATGGGAGCCCACCTCTGTCAAGTGCATTAATAAAAAACCTTTTTTTCTCTTTTTTCGCAATAATTCCTTCCTTATATAGTTCACAAAAAAGTAATAAATGATTTTATTAAGTTCTATTTCTTTCAAATCAAAATAAAAGGGTTAAAATTAAATATTTTCAAAATTAACTTTCTCTCCTACAACTAATTAGCGGGTAACCTTCCTTAGGAAGGATGCCGTGGGGTGCTAATACCTTCCCAATGCATAACCGACTCCCGAACCCTAACCTGGTCTTAAGGACCCTTATCCATTTCAAAGGGATTTTCCAATATTTGCCCTTAAACTAAAATTTGGTGGCGGCTTCATTTTTTGAACCTTCGAGGAATTTTTTCCCGAATTTTTCGGTCGCTACAAGGTGTTATCTCTTTTTAGGTTGCATAATCGATCTCATGAATTAAAATGGCGAATCATGTAAGCAATCTTTCGTGAAACTAGATCATGCACTTGGAAGTAGTAGGTGTAATCACCTTTGGTAATTACTTCACTTTGAAGGAATTCTAAATAAATGAAGAAAAATGTCAACATATGTATCATGACTTAATTTCCACATGGAGACATGAGAAAACAACAACAAAAATACACTAATCCTATTTTGCTTCTTCAAACACATAAACCAGCAAGTAAGACAGGTCATAAACTTTATTACTTTCATGCTTACTAATGCATAAAATATAAATTTTTATTAAAAATATCTAGAATCCATGGTTCAACATTTCTATGGTTTGACACATCATATAAAAAAGAAACACTAATCAATTGAGGGGTGTTTTGGAGATAATTTCGGAAGCCATTTTGATGAAGTTTTCAGGAAACACCTCAAATGAGGATAATTCCAGAAGCCATGGCTTCCGGAATTATCCTCCTTTGAGGTATTTCCGGAAAGTTTTTTAAAAAATCAGTTTTAACTTAAATTTTGGTAAAAAAGTGAGGGGTATTTTGGGGATAAAATGTAAAATGGGGGTATAAGGGGGAAGAGGGGGTACGAAAAAAACCCAAAATATTATATGTTGTCATAATAATTATCTTTATATTTTACTTTTAAGTTTTGTTGGAGAAACGTTAGATAGTATTGTTAAATATATCATGAACGTCTTTACTTTTATAAATGATTATTTTTTCTTTTGGGTCTCAATGGGAAACATTTACACGTTACTAGTATATATACTTTTGTATTATGACTTTATAAATATCTTTACTCCTTTTAATTTAATATTTTATTTTTTTATAAATCATTGTTTTGCTTGAGTCCCAACGAGAAAATACTAAATGTTGTCAAAATAATTATTTTTCATATTTTATTTTGGAATTTCATCGAGTAAACATTAAATATTGTTGGTATCATTTTATTACTTTTAGTTTACTATGGTGGAACGTTACACGTTGTCAAAATAATCATTTTTTATATTTTATCTTCATGAATACGTTTAATTTTGTTAAATAATTATTTTGTTTTTTTGATAAACAATTATTTTGTTTTTGAGTCAAGATGAGAAAACATTGGATATTTTCGGAATAATCATTTTTTATATTCTACATTTGAATTATAAAAGGGAAACATGACAAGTTGTTGATAAAGTTTCATTACTAGTAAGATGTTATAAAATCTTTGATTGTATTTTAAAAAAATAGTATAAAGATATTGTCTAAAAGCGTATAAACTAGTTTTACTATTCAAATCTATTTTTTGAATATCAGGTACTATTTTTATTTGTTATCTAATAATTAAATTGTTTAAATATTAAAATTTGAATGATAGATAATTAATTTACAAATATCATCTACAATTTGAAGTTAATAACCATACTACTAATTTTATTTTAGACTATTTTACAAAAATAGCCGGACGCTAATCATGCTCATGTGCGGGTATTTGCTAATAATTAAACAAAGCAATGTGAATTTTAGGAATCATAAAGCAAATCCCTCGCATTCTACAAAACGTCGAACCTCTACACGTTACCTATGTGGAAATAGATTCTCTAACTGGATGGCGGTAAAAAAATGAAAGAGAAAATAAGAGATCAAAGAGAAGGACACATTACCTTTAGGTTATTTTAGACAGAAAAGTGGAGAGAAAATGTAAAAAATCTGGAGAAAGAATATGAGAGAAAAAATAAGAGATAAAAGAGACGGAGACAAAAACAGTTTTTTTCCATTCTTAAGAGAGTCCATACCCCAAGAGAGTCCATACCCCTATCGGTGCATAATACATTTGCCAAATGGCATGCATGCACAGCCTTACCATTTTTTTAGTATTTTAAATACAAAACAATGACGAGGGATGAAATAATTAGCCGACGAAGCTAAAAAACAAACAAAATGTCATAGTATATTATATTATTATAGACATTTAATTTTTTTTTGACACAATTTATAGACATTTAATTGACAATGACGTAATTCAAACTCCCACAAAACTATAGAGTTTGGTCTCATCGTATCATGCTCCTAAGGATAGGCATGTTAAAATGGCACCATGCGTTGTACATATGTGTGGTTAATGTACAAAACCAGCCATAACAGACATTAATTAATCTATAAAAATACAAAGGAAAATGTCTCTCAGGGCTCATTTTCCTATGTGTCGCTCATACAAACATTTCAGCAAAATATCATTAATGTGAATCCTAATTGGCAAAGAATTAACGTATGAAAAATCAATTATGCCCAAAGTAAATCAAAGTCGAATGATTTGGAAGGTATCTTAAAAAGAATAACTGTCAAATGATTTCACCAAAACATTCTTTCAAATATCAATTCAATTCAATCAATAGATATGGTTAAACCAGCGTGGACCATTTAACACAATGGAATATTAAATAATTTTGTTGGATGATTTATGTCACGAGCTGTAACAACAAATTTGTTTGGTCAAATATTCAAACAATAACAGTGAAAAATGAATTTAATTTGTAGTCTCTCCTCATCAATTGCTATTATATACGGTATAATATTTTTGTTTCAAACCCATCAATTGCATTCACGACATAAATGGGAAAGTAAAAACATGTGTTATTTATATCTTACTTACCCACATACTGTAGTTTTTGAAAATTAAAAATAGTATGATTTAATAATTAATCAATTATTTAATTGCAAGTTGGTAAATATTAAGTAAATTAAAAAGCGGCATTGAATAATTTACTATCCCATTATTCATTGTGTTTGTGCAAATAGGTTAATTATTTTATTATTATTAGTAATTTACTTTAATATATTAATATGCAAGGGACTAAGTATTAAGTTATATTTTTAAAACGAATTTACTGTTTTGCCCAATAATTTTTAAATATGATGTTACTTTCCTATTTTTAATGGTTTTATAAATGAATTTACTTGAGTCAAGTTCAATTTTATTTCCAGTAATTTTAAATTACCATAGCCAACTAATATTTTAAAATAAAACCACCGAATCAAGAATTTCTTAATTTCACTTAAACGCAATCAGACACCTGAGAGTGAACATTAACTCAAATTGTCCACCAATCAATAATCAGCAATTTCGATATACAAAAAATTTCAAATCTCAAAATAAAAATTAAACCGCTTTTTTTAGGAATTTCTTAATATCATTTAAAATGAAACCACTAATTCATGGTTTTCTTAACTTCACAACATAATCAGACACATATTAATTAACATTAACACAAATTGTCCACCAATCACTAATTTCGAATTTTCAAGTTTTCAAACCTCAAAATATAGAAATTAGGCGCCATTAGACACTAAGTACACATAAAAAAATACTATATAAAGCCCCTTTGGTTCTGCACAAAACACAAACGAGTAAAAGACAAAAAGTAGTATAAACATATAGTCTTCCTGCTAAATTTATCAACAATGGCAGCAACAAACACTTCTCTTGAGAATATTAAGCTTACACATGTGAATTCTGTTGTTGTTAGAGTTATACGCATGTGGAGTGTAGCTGATTTGCTAGACGGATAAACCCTTTCTCTTTGAAACTTGTGCTTATGGACAGATCTGTGTGTTTCTATTTGTTACCTCGATTTTATATAAAGTTGTTCCTTATTTTAATTTAATAAGCATATTCTAACATATATATTTCTTCTTTTCTGCCAAAAATAGGGAGATAGAATTGCTGCAACTGTTAAGAAACAGTTGATCTATTAATTTCAGAGATATCTACAGGAAGGAGTTGTCTACAAGATATTTAATTTTTTTGTTCGCACAAATTTTGGTGCTTTATCTCGCTGCAAGACATCAGTACAAGATAAATTTTCAGTACAACACTGTTGTGCAACGTGATAATGGCATCCAAATCCCCCAAATGATTTATCAATTTACCAACCCATTTGTTATCTTTCAGAGTGGTTATGACACTGACTGACTTTTTGGTTGGTGCCTAGAAATCACTATCCTATAGTTTCATATTTTTTCAGATGTTATAACATCTAATACCTAATGTTTTAATAAGTTTCATATTTTCATATTTTTTCAGAATGCGGCATTTGTGGTGGTCACCAAAGTGGACAGCATAGTTACTGATACCACCTGGTGGTATAGTGCATGTAACGTGTGTTAGAGAAAGGTATATCCTGGTGGTACTGTGAGAACTATGTTCGCCTCTTCTGCTGCATACACCAAGATATCGCATAAATCTGCGTGTTATAGATGCGACAGACTCTGCAGTTTTCACATTGTTTGATGGAGATGCAAGCCAACTGCTTGCAGGACATGTGTTGACCTTCTTCAGGGCATGAATCGGGTATAATTCATAGTGCTTATTGATTTATTTTTTGAAACCCTTTCTCTCTTGAACTTGTGCTTTTGGACAGACTCTGCGGCTTTCGCATTTTCTTCTGTTTTTTATTTTAGGTGACTGTTAATGGGTCTGTCCCAGCTGAGTATGTTCAGTTGGTTGGGCGTGAATTGTTGTTCAATGTTGAGGTCAATCCACAGAGGAATGCTAGGTATGAACGAACATGCATTTAGTGTTCACAAGTTTACGAACGTCAGTGATGTCATAGATAAGTTCAAGAAATAGAGTGGTATTGAGGTAGGTCCATATACAAATACTATGTTAAGTATTGCTATAATTTATAAAATTTATAAATGCGCTTAAATCACACGAGAATATTGAATGATGATCTCTGTTAATGTAGGCTATAGCTTCAGCTGATCCAGCTGCTGCTGAGGTTGAAAATGGGGGGTTAATCAGGTGGTTTAAAATTAAAACTTTTTTTATGACAACTTATATGATGGCCATGTTATAATTCAGTTCATTTTTCTGGATTGGCATAGCTCTAATGTATTAACTAACAGGATTTGATGGAGAGGTTTGTTGAGGCTGTTGACAATATTGCCAAGGATAACATTTTTCTTCCAGTAGACAATGATGATTGTGTTGTGATGAAGAGGCCATTCGAAGCAATGGAGACAGGCCAAGATTCAGGAATAAATAGTCTCCCACCTAAAGTTCCTAGGAAGATCATCAAGGTTGAGAAAGATTGATCTCTTCAGGACAAAATGTAGTTCCTATATTTCCTCAGATTTGAGTTATATTTACTTTGGTATTTGAATTCAGTCATGACAATGTTAAGTCTTTAATAGTGTATGGGAGTCTACTAAATTGGAATTTCCTATTAGAGTCTGTCTCTGCAGTTTTGCTGAAAGGAAAACAAGAAACTTTGTTCAAAAATTATATATTGTATAAAATGATTATAACGACCTACGAAATAATCTTTGTTCAAAAATTATATATTGTATATATATATATATATATAATATTTCGTTAATTACAATAAATAAGAATTTACTTCTTAAAATTTTTATTTTTATTTTTCTAAAAAAAAATAGTTGTCCAAGGTTGTACTAACTAATAGTTTTTATACTAAGTAGGTCAATTAATAGGAAATAAAATACTTCGTGTATAAAAACTATAGAATTATTTTCACCCAAAAAAAAACACTACGATATAACTATTTATTTTTATGTTATATTTAAATTTAATATCAACCATTTTTAATTATACTATTTTAGTTTCATTGAATACTATAATTTGCGTATATTTTTTTTACCAAACTATAATTTGCGTATTAAATACAATACATTAGTTACAGTTATAATTATAAGATTTTAATAAGCACAAACCATACCGTTGTCTTTTTCCAAGAAACATCTCATATATAAAAACTAACGAACAAGCTATACCAATAAAAAAGCTATTGACTATTTTTTGTGGTTATGGCATTATAATAAAAGTATATTCACTTTTATAAAAGTTTTATATTTATTCAATATTATGTTCTAAAATATCAACGGATCAAAGTGATTCTCGTGCATCGCACGGATTACATACTAGTTTTTACAAAGGAAAATGATGCTTTTCAAGAAAAGTTTTCATGAAAATAGAAAGAAGTGGATATGTTCCGTGAGTAATTACGACAATGATAAGATGTAACTAACCACAAAATGTGTATGACAATGGTTAGATGCTACTAATCACAGATATGCATAACTGTGGTTAGAGGTCACTAACCACAAATGTGCATAGCAATTGTTAGTGGCCACTAACCACAGATATGCACAACTGTGGTTAGTGGCCACTACCCATAGTTTTGTATAATATGGTTAAGTGGCTACTAACCATCCATTAATAAAAAAACATTTTTATTTATTAATTTTTTATATTTATAAATATATATTATATGTAAATATATAAATATATATGTGGTGGTTGCAGGCAGTGGCAGCCGGCGGGAAGCTCCGCCGACGGAGCTCCGGCGACGGTGCGACGGTCGCCGACGGAACTCCGGCGACCGATGATTTCGGCCGGCGGTAGTGGTGGTGCTATTTATTTTAATTTATATATATTTATTTATATATATATATATATATATATATATATATATATTTACTTTTATATATATTAAAATAAATAGTGTGAGTGGGGAAATTACTAATCTATCCTTTTAGTATTTGTTACTAAGCTTTGGCTTAGTATCCTAAATCAGACTCTTAAAGAGTACTCGCAATAAGTTAAGTATCTCACACAGATATTGACATTACCCACATTTTATGACCTCATTATGTCAATAGCTATAATTACCCGCATTTTTATTAATTTGGTTAGTATAATGAATGAATAATTAGAAAAAAAATTAGGTGCACAAATTGTGATATAAAAAAATTTCATCTTTTTTAAAGGGGGTATTTGTGTCTTGTAAATAAAACATGGGGATGTGAGTGAAACTTTCTCAACAAATAAAAGAGGTGAGTGTTCATCTTAAAATTAGATGTGGTCTCTATATATTAATTAGTCATAACTTAAGAGAGGTGAATGTCATTTCCCCTAATTTTAATAGTGTAGCTTGTTTCTTATCTTCATCTTTTCCTTAACAATAGAATTAACATCCTTTTCTTCCTCTCTTCTTAGCAGTAGAATTAGCACCCTAACACTGTAGTAGCTAGAAAGTATATATTTTTTTGTTTGCTACATATTATAGCATCTAGACATGATAAACATCAACAAGAATTAGGTCTTGGGTTCGATTTCAGCTTTAGGCATACAGCAGTGTTACATCTCTTGAGGGAGAGCTTTGTTGCCCACTGTGGTCCTACCTGACTCGAGAGATTAGTCTTAGCAATTGCACGCTGAGGATACCCGATTTATACAAAAAAAAATATCAACAAGAATTAATCCAAGCGATAACTGAATTTAGATCTCACTCCAAAATCTCAAGGTTAAATCTTGAATGAGGCAAAAAAAGATATTGAAAAGTGAGAGCTACACAAACCGATAAATCAGATACACGTATTCAAATAAATTCTCCGACATAGATTAATCTCCAATAAAATTTGTAGATACATGTTAAAAAATCTAGACAGGATAAACAATGTAATCGATCTAAATTCAAGAAAAAGATGCACATGATGTTTTATTTTTTTTTGATAAGCAAGATGCACATCGTAAAGCGAATCTCTCGCATGCTGCAAAAACGTCGAGAAATTAAGGTGCAAGTAGGTGCTATATGCAAGTTACGTCTATCAAGTGTATAATATTTTATCACATCATACTATTTTTACAATAAAGTGATTCAAACTCTCACGCAACACAACAAAGGAGTTTGGTTTCATCCTATCACGCTCCTAAGGATAGGCATTGAAAAATAGCCACCATTTTCATCAATACAAAAATTAGTTTTTGTACTCATGCTAGTAGACGATGAAGGTTGCTTACTTCATCACGAGTATGGTGTCCTTTTATAATAAATTATTCTTATTAAGGGCTGCTAAGGATAGGCGTTGAAAACTCTTACGGATCTGATCCTTTGATTGCTTGACCGCTGTTTCAAGGTATCAGACCTCGTATGCTCTTCTGGTCGTGCTCCGAACTCTGCTTCAGGGGGCGGGTGTACCTGTGAAGACACTCCAACGCCCAAGTCAGGAGCGAACGAGCAGAATACAGATTTGATTCAATAGTGTGTATCTGACAACTGACGTAATGAACGCTTATATAGCGTGCGCGATTCGCGCCTGGCCGTTGGATGACTGTACGGATTCATCAGAGCCGTTGATCCAGCGTTTTCACTCTCTTGTCCATTCTCGTTGGGTCGTTTGTCATTTTTAATAGCTATAATGGGCTTCGGCCCACTCCAGAACAGTTGCCCCCAAGCCAAGATCGTGCTTGGGACGGGCGTAGGCTTGAATCCTGTGCGCTCTGTTGCCCCCGAGGGCTTTATACCGGTCGTGGAAACGAACCGACGCCTCCTGACCGTACCGATGTTCGCTCTTTTTGAGACACGGGGTTGTTTGGTCGATCGTTTCGAAATAGTGATAAATCCTGCTCCGATTGTATGACACATGGCACTTTCCACGAAGCAACGTTTCACGTCCTTTCATGGATCATTAATGGTGCCTCGAAATTCGAAAAGGCGGCGCCTGGTTATGATGATGGTTCAGTTTTCAAGACGCGTGCAAGTGAAAGGTCACGATGTTTCGCTTGCTTGCTCCCTAAACCTTATAAATATGCTGCCCCTCCTCTCCTCATTCTTCACTTTTTATCCTGAAGCTCCGAAAGCGGTCATACTTTTGCTCTTAAGACGGACAACAGTTTACTGCTCTATTCTGGCAAGGTGCTCGCCAGCGCACGGCTTCCAACTCAGGCGATCTCATTCGTCCGGTCGTTTGATTTTACTCATCAAGGAGTGTACTACCTTGAGACCGAACTTTTCTCCTACTCCAGGTATACATTTTTTGCTCGTTTTTTCTTTAGTTCGTTTTATTCTTCGTTGCGTAGAGCGAGGAGGGGGTGTCAGGCTCAGGGTCGACCTTGTCGCCCCCTTCTGCAAATCATCATTTAGGGTGAGCCGAACTTCCCTCTCCTTGCAGGGTAAGGCAGTGGCGCGAACAAAGATGACTGCGAGGATTTCCGGCCGTCAATCTGCAAAGATGGCTGAGTGCGCTGCTCGCTCTGGAGATACTAGTGCGAGCGGGCTTCCGTCCGAGACTTTCTCTTCCACCGATCTATCTACTTTGTCATCGTCTGGTCGCTCGTCGAACACTGTCGACACCGTTCAATCTCTTCGAATGAACCCCGCGCCTCCTCCCGTTCCGACCAATGAGATGCTGCCTGAAGAGCACGACTGGAGGGGTAGGCTTGATGATGACCGCTCTTGGATCTCTTCCGCTATAACCAACGAGCGTTCGATTTTTCCACCAGGTGATGAGATGTTGTCCCTTTTTACTAAGCTAATTGGCTATGGTGACCAGAAATGGCTAGCTGAGGGTGTCCCGGCTCACGAGCATGGTGCCATGATCCCGACCTCTCTAAAATTTATCATGTACACCAATGTTCCCCGAGATTTGAGGGTGCGACCTCCCTTCACTTTCTTCCTGAGGCGCGTGCTAAGAACTCTTGGGGTCGCCCCCTCTCAACTTCATTTCAACGCTTGGGCGCTCGTTAAATCCTTCGAGATAATAATGGCCGCTCTTGACTGGGAAGTCAATTGCCGTCTTTTCTTCTCCCTATTCGATGTTAGTCGTACCGTGGAGATGAAGAGTGAACCCAGGAGATGGGAACAAGTTTCTTTGAAGGGGCGAAAGGGCACGATCAGACTCTTCAAGCCTTTCTGCGAATCGGCCAAACCTTGGAGGCATGCTTTCCTCTGGGTCGTTCCAGTCAATGATCGGGCTAAGGAGATGGTGGGAACTGCGGATGCTGGAGGTCGTATCACTTCGATGAAATTCCCCCTGGGTTGGTCGCACTCACATTATGATCGGGACACCATTCACTATAGGCATCAGAGGAGGCTGAGCGAATACGATATTGAGAGCGTCTTGATGCTAGAGACCTTGGTTACTTGGCTGCCCGGAGGGGTTATTCCTTGCAATAAATTCGCTTGTCTTAGGACATCTGAGCAAGCTGAAAATAAACTTGGTGTGCTTTTACTTCTTCTTTTGTTTGTTAGCTTTGATCGTTTCTACTTCGTCTTGCTTCTAACCCTTTTCTCTTTTCAGCTGAAATGTCGGGCATAGGTTTTGAAGCTCTTTTGGCTAAGACAAAGTCAAGGAAGCAGAAGAAGGTGACCTTTGCTTCCCCCTCTCAACCTCTCCAACCTGGGGGCGACCATAGAACGCCCGTCCGTGAACAGGGTACGAGCTCCGCTTCTAAGAAGAGAGATCGGACTCCGAATTCCGTGGACCCCGCTGTGATCGACCTTGATCCTCCCCAAAAAAGAAGAGAAATACCGAGGAGATCATCCTTAGATTTGGACGATCTTAAGGACAGTGATTTTGATCGCCTTCGGGCAGACCCTCTATTGTTCGTTGCGAAAATTGCCCAGGCAGCTTCTCAAAAGCTTGCCTGCTATAAATCTGAGGAAGCTAGCCATCAAGCAGGTATGCGCTTACTCCATAGAAACTTATGGTTGGAGGGTGATCTCTTGGATAAAACTGACAAGTATAAGTCCGCTCTTGGTCATATTACAGATTTGCGGGCAGAACTCGAGAGTACCAAGAAGAAGCTTGAGGATGCTGAGGTCTCCCTCCAACCGACGAAGAACGCACTTGGCTTGGTCACTGCTGAACGTGATGCGGCCATAACAGCCAAGGTAGACGCTGAAGTCAAACTTGCCACCGCTGCTGCCAGTTTGACCGAACAATCTGCCAAGGTGAATCAGCTGGAGGAGCAGGTGGCCGGTCTGACGGAAACCTTGAAAATCGTTGGGGACGAGCGGGATCAGGCCAAGGGCGAGCTAGAGACCTTGGAGGACATGACGATTTCAATCGCCAAAGGGCGCTTTGACGAGGCTGTTGCTCAGATCCAGTTTTGCTATCCCTCTCTGGAGATCAACCCTGAGATCGTGAGCAACGATCATTTCTTGAGGAACGGCCAAATCGTTCGTCTTGAGGAGAAAGACGAGCATGGGAACGTTATCCAAGAAGAAATGGTCGTCTATCGCCGTTCTGAGTGACTCGCCCTTTCTTTTTGTTTTCTCAACAAGTGTACTGTTTTCTTGTAATCTTTTTAGCCCGGTTTTCTCCGGGTAGACTTTAATGTTAACTATCTTCTCTTTACTTTTTCTAAGTTGATTTTCTTTGCTCGCGGCCTTCGGGCTTTATTACACTGTTTCAGCCCTCGTTGGGCCGATCTTCATAGGGATCCCTGTAAACAGCTTACCAAGTTTCTACTTGAGATTTAGCTCGTTTACAGGGCGTGTTCGTACTTAAGATCGCTTAAGTTTCCTCCTAAGCAGTTTATCAAACTCGGTTTGAACTTAACTCACTTAAAGAGGTAATTGGTTATTGGGTCGATCAACAAATTTTAAAAGAGAATCAAATTAAGAAATACCTCGCCATTTACATGACGGGAGAGCGGGCCTCGATAAAAAACCCCGTAGGGAAAAAGAGTGTCCCGCTCGTTTGATTTTTATTTATTGTTCAAGCAATAACATGACGTTTTTACAAACTATCAAGTGAAATATCTTCTAAGATTTGCTGCATTCCAAGTATTTGGGATGATGCCTCCATCTACATTCTGCAAGATGTACGCCCCTTTGCCCGTCTTGGCCGCCACTTGGTAAGGACCTTCCCAATTCGGGGCAAGCTTTCCTTGACTAGCATTTCTTCGGCCAATATCTGCCCTTCTTAGGACGAGCTGCCCTTTTTCGAAGGCTCTAGGAACGACCTTGGCGTTGTGTCTTGTGGCCATCGCTTGTTTTACTAACGCTTCCCTGAGGGCAACCTTACTCCGCAGCTCTTCCAATAGATCGAGCTCTTCTCTGGTCGCCTGTTCGTTTTCTGGCGGCGTCATAGGATTGCTCGTTCTCCAGCTTAGTTCTCCCATTTCGACTGTGGGGTTGTTCTGTACGCCCACAATACTGAGGGGAGCTCCTCTGCCCACTTCCCTTTAGCTTCATCTAGTCTTCTTTTGAGGCCCCTCAGGATGACTCTGTTGGCTGCTTCTGCCTGCCCGTTCGTTTGCAGGTGTTCGACCGACGTAAAGCGCTGTTTTACACCTAGTTCCGCCAAGGCTTCTTGAAAGTTTCGGTCGGTGAACTGTGTGCCTTTGTCAGAGATGACGACCTCGGGGATCCCAAACCGCACCAAGATGTTCTTTCTGACGAACTTGAGGCAATTCCTTGAAGTGATCGTAGCTAATGGCTCGGCTTCGATCCACTTGGTGAAGTAGTCAATCGCGACGATCAGAAACTTCAGCTGACCAGGTGCGAGTGAGAACGGTCCTAGCAAGTCGATACCCCACCATGCGAATGGCCATGGGGCGGTCAAACTGTTGAGCTCGGTTGGAGGTGCAATGTGAACGTCGGCGTGCCTCTGGCACTTGTCACATTTCTTCACTAGGTCTCTTGCGTCCGCATCCATGGTCGGCCAATAATAGCCCGCCCTTAATGCCTCTTTTGCCAGCGCTCGTGAACCCATATGATTCCCACAGATGCCTTCGTGGATCTCCTTTAGTACGTAGTATGCTTCTGTTGGAAGTAGGCACTTGAGCAAGGGCATAGTGAATCCCCTTCTATAGAGCTGCTCATTTATGATCGAGTAGGATGTTGCCCGTTTTCGAACGAGCGCAGCTTCTTTAGGGTCCATAGGTTCTTCCCCATTCTTTAGGGTCCATAGGGTCCATAGGTTCGGGCTGAGTCAATTTCATAGACCTCTGCTCCCAGCGTGGCCTCCAATCTTACGCTTGGTTGAGATAGAACTTTTTGTATCACACTTCTGTGGTTGCCAGGGTTTTTCGTACTTGCGAGCTTGGATAAGATGTCCGCCCTAGCGTTCTCTGCTCTAGGGACGTGCCTGACTTCGGCGTATTCGAACCTCTGCATCAACTCCTTGACCTTTGCGAGGTATCTCTGGAGGATCCCGTCTTTGGCCGAAAAGGTGTCATTGATCTGGGATACTGCTAATAGCGAGTCTGATCGGAGCTCTACCTTCTTCACGTTGAATTCCAGAGCGAGTAGCAACCCGGCCAAACAGGCCTCGTATTCAGCCTGATTGTTGGTCGTTGGAAAAGAGAAAGCTAAGGAGACCTCGATAGTCGTTCCTTGTTCGTTCTCAAGGATCAAGCCAGCTCCGCTACCCTTGCCGTTGGACGACCCATCAACATGCAGCGTCCATACATTGTGGATCGGGTCCTCCGGTCCCGCAGTCAATTCTGCAACAAAGTCGGCCAAGACTTGTCCCTTAATGGTCGACCTAGGTTCGTATTTGATTCCAAATTCGGATAATTCTACAGCCCATTTAATCATTCTTCCTTCCAGATCAGGCCTATGAAGGATCTGTCTAATCGGCTTGTCGGTCCTCAGAGCGACCTGGTGGGCAACAAAATACGGCCTTAATCTTCGAGCGGACACGACCAAAGCTAAAGCCAGCTTCTCAATTTTTTGATATCTAAGCTCTGGCCCCTGTAGTACTTTACTAACGAAGTAGACAGGGTTTTGCCTCGTTCTTTCTTCTCGTACCAAGACAGCGTCCAACGCCTCGTCTGTAATGGATAAGTATAGGTAGAGCGTTTCCCCTGGGTTGGGAGTGGTCAAAATCGGTGGTTCTGCCAGGGCTGCCTTTAGTTGTTCGAGGGCTTGGTTGCATTCGGGCGTCCAATCGAATGCGATTTCTTTCTTCAACAGCCTGAATAAGGGCAAGGATTTGTTTGCGGCTTTGGACACAAATCGTGAAAGAGCGGCAATCATGCCATTCAGTTTCTGTATTTCTTTCTTGGTCGTCGGTGGCTTCATCTCAGTCACTGCTCGACATTTGTCTGGGTTGGCTTCAATCCCTCTTTCGGTGAGATAGAATCCAAGAAACTTCCCCGCCCTTACCCCAAAGGTACACTTTTCTGGGTTGAATCTTAACGAATTCTTTCTGGCTTCTTTGAACACTTCCCTTAAGTCGTTTATGTGTGTTCGATCCTGCTTGCTTTTGATAATCATGTCATCCAGGTATACTTCCACCATCTTTCCTATCTGATCGTGAAAAACTTTGTTCATCATGCGCTGGTAGGTCGCTCTAGCGTTCTTCAGCCCAAAAGGCATCACTCTATAACAGAAATTTCCCCTGTCCGTCATGAATGCGGTCTTCTCCTGATCTGGTGGATTCATGGCAATTTGATTGTACCCAGAATAGGCGTCCAGGAATGACAAGATTTTGTATCCACTCGCGTTATCGACCAGACGATCAACACTGGGGACGGGGAAAGCATCCTTTGGGCACGCTCGGTTGAGGTCAGTATAGTCTACGCACATTCTCCATTTGCCATTTGCCTTCTTAACCAGAACGACGTTAGACAACCACGTGGTGTATTTTATTTCTTTTATGAAGCCTGCATCGAGCAAGTCCTCAACGACTTTCAACGCTGCTCGCGCCTTCTCTTCTTTCTGAACTCTCCTCCTCTGAGCAACCCATTTTGCTTCGGGGTTGACTGCTAAGTGATGGCATGCCACTTGCGGGGGAATTCCGGGCATGTCCGCTGCGCTCCAGGCAAACAGATCCGCGCGATCTCTTAGGCATCGGACGAGCTCGTCCTGAGTCTCAGGGGAGAGATCCTTTCCAATCTTGATCGTCTTCTTTGGGTCGTCTCCTAGTTGCACGTGCAAAAACTCTCCATCAGGCTCTGGTCGCTTGATTCTGTTTTTCAATTCTTTGGTCAGAAGGTCGTCCCCTTCTTCTTCTACACTATCTGGGTCATAACGAGCATCAAGATCTGCCAAATTTACCTGTCCGCTACTTTTCATTGCTTCTTCTATTTCTCTTGCTACTTTTTTGCCTTTTTCCTTTAGCCCCAGGAGGAATGCTTGCTTTGTGGACAGTAGGTCAGCTGGGACAGTTGCGATCTCCCCAGACTTGGTGTAGAACTTCATTTTCAGATGGACGGTTGACGGCACTGCTTCTAAACGGGCAAGGGTTGGCCGCCCAATGATACACTGATAGACCGATTTGCACGGCAAAACGATGAAATCCGTTCTGACCGTCCTGTAGAGGGGGCTTTCTTCAGTATCATCTCCAAAAGTCACCATCAGCTCCAGCCGTCCTATAGGAGTTGTCGAGGCACCATTGAACCCGGTGAGAACTGTCCCTCTGTATGGCCTTAGGTCGTCTTTTGAAAGCTTCAGTACGTCCAACAGGACTTCGAATATTATATCTGTTGAACTACCCTGGTCCACTAATATCCGCCTCACCTCCATGTTCGCCATTACTGCGACGATCACCAAAAGTACTTCGTAGTTGGGCGTTCCGTCGATGAGATCCTCGTCTCCGAAGGAGATGGATGGTCGTACGGAAGGCGGACGTGGAGTGGAGGTCGAGGCGACAGTCATGATCTCGTCCCATCTTCTTTTGATCGATCTGTTAGTTGAGGCGTCCGTGGGTATTCCTCCGGATATGACCATAGCGACCGGTCTTCCCTTGGACTTCCTAGCGCCTATGCTATTCTCTTCATCGTCGTCCTCTTCCATGACTTTGACCGTTTCATCTGCCTTTGCTTTTCCCTTTCTAGGTGAGCGGGTAACCTTCCGCTCTTCTCGTGCTTCCGCAAGATCTCTTTTCACGTACTGAGTTAACTTCCCTCTTCGGATTAGAGCTTCCACATCATCTTTAAGAGCCATGCAGTTGTTAGTGTCATGCCCATTACTCTTGTGATACCTACAATATTTTCTCGAGGGACGCTGCCCGTCTTTGAGTATGAGGGGTTCCGGTGGTTTCACATCTCTGAACTCTGCGCTGGCACACTCCGCTAAAATATTCGCGTACGAGGTATTTAGCTTTGTGCGCTCAGCGAATCTCTTGACCCTGCTTTCCCTGGCCGAGCGGTTATTGGTGCACTCTTCTTTTGCCCTCATATCTTTTTCTGATCGCGAGAGTTGGTTCATGCCTGCCTCAGCAGCTTCAATAGCGGTCGTTCTCTCCTCATAATTCATGAATCTTTGGGATCGCCTTAGGAACGTCTCTAGGTCCCTGGGAATATGGAGCCCTACCTCTACTTCAAAACGGCTTCCTCTTAAGAGGCCCGTTCTTAAGAAGAATAACCTCTGATTATCGTCCAAGTTTCTGACCTGATCAGCTTCTCGATTGAATCTTTCGACATAACTTCTCAAAGACTCATGTGGGCCTTGCCTGATGGCGATCAAAACGTCTTAAGATTTTGGTTTGATCCTGGAGGTCGTAAAGCGGGCGGCGAACACTCCAGCCATCTGTTCCCAAGATGAAATGGTGTTGGGCTTTAGCTCGGTGAACCATTCCAACACCGACCCTTCTAGCGTAAGGGGGAAGATTTTGCATTTTACAGGTCCGGGTGCTCCGCGATATGGTCCCAGGCTGGCATCCCTCTTACTTTGACGGCACATTCGCTTTTCTGGGTAGCTTGCTCCATGGTCGTTAGAATGATTTTTCGATCGATAGAAGTATCGCTCGTTAGATCGGCTTCGAGAACGAGTAGGTGAACTGGTTGAACGACGAGAGGAACCTTCGTGTGATGACTCTTCAGGCCAGTAAGTGTAATCAGATGTGGACGGAGTCTTTCTCGGTGGGGTGGCCGCTCCTCCTCGTCCCCTCCTCGGGGGTGGAGATCGATGGACCAGTTGCCTCCGCGGAGGCGATCGATGAGGCCTTGAAGGGCGCGCTCGCACGGCCGAAGTGCCCTCATGATGAGGTCGCTGCTCTGGGGCCGTGTGTGCTCGTCTCGAGGCAATCTGATCTTCTAATTGCGTGAGGCGGTCATCGTTTCGATTCAGAGCCTGATTTCGATCCCGTAGTAGTTCTCGCAGCTCTTGGACCAGGTCGGCAGGAAGCTCTACTGTGACCGGCTGTGCAGGGACGGTGTTGTTGCCTTCAACACCCGTTGGTGGTGGACGAGTTGGGATCTCGGCCACACTTTGTAAACGAGCTGTGGCCTTTGGTCGGCCTCGGGGTGCCTTCGGGGGCATCTTCGGGTTTGGTGGAAAGCGCGCGGGCTCCTACTGTGGTCGCCAATTGATCTGATCCTTTGATTACTTGACCGCTGTTTCAAGGTATCAGACCTCGTATGCTCTTCTGGCCGTGCTCCGAACTCTGCTTCAGGGGGCGGGTGTACCAGTGAAGACACTCCAACGGCCAAGTCAGGAGCGAACGAGCAGAATACAGATTTGATTCAATAGTGTGTACCTGACAACTGACGTAATGAACGCTTATATAGCGTGCGCGATTCGCGCCTGGCCGTTGGATGACTGTACGGATTCATCAGAGCCGTTGATCCAGCGTTTTCACTCTCTTGTCCATTCTCGTTGGGCCGTTCGTCATTTTTAATAGCTATAATGGGCTTCGGCCCACTCCAGAACAGTTACCATTCAAATTTTGGCATTTGTACTCTCTCTTTGAGTCGGGTTTTTGCTAGAATCGAAAAAAAATATATAGACAAGAAAAAGTTAGGTAGGTCACCAATTCAATTCGATTATGGTTGTGTTTGGTTTTATAGTGAGTCACTACTAGGATTAAGCAAAATTTGTGACCAAAATTAGAGACGGAAAAAATTAGAATCCGTCGCTAATTTTGGCGTCACAATATTTAGTGCGGAAACTAGAGACGGTCAGTCGGATATCACTTTTTCCGTCACTAAACTAATTTTTCCTCTCTCATTTCATTTTTTTAGTATGTGTTTGGAAGAAGAGATATGGAAGCTACCGCGTCCGGGTAGACACTACAAAAAAATTGGTAGTTTCCAATGGCCAAAAGCTGTCTGAATTGCCAAAAATGCATCTGTATTGAACACTTTCCAACGGATTACCGATGAGATCGCAGCCGTCGGGAAAGGACAGGTCTGTAATCATTATTGATGGTTTTAAAACAGACCTAAAAAATTACTGATGGAATTAGTGCCCTGTAAGTTTCCTACTAGTTTGATTCGTCGGTAATTTAGCGATGAAAGATACCCATACACCTACCAAAAGTTTCTAGAAGCTCGAACTACTTACTTTTCTCAAATCATACGTGTGAACCTTTTCTCCGTGATTCCATACGAGCACTAAAAATTAGTCATATTAATCATGCATGTGAACCTTTTCACCGTGATAAAATCATTCTTATAATTAATATTTCAAACCATACTAATCATACGTGTATCAATTAGTCATATTAATCATACGTATGATTAATATGACTAATCATTCTTATAATTAATATTTCAAAACATTCATTATTTTACAATCAACTCACTTTTAGTTAAAATCGATGGAATTAAAATCAATTTGGTCACCACAAAATAAGAACATTACACTTAAACCAATGTAGAATATGTGTGGTTACGCGTCCATAAAACTCAAACACTCACACAATACCGTAGCCAAAGGTGACTTCACTATGCTATGAAGGTTTTCGTAAACAAAAAGCAATTAAGCTTTGCTCAATTAACTTTACCTGAAGTTGGGATTGTAGCTTCTACATTGGTTGTTAATAAATTCTACCTATGAAATTGTTTATTACTACATTTGGTCCACAAATATAAGAGATAAAATCCTACATCACACAAACCAATGGATGACATTGAAATCACATATTCTTATTTATAAGGCTAAAAGTTTAACATCTTTCCAAAATTGTGTTTTTCATTAAATTATGATTTATACTCCTAATTAATAACATTGCATTAAACAAATCTGGATCTCTTGGTCTCTCGCTTGTACACGGCTACGTGTTTTCCTTATGGCGATATGTTACATGCTACTAAAAGAAGCGATGGTAGTTTTGTGTGCAATAGTGTGATAGAATCCCAACGGTTACTAAAAGAGGGGAAGCTTGGAGTATTGGTGACGGTAGTGGTATTCCCTTATTTGATGCAAACTGGACCAAAGATAGAGTTTTAATTCAACCCAGGCAGCAGGGTAACTTCAATCCTTTCCTTCGTGTAGATTACTTAATTATTAACGAACGGAAAGTTTGGAACGAGTCTTTGGTGCGCTTTCTTGTAGATGAGAATTCCAGCAATGCAATTCTGAACACACCTCTCCATCCTACGGTGCAAGCTAATACACTAACTTGCAGCTGTGAGAAGTCTGACATGTATTCAGTGAGAAGTGTTTACCGTTTGTCTACACAAACTATTTTTAATAATTCTCATTTTGTAGGTTGAAGGGAGTTGGGGTTAATTATGGAAGTTGAAGGTGCCTCCCAAAGTCAAGAATTTCTTGTGGCGATTGGGGAGACATTGTATTCCAACTTGGTTCATACTTATTAACCGTGGTGTTGTTGTCCTAGGTGTGGTGATGATGAGGAATCACCGATGCATTGTTTTGTGGAATGCGTTACTGGGTTGGATTGTTTTGTGGAATGCGTTACTGGGTTGGATTGTTGGAGAGCTGCTAGTTTTTTTTCGGTAATAACCAAAGCTGCAGTGGTAGCAAATTCTATAACAGACTGGTTTTTTAATGTTTTCAGTAGGTTAAATAATGATGAGCGGCTAGTTTGGAGCATGACATTATGGAGTTTATGGTCTAGTCGAAACAATTTGAGGGAGACTGTGACTGCAATAATGCTTCGTGGCAGCCAGTTGCTCGCGGATTGGAGTGTTGTCTGTTCCTCCTCACATAGGACAACAGCTGCTCCTCATATTTCGCAGCAAACAATAGATCTTGTATCGTGGCAGAAACCACCTGCGGGATTTGTTAAGTGCAACGTCGATGCTGCTTTTGGTAATGCTGGAAACAGAGTTGGTTTTGGTTTGTGCATTCGAGAAGAACATGGTTCTTTTATAGCTGCAAAGTTACATTCCTTTGTGCCGATAGTTGAGGTCTATATGGGCGAGGCGCTTGGGCTATTAATTGCTATGGAGTGGATGCCTGAACTCCACTACAAGGATGTCGTGTTTGAGCTTGATACCAAAGTGGTGGTGGACGACTTTAATAATCATTCCTCTTTTGTTTCAGATTATGGATCTATTTTATATTCTTGCAGGGAGATTTTTTGTTGTTTTGATGTAAACTTTCTTGTGGAGTTCTCTAGGAGAGAAACTAATAAGGTGGCTCACACAATAGCAGGGGTAGCCTTGTTATCAGTTTCTTCTCATACTTTCTTTGATATGTCGTGTATTTAGGCTTTTATTATTAATTATTAATGAAATGAAGTAGACCCTTTTTGTCAAAAAAAAAACGTTGCATTTAATTACACTACTTAAATAGGGGTAAAGTTGAGATGATCATACATCTTAAAAATAGAGCTTATTTGTTATATCGTGGAACAATAAAAACACATTTTGTTTCTTATATTGTGTACCAGAGATAGTATTTTTGTCGTCGTCAAACTCTTAGGTCCTAGCCCTGGTATCGGCCAGAGGTTTGGACAGTCTTTCATTCCTTTTTTCTTCAAGCAATTACGTCGAGGAGGGAACTCTGCTCCTCAACTATGGGTTTCCTGACTCCTCTAGGAAGGGTCAGGCAAGGTGAGAAGTGACGCAAGTGTTGGATTACTACGGCTAATGCATAAAAATAAAGGGAAAATTACGATAAAGAAGATAAATGAAATAAACGTAGAGTTTGATTTGATTGATGTGTGTTTACATTTCACTCTAAAGCTATATATATACACAGGCCCTCGTCGGCTAATAAGCTAGCCAACATTTGCCGGCCGTTGGATTGATCTAAGATCAACGGCTCTCATCGCTTCATAGGCCCTCAGCGAAACGGAGTAACTGCCAACGATCCCACTACACGGTTAGTGGGGTGAGTGCTCGTCGCTCCGAGTTTTCCGGCCTTGCTCTTCCATTTGAACTTCAACCATTCCCACGTTCTTTCTACATGCCGTATCTTGCCTTCCAAGTAACACCCACCTTGCCTCGGCCGTATGGTGGCTGAGCTGTCCTAGCCCCACTATAGGATGGGGTAATTACTTTCCCTCGGCTTGGCTCATTGGTCCTCGGGCATAGTCCTCCCTCGGGGGGTTCTCTCCTATTTAATGCGCCCCGAGGACCTTCTTGGGTTTACTCTCTCTGGTAAAAACACCTTTTTGCCTCCTGTCATGTGGCTTGCCTTCACACCATACTCCCACTTTTCTTCTCTCAATCCTCGGCCTATGACCTATTTATTTTTGGGTGTTAACAATTGCCCCCCTTTTTGTGCTGTCGTGTGGCCTTGAGGACGTGATTGACGGTACGAAAACCCTTGAAATGATTTGAAGTGACGGTTAGAGGGGACATAACCGCTGCTACGTGACACTTGGCGTTTCACACGAATCAAAGCAGCTGCACGGCGGTTCCCAAGGAGACGCCAGTTGAGGCTTCTCGTGAGGCTAGAAATAGCCCTCATTATTACCCCTGCACGGCTATTTATTCCTTCAAAAACTCCTTGCTTTCGCCTCACCTGCCTCTTTCCTCAGATCGCCCTTCCTTCAACCTTTCATCATCCCTCTTCTTATGAACCAAACTCTTTTCCGCTCTGCTGCTACTTCCCCCTCCGTCTAACATGCCCCATCCTCCTGCTTACCGGTTTCAAGTCATGGCTACGGTGGTGACGGCGCTGCTTTGAGTTTTCCATTATTCTTCGGAAGCTCTCCCTTTGAGATCATCCCCTGAGATGTTTTAGTTGCTGCTGCTGGGAGGAGAATCGTTCCAACTGCCACTTCCCGGGCTTGAGAGGGTTTTGGTGCATTGATACGTACCTCTGACGTCTCCGGTGGCCTGCCCATCCCACCGGGTTGGTTTACGATGGCAGAGAGCGGGGGAATGGGCCAATGCTACCGGCAAATCTCTTCGATGGTTAAAGCGTCTCCGCATCCTTCCGCTGGGCGCAAGGAAATGGCGGTGCATCTGACTCCTTTAAGAGGGAATCCTTTACCGGTTCTGACTTTCATGTTGTATTTCAAGGTTTGTCCATGGACAGCAGTCTCATGCGGTCTCTTGGCAATCTAGGGAAGGCCTCAGCAATTCTTCTTCCGGCTAGCTCACCAACGAGCACCAGTGTTTTACTTGGTAGTCTAGTGTATATTAAGAGAGGGTGGTTTTGTAACGGGGAATTGAAGATGATTATTTTCGTTTTGTTAACACCAGGCCGCCGGTGTGTGGTGAGCCATCCTGACAATATTTTGTGTCGCTGTTAAATCCATCTCTCAACTCCCCGCATACTTTCCCATAGAGTAGGATAATATGCTTTGAGATGCTTGCCATTTATTTTCGTTTCAAATTCTTCTCCGTCTAGAGTGATTAGACGATATGCTCCACCGTGATATACTTCGCTAACAATGTAGGGCCCGTCCCAATTCGGGGACAATGTTGCGTAGAAACGTGATTGTTTCTTGTGGAAGTGTACTCAATCGTAACAAGTAATACAGTGAAAAGTGAGATCGTTCCCACGAGGATTAATTTGCTAAACAATTGCTTAATCAATGTAACAAATAGTGATTTGGGGTAAAAAGTAAATGACACACAATTTTGGGTAACAAACAATAAAAGTAAAAAGTATCAGGGTATTGAAAATCAGATTTGGGACAAGTTGAGATGCAATACTTCAATAAATCCATTAAAATGCTCAAAATGCTACGCTAAGTGCTGCCGCACTAGGTGCTGCCGCAATTGTGCATTATTCCTAATGCTTAACACTAGGCTTTAGTCCTCCCAAATTATTCCTAATTCAGAAAGGATTATTTCCCTAGGCTACTGGAGAACAAACAGCTTTACACCTAAGTGTTGTACCTCATGGCTTATGCCTCTCCTATTCCTAGGACTCAAGCAAGGAACAACTATATTCCTATAGTGCAACATACCATGTCATCTTGTGAGATATAAATACAAACCATTCCTGTGAATGTATTTCTACTTAGATTAGATGGCCAACCCTAAGCTAAGATGGATGTAGTAAAACACACAAGATAAAGTGCTCAACTCAATAACATAAGCATCAAGAACAAATTAACTTCATTAAATTCATCATAGCATCCCAACTACAGAGGTTTAGCTCATATTGAGCTTACACAACATTACAACTAAACGAAACATCAAGGGAAGTAGGAATTTCATACTAAAACCCGAGAAGAGAAGTTCAACTACAAGTCTTGATACTGAGACAGCTTCAATGGTGATCCACCAAGCGATTCCAGCTCTCAAAATGCAGCTCCTTCGAAATTGAAGTAGTTCTAGTATTGCTGCAGCAATCAATATTCCAACAACTGATTCTAAGTAACAATGGAGGCACGAAATCAAGAGGCTATTCCTATACCTCTGAAATTCGGCTTAACCTAATTCTGAGAATGTGGTCTTTTATATAGAGGAGGCTAGGGATGAGAGGTAACCCTAATTGGGGAGGCGCATTTTGTCCTTTTTGAGGGCAAAATGTCATTTCTACCCAATTCCCTAGGTCACCAAGGAATCTTCAATGATTGGCACGCACATTGATGATGGGTGACTGCTGACAAGTGTCCTTGCCAATATTTCCGTGTTTTCCATTGCCTTCTCTCTCACGTTGTGTAATTTGGCATTGCTGCCACAATAAGTGCTGCAGCAATTAAACAAACGCATTAGACCACAATTTGGGCACCAAAGTGCCCATTATAACAAAATAAATCTTGCACCTTAAATTATTCTAAACTAACATATTTACAACATTTAGTCATTAGATTGCTTGAGAATAATCAATGATTTAAGCTCGAAATAAGAGGTAATAGCAATCATATTTGATTGTTATCATTGCCCCAATAGCCTTATTGGGGGTAATAAGAGGTAATAACAACTTGCCCAACTGGGGGTCATTCCTCCCTAGTGGCAAAATGGCCTTCTATATGAGGTCACCTTCAACAAACTTATTATGTTTAACGTGTCTGTTGTACGCTCGGGCCATCTTGGCTTTATTCATTTCTATCCTGCTGAGGGCAATCAGCTTGTCATCATCCACCGAGTCCAGCTCCATCAACATGGCTTGCTGGTACTCATCCATACTGAGGGAGTGCTGCCGTGCCACTCTCAACGAGGCTACACTAATCTCTAGTGGTGGCACGGCGTCCTGCCCATAAACTAAACGATTGGGGGTCACCCTTGTGGCCGTAGACTTAGAATTTCTCATAGCCCACAGGACCTCATTGAGGGTATCATGCCACCGCCGGGGCTTATCCTCTATGTTCTTCTTGATGAGTTCAATGACGATCTTATTGGTGGCCTCTGCTTGTCCATTGGCTTGGGCATAATAAGGGGACGAATGTCTCATTTTAATGTCGTATTCCTGGGCAAAGGCCACCACTCGTTCTCCGGTGAACATTGTACCTTGATCGGCCGTGATGGTCTTAGGGATTCCATACCTGAAAATGATCTGGTTTTCTATGAATCTGATCACCGCGGTCTGATCAACGTTTCCTAACGGCACGGCTTCCACCCATTTAGTGATGCAATCAGTGGCAACAATAATGAAGTTGTGCCCTTTTTAACTCGGAGGGTATATCTTGCCAGTTAAATCCATGGCCCATCCTCTGAATGGCCAAGGTTTGACAATAGGATGTAGCTCATCTGCCAGCACCCTTTGGATTGGTCCGTGCAGCTAACAAGCCTCGCATCCCTTGGCAAACTGGAGGCAATCGGCCGTGATCGTCGGCCAATAGTACCCATGCCGATAGATGAGCCACTTCATGATGGGGCCAGACCTGTGGGCACCACAGACTCCCGCATGGATCTGTGCCATTACCATATAAGCGTCATTCATCTTGAGGCACTTTACTAGTACCCCATTGGTACTTCTTTTGTATAGGTCGTCCCCTATCAAGATATACTTCAATGCCCTTTGTTTGACCTTGATGTCGGTGTTAGCCGTCTGGCTACGGAGGTACCTCGTCAGTACCCAGATCTAGGTGTCGGCGGGATCCTCCTGGGTGAGGGTCACGGAACTTTGTTGCAGCACCTCAACCACTCGCTCCTTGCATCCCGAGACTTGTTGGGCCAAGTCATTTGCTTCCTGGTTCTCACTCCTGGGGACGTACAGGATGACGACATCGGCAAACAACTTTAGTAAGTTGTGCGCCGAGGCCCTCAGCTCTTTGAGTTTAGCATTGTAACACATGTATTACCCCGTGATTTGTTTGATCACCAGTTGGAAGTCACCCCTTATTTCCACGTAGTGAGCCTTCATGCTGGCCAAGATTTCAAGTCCCATAATCAGAGCCTCATATTTGGCCTGATTGTTGGAGGCTTGGTCCCCTATCCGGCACATGAACCTCCATGTTTGGCCACAAGGGCTGGTGACGACTATACCCACTCCGATACTCGTCCGAGTGCTAGACCCGCCGAACATGAGGACCTAGGGCTTAAGGCCCAGGTAGCTGACAGCTTTGGCCGGAGCATCGTGTGTCTCTACACATGGATGCTGAGCCAAGAAGTCTGCCAGGGCCTGGCCTTTCATGGCTCTCAAAGGTACATGAGTTAAAGCGAACAAATTCAGCTTAATGGCCCACTTAACGAGTCTCCTTGCAAGACAGACCTATTAAGCAGATATCGAATAATGTCAATCTTGCATACAACTAAAACTTACTTAGGCGTCATTGAGCATCCTACTGAGATAATATATAGCACGCTCAGCGCCACTATCATCATCTTGAGCTAACAAGCGGCCGATAGCTTGGTCTTCGGCCGTAATGTATAGCTTCAGAGGTCTCCCAAGCTGCGGAGGTACCAGGACAGGGGGGTTGGTCAAGGAAGCCTTGACTTGGTCGAAGGCCTCCTGTTGCTTAGTTCCCCAGATCATTTCTTTGTCATTCTTCATTCGTAGCAACGGCGAGAAGGCTTTAAGCTTTCCTGCTGAGTTGGCGATGAATCTCCTTAAGAAGTTGATCTCTGCAGCTCTTTCTTTGTTCTAGGGTGTATTGCCTCTAGGATAGTTCGAGCTTTGTTCTTGTCCACTTCAATGCCCTGGTTATGCACCAGAAATCCCAGGAAGTTACCTGCAGACACGCCAAAGGCACACTTAGTAGGATTCATCTTAAGATTGTGGAGTCTAATCCGCTTCAGAACTTGTTCGAGATCCCTCAGGTGGGCTTTGAAGCTCGTGGACCTGACCACCACATCATCAATGTACACTTCCATGTTTTTGCCAATAAGGTCATGGAAGATGGCATTCATTTCCCTCTGGTACGTTGCCCCAGCATTTTTTAGGCCAAAAGGCATTACGAGCCACGCATAGATTGTTAAGGCGCCTGGACACCAGAAGGCAGTCTTGTGGGTGTCAGCCTCGGCCACATAAATCTGGTTGTAACCAGAATAGCCGTCCATAAAAGTCAAGATGGCATTGTTCACCACGGCATCGACAAATATATCGGCCACAGAGATACCGTACTCATCTTTCGGAGTGGCCAAGTTCAAGTTTCTATAATCAATACAGACCCTGACCTTGCCATTCTTTTTGATCATAGGGACTATATTAGACAGCCATTCTACGTACCTGACAGTTTTGATGAACCCTGCCTTTAAGAGTCATTCCACTTCGGCTTTGATCTGCGGCATTAGCTGTGGGTTGAACCTTCTCGGTGGTTGCCTATGGGGCTTGTAACCTTCATTGATGCTCCACCAAGGCTCTATCAAGGCCTGGCATCTCATGGTAGTCCCATGCAAAGCAGTCACGATAGTCCCGTATCAAGGCTACCATATGATCACTTTGCTACGGTTGGACTTTACCGCTAACTTTAGTCATTCTGGGCTCACTCTCAGTTCCCAAATTCACTTCAACCAAAGGGTCTTGGACTTCGAAGGTAGGCATCTTTCTCTGGATAGACTCTATGTAGGGGGGTTCGGCCGACATTTCATTGCCAAGGTCATCCGAAGCCTCTTTCGAGTCTTCGTCCTCTCCGTGTACAGCACCAAACATAGCCTCTTCAATGCTGGACTCTATCTGAAATAGGTGCAATCGGTCCAGCAGGCTTTGTATCTCCGAAGGAATACTAATCATTATTCTTGTTATCAGGCCGTGAGTCGGCCAACATCTTGAATTCAAAACCCTTCTTGGTCCAGTCACATGACTCAATACCGCCCCCTTTGTAGTCCCCTGGTATGGAGATCAGGCGCAGGTAGGGGGAGTAGAACACGGCTTCAAACATCTTTATTTCTGTTGGGAAAGGATTGGGATCAGCTTCTACTATCTCCACCTTGTCTTCCACCCATATCATGAGTTTCTGGTGCAAAGTGGAGGGGACACATTCACTAGTGTGGATCCAATCTCTCCCCAGGATCACCGTTTATGAGGGTTTTCCTTCAATGACGAAGAATGCCGACCGAGTTACCTTCGACCCAACCATCACATCGGCCACCAGCACTCCTAATGCATGATAGGGGTGGCCCATGAAACTGGTCATGGTCATGGTCATGGTAGTGGGAATGAGATCTTCGGCGTTTTTTCCTAACCTTTTCATAGTCGGCAGTGGCATGATGTTCAGCACAGCACCACCATCCACAAAGACCTTACTGAACAACTTCCCATTGAGGTGGGCTTTAATGTACAATGGCTTCAGGTGTCTGGTCATATCTGCAGTTGGCTTTTCAAACAGCATGCCTTCTGTGATTGGTCCTTCGGCTTCTGTCAAGGAGGCCCATTCAGCCTCCTCGGCGAAGACATCTCCCTCGAGGGTCCTTGGCTGATCCCTAGTCCCCCAAAACTCCGGTGGAAGGAGGCCCACCATTTCTATGTCCGCATTGAATTATCCATCGGCCTCATCCATCAAATCGTCTAGTATTGACTCAGTGATGGAATTTCCGTCGAAGTCTCTAGGGCCAAAAGGGTGTTCCTCTTCTTCCCCCAATAGGTTGTCTTCTTGCAACTCTTGCTCGGTCATTGTACCCCCATCCTGGAGTTCACCGACTGGTTGGGATCGCCTTGGACTATGAGGTCCGTAGAGGCATTCTATCACCGCCCTTGTGAGGGGACTATAGGGTGCCTCCACCATCCCTACCATGTCCTGGTCCCCTCCCTCGTGATCAACAGGTGGCTTTGGGGCAGCTGTCTAGGGAGACTGCTCAGGAGCTGTGTCCTCGACTGGCTTTGGGAAGCCCGTTCCAACGCCGTAGCAACAGATACTGCAGGGCTGGTCTGGGTATTCCCATCTCTAGCAGAGGTGAGCTTCTGGAGGGTCTCTTTCATCCTGTTGAATGCCCTAGCCCTTTGCAGCCTCCTTTACTGCAAGCGAGAGCTGGAGGCCAATTTAGGGGCTGGCATCTCAATGGACGCCTGAGTCATCCACTGATCCTGCGGCACATCTGCCGGAGGTTTGACCGTCCTGGTGGCTCTCAACTCTCGATCATTGAGGACCGTGATATCAACCGAGGTTGAGATCTGGGTTCCAGTGACTTGGGCCACTCTTATTTCCTCTTTGGGGTGAGTTTCCCCGTCTGGGACTGGCAGGGTGGCTTGCTCGATGGAACCATCGGCGGGCCTACCGTGCCCCCCATGTGGGATGGCTTGGAGTCTTTCCCTTAGGTCCCTCGTCTTGGGCACATGTCTGTCGGGGTTGGGCTTAGACAAATGCAACTCCCTAAGCTCGTGGACAAGCCTCCCTGGCTTAGGAAGCCTCTTCTGAGGTTTTTGAGGTTGACTCGGCGCCCCTATCTGCAATTTTTCTTGTAGCAGGGCCTTTCATTCTGCAATTGTGGATCCCTGTGGGGGTGAGCCCAAACGGCTGAACACGGATGTTCCCCTCTCCGGGGAAATTTCTTCCACTTTTTTTCCTCAGGCGGAGGGATCTTATGTCCGTCAAGGAGCTTGATCTGTTTGTCCTTGAGGAGGTAGTCAAAGATTTGGCCAGCCTTAGAGATGTCAAAGGAATATTCAACCCTTTCCTCGTCTTTCTGTTTACTTTTAGCAGGCTTAAGAGCTAGACAGAGGTAGGCCTTCCCCTTAACTATCTTGGTCACCAGGATGTGTGCCGTGTAGTCCGCTGACTCATCATAGTCCAAATCCTCGGCTGCATCCACCACTGATACCAACTCTGGCCCTCGGAACCTCCTGGCTCTCTTCCTTTCCCTCTCTTGGACGTACTGTTCCACTTGAACTGCCCGGGGAGCCAAACCACTGAGGTCGCTGCAAGCTTTTCCTTCAATTGAGGGTGCATTCTAGAGACAGCCATGGAAGTAAGCTGGGATTATGGGAAAGGCACCGAGCATTTTCCGGCCATCTTTCTAAATCTCTCAATGAATTCGGTCACTGCCTCGTCCACCTTCTGCCGTAAGTTCATGAGATCGACTGCGGTAACTTCAGGCTGCGGCCAGTTAAATCTGTCATAGAAGCACCTTTCCATGTCTGCCCAGGTTTGTATAGAATCAGGCGGGAGAAAAGAATACCACGAGAAGGTCGTCCCTGTCAATGACAGAGGGAACAGCTGCAACTTGTGATACTCGTTCTGGTTTCCTTCCCCACATTGGGCCTTGAATCGGCCGATGTGCTCCATAGTAGACTTGCCATCGTCCCCAAAAAATGTGGCAAAATTAGGGGTTTTGAATCCTCTGGACAGAGGTACCAAACGGTCCACCCACTCGGGGTAAGACTTCCTGTACACTGGACGATCGAGCGGCTTCAACAGCACACCGAAGAACTTCTTGATGGTGTCAGCGATGAGATTAGGGTCCAGGAGTTGGGCCCCCGATGATCCAGGTGGAGGCTTTGGGCAGTGGTACCTGAGGTGGAGCATCTGTCCATGGCTGCCCAAGTACTACTTGGGCCACGTTAGCAAGGCCAATTCCTGGTACAGGTGCCTGCGCACCTCGGAGAGGTGGAACTTGATTCTATGGCTGCTCCACCGAGGCGACATTCATCTATGTCTGCACATAGGAACCCGCCAGGTAGGTACTGAGTGCACCAGGGTACGACTGAGTAGGAGGTAGACTTGCCGAGCCAGTGGGTTCTGGACCCATGGTTGCTAACTCGGGCAAAAACCACCGTTCCTGCCAATCCCTGATTCCGGGGCGAAGGCTTACCCCTTGCGTAAGTCGGGTAGTTAGCGGCAGTACAACATCCATAGAATGATCCTTGCGGAAGACCCACCAGGTCTACTACCTCGGGCGGCCTCCTTGTCATTTTCACTTGTCCCTGCTAAAGAGAAGTCGTGTTAGTGCCATTCGCCAAAAACTGGCCCCCAGTGTTGGCAGTGGCAAAAGTACTAGGCTGAGGAATCATAGGGTTAGGACTTACCTGATGAGAGTATGCCTACTGAGTCCCAATCATGCTCCCACTCGGTGGACACTGATGCATGCCTCCAATAGGGTTATAGGAGGATGCCTGCTGAGGTCCAGCAGGAATGGTGTATGGCAGGGCCTGATGCGGTCCTCCCAGAGAAGAAGGTTGTCCTCCCTGTGATTGGCCGGAGACAACATAGTTCATGGTGCTACTGGCTTGCGCAGAACAACTTTGCTCCACTTCCTTGGCCTGTTGTACTTCATTGTGCACCATAGGTTTCATTATGTCAGCCAATTGATGGGACAATTGATACATGATTTCCTGTATCGCCATATCGATTTACTGCCGGATAAACGACGTGGTCATGACCGCAGACTCCTCACAATGCTGTGGGGAACCGTCGTTAGACTCAGTGCTAACCGTGAGGTGAGTTGCCGCCGAAACACTTGTTGGCTCAGTGTTTCTCGTTTTCGGGGCTGTTAACTTCTTTGATGCCGATGCTGGCTTCATACTTAGGTTTCTACCGGAGCGCAAGTGCATACGCCAACTGTAATCCAGTCCAGGCGAATCAAACGTGGGCGTTTGCTCACCTTTTTCTGTCCCATTGGGCGTGCCAGTTTTTGTTGTCGTCAAACTCTTAGGTCCTAGCCGTGGTATCGGCCAGCGGTTTGGACAGTCTTTGATTCCTTTTTTCTTCAAGCAATTGCGTCGAGGAGGGAACTTTTCTCCTCAACTATGGGTTTCCTGACTCCTCTAGAAAGGGTCAGGCAAGGTGAGAAGGGACGCGAGTGTTGGATTACTACGGCTAATGCACAAAAATAAAGTAAAGGGAAAAATGCGATAAAGAAGATTAATGAAATAAACGTAGAGTTTGATTTGATTGATGTGTGTTTACATTTCACTCTAAAGCTATTAATATACACAGGCCCTCGTCGGCCACTAAGCTAGCCAACATTTGCCTTTCGTTGGATTGATCTAAGATCAACGGCTCTCATCACTTCATAGGCCCTCAACGAAACGGAGTAACTACCCTCGATCCCACTGGCATGGTTTGTAACACCCCAATTCTACCCAATAATACTATAAATCAGAGTGCGGAATTTTCAACATAAATATTGGAATGCTACACTTACTTCCCAACACAAACAATATAATTCATTCATGGTAAATTCAATTTGAAGCAATCTTAACAATCCTTGTCCATTTGACAACTCAAAATCAACAATTTGCTTAATAGAAATAACTTCGAGTTCAAAATTCGCACTTAGACAACTTTGCATATAACTTATTGTCCCTTAAGACCTCCAATACCAATCTCAAGTGCTCTGCATGCTCTTCTTCTGTCTTAGAGTAAATCAAAATATCATCGATGAATACTACCACAAACCGATCCAAATAAGCATGAAACACACTGTTCATGTACTCCATGAATACTCCCGGCGCGTTAGTAACACCGAAAGGCATCACCGAATACTCATAATGCCCGTACCGAGTTCTAAAAGCTGTCTTCTGAATATCCTCATCTTTCACTTTAATCTGATGGTAGCCCGATCTCAAATCAATCTTACTGAATACTTGAGCACCCTCCAATTGATCCATCAAATCGTCTATTCTTGGGAGTGGATACTTGTTCTTAATCGTCACTTTATTCAACTGTCTATAATCAACACAAAGCCTCATACTTCCATCCTTCTTCTTCACTAGCAACATTGGAGCTCCCCACGGTGATACACTCGGCCTCACGAACTTGTTTTCAAGTAGATCCTCAAGTTGCTTCTTCAATTCGGATAATTCAGATGCTGACATCCTGTAAGGTGCCATAGAAATAGGTTTGGTACCAGGTACAAGATCAATAGCAAATTCAACTTCCCTCTCTGGTGGTACACTTGGAATCTCATCAGGGAAAACTTCAGGAAATTCGCGCACCACCTGCAACTCATCAATTATGGCTTGATTCTTAACAGATAGCGACGCCATCAGCGAGAATAGCTGAACTTCTTCCCGCATCAACTTCCGCAATTGTCCAGCAGACAACAAACCAGCCTCCTCCTCTTCGGGAGTGGAGAAACTCACAGACTTGCTAAAACAATTAATATGAACATAGTTATATTCTAACCAGTCCATGCCTAGGATCACATCCAATCCGCTTAACGGCAGACAAATCAGATCAACAATAAATTCTCTGTCGAAAATCGACAAAGGGCACTTAGAACACACAAGAGAAGTAGTCACCGACCCCTTAGCTGGAGTATCGACAACCATCTCCTTATTCATAGAAGACAACACAAGACCCAATCTTTTAACACATTTCGCAGCAATAAAACAATGAGTAGCACTAGTATCAATAATAGCTATTAGAGGAACACCATTAATGAAACATGTACCTCCAATAAATCCGTCGTTCTCAGTAATCTGTGTCCCTGCCAGAGCGAACACTCTTCCACTAACTCTTTCTTTCTTTGGCTTCTGACATTGATTACTAATATGCCCTTCTTCGCCACAGTTGAAACAGACCTGCTCCTTGTGCTTGCACTCGGATGATTCGTGCCCAGTCTTACCACAACGAAAGCACCTCTTCACCTCAACCTTGCACACGTTACTCTTATGACCAGGTTTGCCACATTTGTAACATACAATACCAGCAGGGGCGTCTCCCCCACTAGTTCTCTTACCATCAAAACTTTTCTGCTTACCTTTACCAATTGGAGCATCATACGGCTTACCACGAGTCTGCTGCTTGCTCCTCTTCTCATTAATGATCTTATAGTGAGCATCGTTGTCCTCCTCATAGATCCTGCAACTGTCAATCAAATCAGAGAAAACACGGATCTTCTGATACCCAATTGCCTTTTTGATCTCAGGTCGCAGCCCATTCTCAAACTTGATGCACTTTGAAAATTCAGCAGTTGCTTCATTGTAGTGCGGATAAAATTTGGCCAACTCCACAAACTTAGCAGCATATTCAGTAAATGACAGGTTCCCTTGCTTCAGCTCAAGAAACTCAATTTCTTTCTTACCCCGAATATCCTCAGGGTAATACTTCCTCAAAAACTCCCTACGAAACACAACCCAAGTGATCTCTTCACCTGCAGCTTCCAATCTCTGACGTGTATCTAACCACCAGTCGTCAGCCTCTTCTGACAGCATATGAGTACCAACACGAACCTTCTACGCTGGAGTGCAATCCATCACACGGAAGATTCTCTCAATCTCCTTCAACCAAGCCAATGCTCCATCAGGATCATACTTACCCTTGAAAGTGGGCGGATTCTCCCTTTGGAAAGTCGCCAAACTGCGAGATCCAGCATTCTCACCAGCGTTCTGTTGATTCTCCAATGCCTGAGCCATAGCGCCCAAAGCAGCAGCAATAGCAGCATCTTTCCGTCCGGCCATTTCAGCTTATCCCTACAACACAAATTATAGTTTAGAACGAATAACAATACTTGATTGTTAATCGAAGCGATGACTCGACAACTTGGTCGGACAGACCCAACCATGCTCTGATACCACTAATGTAACACCCCAATTCTACCCAATAATACTATAAATCTGAGTGCAGAATTTTCAACATAAATATTGGAGTGCTACACTTACTTCCCAACACAAACAATATAATTCATTCATGGTAAATTCAATTTGAAGCAATCTTAACAATCCTTGTCCATTTGACAACTCAAAATCAACAATTTGCTTAATAGAAATAACTTCGAGTTCAACAAATATTGCAACCTAAATGATAAAGGAAAAAAAACAGCGTTCAATCCCCCCGAGTGTTACGTATCAGAGTGACGACACCGACTCAACTAAGGAAGGATCACCGCCTTCATTCGCGACTACCTGCACGTTACCACATAGGGGTAACATTCAAACAGAAGGGGTGAGATATCGAACTATATAAGAGCATGTATGAAGAACAATATGATAGGTCAGGTACTATAGAATTACACATATCATCAATAAAATCCTCAATAGAGTCATCAATAGAATCATCGAAGTGCAATGCGGAATGCGACTCAACTGTGCATATGCATGTGGTACCATTGGAGCAAAACTCCCGTCGTAAAAATCGTCGTTGCCAGTAAATAGTGGCTCACAGGGCATAGCCCTCATCGTTCACGTCGTAAAGCAAATGCAAAGGTATGCGACACAATGTGAATGTACAAGTAACGCTAATCACAGTCACGTAATCGCACGACAACAACACCAAAACGTCATGGCGGCCATAGGCCTACAATTTACTATCTTTGCCAATAAATAGAGGCAAATCAACTTTTACAACTTCACCTGCAATTTACCACATTTCGACAAGGTATTCAACGCAACAATTAACCACAACAGCAACTGTGGCAACAATATTGACAAAGCAGCAACATCAACAGCGCAAAACAGCAAGAATAGCAACAACACAGCAGCAAAACGTAACAGCAATGACAACAATAACAGCAAAACCGCAATAGCTTTAACAGCAAAACATCAACAGCATTAACAGCAAAACAGCAACAGCATTATCAGCAAAACAGCAACAGCATTAACAGCAAAACAGCAACAGTATTACATCAAAACAGTAACAGCATTAACGTAACCATCAATTCAATTACGAAAATTATTTATAATTCTTACTAACGAGTTATCTATATTCCTATCATTTTTTTTGATTATAATAGTGAAAACCTTAATCCAACAAAATTACAATTCGATTTAATTAGAACTAACGACATAGGGATTCAAGCACACACGGTCAATTCATCAAACATTTCTCATACGATATATATATATATATATATATATATATATATATATATATATATATATATAACCACGCAACATACACCGAGGCAATCTATAATAAACCCCAAACCCCGCATACGATCCCTCATATATGCTATTATAGATTTCGAACCCACCCTTACCTCAACTATGGTGGCGCAAACTCCCTCCTAGCCTCGTTCCTCGATTCTCCGAATACGGCGACTCCCCTGCGATAGTAACGACGCGTGACGATCACGAACGTAGAGAATTGCAATGAAAATCAACCCTCCCAATCCAATCCTAGGCTAGAGCTCTTGAAAATTGAGGCTTTTGTGTAACTTAGAAGTGAGAGGAAGAAGGAGAAGAAGGGAAAAGAGGGCGGCTGCGCAAAAAGACCAGCCCTAGCGCATATTTGCGCTATATTTATAAGGAGGAGTGGCGCACAAGCGCCTTCCTGCGCAAGCTGCGCACTGGACACGCTGCTAGGGTTGCGTGAGCGCTGCGCACTCGCGGTGCTAAGCCCAATGCTATTTTTAACTGGCCCACGACACGTGATTATCATCTAATTCATTTTCAACATAGCTACTACGCCCATAATTTCAATTCTTACAATTATCCTACGGCAAGCCAACTTCGAAGTAATTTGATTAAATTTTAGGGCGTTACATGGTTAGTGGGGTGAGTGCTCGTCGCTTCGAGTTTTCTAGCCTCGCTCTTCCATTTGAACTTCAATTGTTCCCACGTTCTTTCTACGTGTCGTATCTTGCCTTCCAAGTAACACCCACCTTGCCTCGGCCGTTTGGTGGCTCGGTTGTCCTGGCCCCACTTTAGGTAATGGTTCAGGTATCCGAGCCACCAAGGTCTTGGCACTCTGTAGGATGGGGTAATTACTTTCCCTCGGCTTGGCTCATTAGTCCTCAGGCATAGTCCTCCCTCGGGGGGTTCTCTCCCATTTAATGCGCCCCGAGGACCTTCTTGGGTTCACTCGCTCTGGCAAAAATACCTTTTTGCCCCTGTCATATGGCTTGCCTTCACACCATACTCCCACTTTTCTTCTCTCAATCCTCGGCCTACGACCTATTTATTTTTGGGTGTTAACAATTTTTTCATCCTAATTGAACTTTAGGTAACCAAAAGATCACTAAAGGAAATATCAATTGTGCATTTAATTGAATGATTCCATCTAAGAGCATACAAAATGGATGCTTTATAATATGGTGACAAATGAGTGGGGTGAGTGTAGTGTGGTGAGGGGATGCCGGAGAAGAAAGCACGAAAGTAACTCTACAGTGAACAACAATATTAAGTTTAATGTAGGGAAGAGGAGTGTTTGGGAGGAAAAGGTGGAAGAAAGAGGAAAATGGGTTTCTAGGGACAGAGGTTCTTTCCTTCATAAGGGTTTTGTGGACTTCATTAGAGAATCTACCATTTGCGTCCTCTTTACTAATTTTTGAGAAGATGCCAAATATTTGGACAATTGGAAAGCTTTTTAACTGACAGGGGCAGTAGTAGTTTTCTTCACTCCATCGAAAGTTGAAAAATGGGGGAGACAATTTGGCTTTTTGTGAGGGTTAGGTGGGTGATAGGAGTGGGATGGAGTGAATGCTAGAGAATATTTGAGTAGTCAGTGGGGCTAAGGACAAAGAGCAGGAGAAGATACTCGAGGAAATTCACTACAAGAAAAACGTGTATTTCCGGCGGAATTTTGGCATTTTCGGTGGAAAAAATAGTATTTCCAGCGAATTTATTTTCCGTCTGTACATTTCTGGCAGATTTTTTTAATTTTTTTTTAAAAAATCAGCCGGCATTTCCGGCGGAAAAAATAGTATTTCCAGCGGATTTATTTTTCGTCCGTACATTTCCGGCGGATTTTTTCAAATTACCGGTGGATTTTTTTTAGAAATTTTTTTTAAAAAAATCCACTAGTAGTAATTTAAAAATCCGCTGGAAAAATTTGGAAGGAAAAAATCCGCCGGAACCGTCCAATTTATTCTCTCATATCACTCATTTCTCTTTCATTCTTATTCCGCCGGTAGTTTATCCTACACTCCTCTCATTCTCTCATTTCACGCTCTTTATTTCCTTCTCATTCTCTTCTACATTTTCTCTATCTTATCTTTCTTCTTCTTTCTCATACTTTCCAATCTCCATAAATTTCTCTACATATTCTCTTCTATATTTCTCCTCTCTTCTTCCTTCTCATTCATTCTCACTCCTACATTCTTATTTCTTCTTACTTCTTTATTCTCATTCTCTCCTATATTATTACTTCTCATACTCTCATTCATTCTTATTCCTTCTTACATCTTTGTTCTTATATTCTCTCCTATATTATTTATTCTCATATTCTTATTCATTCTCATTCATTCATTTCTTTTCATTCTCTTCTATATCATTTATTCTCATATTCTACTTCATTTTCATTTTTTCTTACTTTTATTAAAATACATATTAAATTTTAAAATTCGGAAAGATTGAAAAAAACTTATTTTAATTTTTTTTTTTAAAAAATAAAAAAATCCGCCGGTAATGGGAATTTCTGGCGGATTTTTCAAAAAAAAATATTTTTTACAAGTAAAATCCGCCGGTAATGTGCATTTATTTTCCAAAAAAAAAATTAAAAATCTGCCGGAAACGGCCATTACCGGCGGAAAAAATCCACCAGAATGTGCGCTTCCGGCGGATTTGAATTTTTTTTAGAAAAAAACCGCCGGTAATTTGTATTTTCAGTGGAAAAATCCGCTGGAAATTACCGGCGGAAATTCCGCCGGAAAGCATTACCTTCAAGCATTTTTCCGGCGGATTTGGTGCATTTCCGGCCGAAAAAATCCGCTAGAAAACGCATTTCTCTTGTAGTGATTAGTAAGGAGAGTTGACTGGAGATTGGGCCTGCTAAGGTGAACCTGTGGGGAGTGAGTCGTAACCTGCCACCATGGGGCAATGCAAGAGATTTAAAGAGTAGGGGTTTTAACATGGGATATGAGGCGGATTCAGTGTAGACAATGAAAGCGAAAGATGTATCATATATTAGTTACAATCAAGGTGGAGATTGTTGGAGTTGAATTAAAATGAGCATCTTGAAGAAGTTCTGATCTTTCGACATAGAGAAATTCTTGAAGTGATTTAGCTTCAAGTGGAGTATACTCTTTAAGGTGGATATGGTAATTCTTTTGAATTATGATTGTTAGTGCGGACAATGAAAGCGGAAGATGTCTGCTGTATCAATTACAATCAAGGTGGAGATTGTTGGGGTTGATTGGAATTAAGCATTTTGAAAAAGTCCTACATTGCCTAATTTTGTTAAGGAAGAGGAAGGCCAATGTTATATGTATGGGCTCGAGTTCTCTTTTACAAAATCCACCAGTCAAAAACAATTTAAATTTATATTTGCCTTTTTCTTTCTCGCACACTCTTGTCTTAGGGTAAATGTTACTAGATGTAGTTAAATATTTTCTTTGGAGAGTAGTAGTGTGATGGGATCATTAATTAGGTTTTTGAGAGAAGACTGTGTTATAAAATTTTTCACATAGTGTTATTCTTTATAAAAACTCTATAATAATTGGCAAAGCTAGGAGCTGTTGTGCAATTCCAACAAATGTAGACATTTAGAATCACGATCACCTCAAAAAGATAGACACAAATAAAGTAACCTAACACGAGTGGAGTTGAATAGGTTAAGTTGACTTGAGTTAAGAACCTTCCCAAAGTCTACACCGTAGGAGCAATCTGGAATTGAAGGTAGCTCGCCAACTGAGCTACCTTCTCAAAGTCTCAGGAAGGTAGCTCAGTTGGCGAGGTAAGGGACATGAAGGAGTTGCAAAGTTGCAAGAAGGAGATCCAGGGTTCAAACCTCAGAAACTAACATTTGCTTATCAAAAAAAAAAGTAGTGCATTACTTTCATTGAACTATTATCTATTCTAGTCCAATATAACTATATTTTTGTTATAAATCGGATATCCTCTGTGTGCAATTGCAGAGACCAATCCCTCGAGTCGGGTAGTACCACAATAGGCGGCAAAACTCTCCCTCAAGAGGTAATTCGAACCCAAGACCTTGATTAAAATGAAAGAGACCCCTACCATCTCATCCAAGTGCTCTTGGGTAGTCTAATATAACTATAAAATCAAACATAATGTTAATGAATTGATTAAATAGATATTTACAAATTTTGGCATGTGTCTAAATTTGAGGTTAAAACAGTAAAAAAACGAACGAAAAACAAAAGATTACAACTTTTATTTTTATCTTCTCTCTATCTCTCTTATTTTTACTTTTTCTCACTCCTTTCTTTTTTTCTTCTTCTTTATTTTCTTTATCTTCCCTCTCTCTCACCTCTCCCTCACCTATCCACTCTCCTCTCTCAATTCTTTCCTTTTTAATCTCTCTCTCTCTCTCCCTCCCATCATCCCTCCCTCCATCCTAAAGTCCCCTCTCTCTTTTCTTTTTTCTCCTTCACTCCTCTTTTTATTTACTCCATTTTCAAACTTCTTTCCTTCTATATTTCTTTTTTTCTCCTGTCCCTATTTATCCCATTTCTTTTTTCTTTTTGTAACTTTTTAACTCTTGCACATTTACTTTTCCTATTATCAACTCTCAACGAGCAACCATTCATGATATCAATAAACTTATATTTTATGTTTAGCTTTTGATTCTTGACTAACATTATTTGTTCTTATCATCTCATGAATAATTTCTAAGAAATAGACTTCTATATTCTATTTGATAAAATTACTAATGCTAAAGTCTCTATTTTATCCGTTTCTACTTCTTGCTTTTGAGTCTCGGTAGTTAACGATGACATTATTGTTTTATTTACTTTTGTTTTATGACTTGTGATTTCTTATTGGAAAAAGTAACATGTTGTTGCTATAATCATTTTTTTATATTTTACTTTCATGAAGGTTTTTATATTTTATTAAATGATCGTTTTGCTTTGAGGTCTCGGCAATAAAATGTTAGATGTTGTCAAATTATTTGTTTTTCTTTTTTTTCTTTGAGTTTCAATGAGAAACTGTTAAATATTGTTAAATTTACTTACTTTTAATTCTAGATGGCAAAACATTACACGTTGCCGGAATATAAATCCTTTATTTTTAATTTTAACAAATATTTTTATTTTTTTAAATAATCATTTTACTTTTGAGTGTCGACAGGAAACAATTACATAGTACTTCTATAGCTATTTGTCTATTATGAATTTATTAACATTTTTACTATTTCCATATTAATGTGACATTACAACATTTTTGAGTTCTAATTAACTAATCATTTTACATTGTATCAACTCATTATACAAACTATTTTTTGTATTATGACTTTTTAAATATCTTAACTTTTAATTAATATTTTTTTTATATTTTATGAATGTTTGTTTTGCTTTTGAGGTAGGATGAGAAAATATTAAATGTTTCCATAGTAATTAACTTTTACATCTTTCTATTGAGTGTTAACTAGTATCCATTTCAAAGAAAAAAATCATTACTTTTTATTTCTTACGGGAAAACGTAGCACGTCGTAGTAATTATTTTTTGTATTTGACTTTCATGATTGGTTTTATCCTTTATAAATGAACATTTTACTTGAGCTTCTCGACCATAAAATATTTTATGTCGTCGAAATAAATATTTTATATTTTGCTTTTAAGTTATATGGTGGAAACGTGAGAAGTTATTATTAAATTTCCCAACTTTTGAGTTTCAACAAAAAGTAATTAATCAAACAATTAATAAGATTAACCTTTTGCAACAAATAATAAAGGTATATTCCTAATTTTTCAATTATCAATAGTTGAACTTTTCGTTTTGGGTTTTTTTCATACCCCCCTCATTAGACCCCATACTGGACCAAAATGCCCCTAAAAAACTTTAAAAAAGGAAATCTATCCTCATTTATGTATATTTCTGGAAAAAAAGTAAGTCAAACACTCTAAATTTTCTGAAAATACACGTATTTCTGAAAAAAAGATTGTAAATTTTCCATCTTTATATGTAAATTCGGAACGTTATTTTGGGTTTTTTTTGGAAATTTTCCGGATATACGTTAAAAGGTGTATATCCGGAACGCATTTTGACTTCCGGATATACACCTTTTTTTATGTATATCAGGAAATTTAACCAAACTTTTCTTCCGAATTTATGCATATTTCCGGAAAAATTAAGGATTTTTTCTCGAATTTACGTGTATTTCCCGAAATTTTCGAATTTTTTTTAAAATTTCGTTTTCTTTTCATTTTTTGCTTTTTTAGTGGCACTCGGATCGGGAAACATTTAGTGAGGCGAGTCTTCTGGGGCGACACCCCGAGATGATCAGACTCCTGCTGGTCTTGGCACTAGGACAAGGTTTAGGTTGAGGACGAGACAGGCTGGGCACGCTTCAGAGAGTTAGAGGCTTGTCCGACAGCGAGAGGATACATGCTAGGCTGATCAGGTGCAGCAGGAGCAACCTGAGGAGCAGCATTATCAGAAGCCTGAGCAGCATTATGAGGAGCCTGCTCAGCATCATTATCCTGAGCAGCATTATCAGGAGCCTGCTCAGCAGGACTACTTGATGCAGGATGCTCAGCATGAGCAAGTAGAGGAGCCTGCTCAGCATGACGGTCAGGTTGCTGCTGAGCAGCCTTTTTTCCACCGATTGGTGGATCACCGTGTCAGTAAGCTATTGGTTGGGCAAGTAATAATAATTAATTTATTTATTTTTTACCAATAATTATTTAATTAGTTTTAATTATTTATGAATTATTTTATTTTTTTACACGATCGAGGTAGGCTCAAGGTGGCATCTAATGGGGGCAAGATATTGACTATTAGACCGGAGCAGCACCACCCACATATTGCGTCATGGTTGCAGCAGGCCAAACTACTTCAGCTGGACGCCACACCTCTCCCAACATCAACCATGAGCTCATATCAGCTTTTGTGGAGAGGTGGCATTGTGAGACCAGCTCATTCCACATGCCGTGGGGGAAGATGACTGTGACGTTGGACGACTTGTTCGCGTTGCTCCACTTGCCGCTCACCGACAATCCTTTGGCAGAGCATCTGCATTATACCACTACTGATGCCGTTCGGGCTGGAGAGGATTATCTGGGCAGGGACTGAGTGCTGGAACGAGTGTAATTTCAATAGGGTTCCGGCATTCAGATTCAGAATTTTTGGAGGATGCGTACAAAGAGAACATGCGCGTTGGCCATTATGATCATGCGGCACGGTGGTATTTGCTACACTTGTTGGGGGCAACCATCTTCTCCGAAGAGAGTCACACCTAGGTGCCTGCGAAGTGGATTAGTCTTATTCACGATTTTGAGACATGTGCCAGTGGGCTTGGGGTCCAGCTGCTCTGGCATTTCTTTACGACCAACTGAACTACGCCTCTTACTGGGAGACTAAGCAGATTGGCGGATACGCTTCTCTGCTATAGGTAATTAATTAATTAATTACTTTTATTCTTTTAATTGGTTTTATTTATATAATTACTTATTTATTCATTTAATTATTTTATTTCAGTGCTGGATATACGAGTATTTTCCCACCATCGTGGTGCGGAGAACCTTCTGTGTTACTCTGCTTCCACGTTGCAGCAGGTGGAAGAACTTTAAGTGTGACGATGTCAAGCTTAAAGATTTTCGGGAGCAGATCGATAACCTACAGCTGGATCAGGTCATTTGGAGGCATTGGGAGGACCACAGACAATACGCTCCTTTCCACAACATTTCCCATTTCAGAGGTTGGCTGCTCTGGGGCGATATCGGTGTGCCCTATATGGCAGACAGAGTGGGCTGGCAGTTTGAGTACGTCCACCAGATCCCTCATGCACCCATTTCGGGCCCACGTCCATCTACGACCTCCATTTTACAGAGGTTGGCATTTTACTAAAGCCCAGCGCGGACTTTCAGGGACACTGGTAGACAGACACGCGAGGCATATGAGCTGGCAAATGATTACCTACCATGTGACAGGTCAGTGTCATCCATTCCCCGCCTGACTCAAGTTACGCCTCTGACTCTAGAGCATGATGTACTAGATCAGGAGCCAGCAGTTGAGGATGTTGGTCCACAGAGGATAGGCTTGATTCTAACGCTGGACATATCCTTGATGTCATGGGACTGGAGGGCCTTCCAGCTGGTTCATATGACAGTCTCCTTCAGGCTTTGGGAGATTTAGACTTTGATCGTTAGTTGAATTTATATCCGTATTTTTTGGTGTATTTGTACTCGCATTTTATCGACTTTCTTATATTATGGTTACCGTATTTTTGAGTCGTATTCGTTCTTTCGTTTGTTATCGTTATCGTAGTTTAGCGAGTTTCATAATTTACTGTTATTTATCGTAATAATCCTGATTTTTTAATTAAAAAGAAACTGATTTTGTAAAAAAAAAAATTAATAATCCCAAATTTTCGCACATATTTTCGGAATATGTTTTTAAAAAATTTGGAAAGTTTCGGAAATACGTTAAATAGACGTATTGCCGGAAGCCAAAATGGCTTCCGGCAAAATGGCTTCCGGCAATACGTCTATTTAACGTATTTCCGGAAATTTCCAAATTTACGTTCCTTAAATACGAATAAATCCGGAAAATTCTAAAAAAAAGTTTTTTTTTAAAATCAGGGGCATTTTAGGGTTTTTAGGTAATATGGGGGTAGGGTCTAATGAGGCGGTAAGAAAAAAAAAACCTTTCGCTTTTGACTTATACATCAAAATTGTAACAACGTAGTTAGTTATCAAACTACCAAAATTATCAGTACCCCTTGCGGATGCATGAGTATACCGCCACATCCACTTGCATCAATCGTTTAGCACCAGAATTATATATTTCCCCTCTCTTTCACGCATATTTAGTTCTCCAGGCCTGATTAATATCGCTTTGAGGTTGAGAAGAAATCCACGATGCTGGACCCTAACACGTCCTATTCACGGAAAAGTCTCTAATTTAATGACACAGTAGCTTTTGAATTTGCTAAAATTGATTCTACGTATTGTATATTAATATTTCTCACATTTACCCTTGTTATACTTTGTTTGCAATAAAACCTATAGAATAAGCAATCAAGAATGATTTTGCGATGGAGACTAGAGAAACTTTTGAATTCTCCTTTCATGCCATGTTGTTACTTTCTCTAAGTTTGGTGCAAAGATGCTCTTAATTAGGTACTCTAGCAAGTATATCCCATCTTATTTCTAGCTGAAGTAAGCAATCCCTTATATTGCAATTCTGCAGTAGATAGGGATTCTTGGTGTCCTGACTCCTGAGTGAGAGATGTATACTCAAAATTTGTCTTAATTTGGAACAATTCAGCTACTTTGTGCTCAGGGCCAGCCCAATGCATGATGAGGCTTAAAACAAACTTTAAAATGAGGCCCTTATATCGATAATCTTTTTTTTTTACCAAATCTGTAATCTTTTTTTTAAAACCAAAATCTATAATCTTATTATGTAGTATTTACTCTATTTCGTGACAGTCAAATATTTTTAGTTGTTGTGTAGCAACGTAACATCCAATTATATGTGTGGGGCGGTATTTTTTTTAAGGGGTCTGTTACTAGTAAGAATTTCTTTTATACATTTGGTTTTTGCTCCTAGCTAGGCGTTAGTTTGGCTCTATAAAGTATAAAAATGCAAGGTTTTTTTTTTATACCCCGCCTCATCTCATATACCCAGGCCCCACATATTTTTAAAACCTGAAAATACCCATTGCCAAAAATGGATTTATCTACCCAATAGGTAAATTCGATTTGCAAAACTAACAAAGCGGATTTACCTTAGGTGGGGTTTAAATCCATTTTGTTATTTTTAAAATCGGATTTACATATTGGGTAGATAAATCCGCTTTGAAATTAAAATTACAATTAATTTTTTTTTAAAAAAATAAAATAAATATGAATATCGACCGTCTTTTGGTTCTGTTTAATGTGTAGTTCGTTAACACATGACGATTACGTCGGGTGAATAATTTAGGCTAAAAAATCAGTTTTCGGGCATCCTACTCAGATTGTAATGAAACCACAGCTATTAAATCCGAAAAAAATCAGGGATCAAGACTCCCCAGAAGGAACTTCTTTTAGGACAGGGGGCTCAAAATCCCAATTTCCATAGTTTACTATTTTTTATTAATTTTTTTAATTTTTCATAATCGCTAAAAAATCTAAAAATTTGCATAACCTTATTTTGGTTTTATTAGATTTTTAGTGGTGTTTTTATAATTTTTAGATTAGTTTTGACTCTTTAACGGATTTTTAGTAGTGTTTTTATAACCTTTTTTAAAAAACTTAAATAAAACACAGTTATTTTTAATACACAAAGCGGATTTAACCCCCACCCAAGGTAAATCCGCTTTTAAAAATGACAAAAACGAATTTATCTTCTAGATAAATCCGAGCGAATTTTTTAGATGGGGTATGTTTGGGTTTTTTAATTTTGTGAAGGGTAATTGCGTCTTTTTGCTGAGTCTTTGGGGGTATAGTGTCAAAGGGTGGGGGTAAAAAAACCAAAATGCAAAGCAAATTCAACAAAGAATTAGTGGAGAACATAATATACAGCACGTTAACTTTGGGCCTAATTTTTTTTGGAGGCCCTTTCTTCTTCTTACTTTTGTGGGGCCCAAAGCCCTTGCTTGGGTTGCTTGCCTTGGGCCTTGGGCCGGCCCTGGTTGTGCTATCTTTTTTATTTCAGCATGTAACCATAAATCTGTGTACTCTTCGACTCTACAATTTATGATCTTATCAACACACACACGTGTATATAGTCATAGACCAATTTTGCAAACTACTTAGAGGTTATTTTGCACTCATGTAAGATGTGTTTAGGGCACTAAATTAGAAACATATTTCTGCATCGGGATAGAGAAATAAAAGAGGATATATAATTGCGTTTAATCACCACTATTATATACTTCATTTTCATTATGTTAATATATATTGTCTTAAAAATAGGTATTTCAGACCAGTGGTTCAGGCTCCTACTGGGACGTGGTGGGGGTCGATCCGGTTTGCTCCCGGGTTCGATTCCCACCTATGTTAAATAGGGTGTTGGCCAGCGAAATGATTAAGAGCCCCAAGTAGCGAGCGCAGATTAGTCATTCGTTGACAGCGTTGAGATACTGCGTGGGTTGCCCGCGAGGGTCCGATACCAAAAAAATAGGTATTTCACTGTCTCTGTCAAATTGGGCAAATATGATTATTGATTGCAGACAAAGTATTTCAGCAAAGATAGACAAGGATACTTTCATCCTTGTATGAGTATATTTTTTTGTATTATGATCACTAATTTTCGCGGCAAAATGCTAGGAGTTTGGAAATTTAGTTTCCAAAATTCACAAAATTAAAAAATTGATTTTTGAAATTGAAAAATCTTTGAGCACATATACTTACTGATTCGGCCGATACTGGTTGTGCCCTCTGTGGAGAAATTTTGGAGTCGGAGCTTCATCTGTTTGAGGTGTGAGTTTGCAATGAGATTATGGTACTTAGTGTTTAGGTGGCTGGGGTTGGGGTTGCAAAGAGAAGTATATAGACAATGTTGTGAAGTGTAGTATACTAAAATACTAAAATATACAAACATCAACGGGAAAGATCTTAACAGTCACCTCTTTTTAGCTTCTCCAACCACTACAACATTTTTGACTTTAGGCAACAGCAAAAAACCGTGGACAGAAGTGGAAAAACTGTGGCCTGAAATTTAGGCGACGGGTTGGCCACGGTTTTTTAGGCGCTGTCTAGGTGGCCGTCGCCTATTCCTTCAGGCCACGGTTTTTTCACATTAGGCCACGAAATATTAAAACCGTGACCACAATTATGAAAATAGGCCACAGTTTCTTGGTCTAGTTTCCAGCCACGGTTTTTGATTGGCCACACATAAATAACTGTGCCCTATAAGTTTAAGCCACGGTTTTCGATTGGCCACACATAAGTAACTGTGGCCTATAAGTTTAAGCAACTGTTTTTTAAATCCAATTTTTTTCTTTATCATGCATTTATTTTCCAAACATTTAAATCACAATTAGCCGACTATATAAACATGCACAGACAATACTTTTGGTGTTTATAATTTAAGGAACACTAGAATAACTATATAATCAAAACTCTTCAATTATAAATCAAATCCAAGAAATACACATTAATAATTCTTCTCAAATTCAATAAAAAAAATATCAAAGACAAATACAATATCTCATGCTTGTCATTTATATCAACATTCTACATCTCAAGCATAATCTAGCCTTCTCAAATAAAAAAAATATAAGAAAAACAGAATCCGCCAAGCATGTCATTTGCATCAATCTTCTATATCTTGAGGATAATCTTGTCCATGTCCAAGCTGTAAGCATTTTTTGACAAAAACTTAAAACATAAAAAAGTAAAAAAAAAAAAGGCACAAAACTTTAAGAATTATTGTGATTATTCAAGAAATACCTTTTTTAATTTCAAACATATCAAAATCACTGCTGTGTGCAACATTTCAAAGCCTACAATGGAGAGAAACAAAATTGCAACATCAATTAAGTGTAACATGTTCAATTACAAGATTTCACAGAAAATGGAGGAGAACAATTACATCATGTGGCTCCAGCAGATCGAGTTCGTGCTTCGCCCGGCATTCAAATCTCAAGCCACCACACAGACCATGTGGTGTGCACTGTTCTCTCAGAGGGCAAGCATCAAACACCAAGCATGCATCGCACAAACCAATTCACTGCAGTTCAGTTCCTCAACATGATTATAGAGTCCTCAGCACTTGGCTAACATTAAATCATACACATGTAACATCTACACTACAACTTTTGGCCTCTCTACTTCAAATAAAGTAAAAACAAATTGTCATAAATATGAACACTGTCAGGAGTAAATCACGTTTTGGCAAGAGAAGAAAATATTGGAGAATCAATTAGAAATCCAACCATAAATGAAGATGATAGGACTCCATCTTGAAATTTGTTTAAGTTAAAATCATCCCTACCATGTGAAAAACCATGACGCGACCATTTCCCACTCCCTCGATCTCCCACTCTCCGTTCATATGACCACCCTCGCAGCACCTTCAATTTGCTTAGCTTTTCAAGCCCAAAAGATGAGAGACAATGAAGAAATTGAATTGGAATGATGAGGAAATCGAACAGAGCGATTGATTTGAAGAGAAAGATTCTAGGGCTCCATAGTTCCATTTGCGATTTTAAGAGAGAGATTCTAGGGCTCGATAGTTCCATTTACGATTTGAAGAGAGAGAGAGAGAGAGAGAGAGAGAGAGAGAGAGAGAGATTCTAGGGTTTTTTGAAGCCATTTCAGAGAAAGAGATGGATGAGAGAATATGGGCGCGGATATTCGATGAAAACAGCGGGTGAATGGAACATAGATAAAGCTGGTGTGGTGGTGCTCCGCGGAGGTGAACAGAGATGGAGTGTGGTTGTGCGATATGTGGAGGTGAAGGTGTTGCGGTGGGGAGGAAAGGAACGAAGGGTTTTGCGTGTATTTGGAATTGAAATTTCGATTATAGCGCCTAACTTTTGTTTTCAAGACTTAGCGCCTAATTTTTGGACACATCTTTAGTCCACGGTTTTCTTACCTTTTTTTAGTCCACGGTTTTATAACCGTGGTCTTAGGTATCCACACTTGTTCACCCGTTGCCTATACAGTTTAAAAACGTGGCCTAACAGCGAGTTAATGAAACTGTGGCTTAATATCTATTGCATTTTCCACACTTGTAAACATGTGGCCTATTCAGTGTTTAAGCCACGGTTTTTTAGCTGTAGCAATGAGTGGCGTGGCCTAAAGTCAAAAATGGTGTAGTGAGAGTGTTCAGAATATTTTCGAAACATTCATAGCATTCAATCACAGCACATTTTGGATATTCATATGCACATATGCGCTTTCAAAGATCCCTTCCTTGAAATTGTGCTGCCATATCCAGTGGAATAGGAATCTGCAAAGGCTGACAGAGAGTCAATTATATAAACTAGTAACAAACACATGAATTTTAAAATTTGAATTACAGGCATTTTTCAGCTCTTATTTGATATTTCTTCATCCCTATTTCTCCCTCAGATATCTTTCAGCTCTTTTTTCTTCATCCCTATCAATAGAACAATAGCACAAAGAAAGGGATTAAAGAATCTATCAGCCCTAGCCAAATGGCTCCCTTCACCAAGAAGCTCCTGCTGACCTTGCTCTCTTTCTATAACAGACACAGCTTGGCCCATTCCTTCCTCTACATTCCAATCAGGCATATACTTGTAACAAAACAATCACAACACATGATGCCTACACAATTCAAAATAAAATTAGTGAGTAAAACTTGAATGGTTTAGTTTAGAGTTAATTGTTACTTACCACAAAATATCTATTTCCTATGAAAAGAACACTTGAAATGAAACATTCACTCTGGTTGTCTCATTCAAAAGCATGTCAAGCCACGCTGCTTCTACCAGAAACACAAATTGTATTACAATCAACAAAAATGCAACTAAGAATATACACTATTATTGGAGACAATTCATATAACAAAAATATTGAAGACAAACATAGCATGCAACATTAGAAAATATGAACACTTACCATAAGTTACTGTCGATTCTAGAAGATCCAAGGGCCATGTTTTACACTCCATCTCTTCAACAGGAAGTACTGGAGGTTTCTAGAGAGACCCAAAATCAAAACCCCCACACCAACTTTGTTGTCGCAATCACCTTCAGTGTGAGACAATGTCAATAGCGAGAGAGGTTTTGGGAATGTGAAAACGTGAAATAGGGTTTTGGGGAGCAATTATGACTCAATTAGAAAAGGGGGAAATAAATTATTCAATTAGAGGGGATTTTTTAACCCCTTTAAAATAAACCGAAGTCTCTCATTTTGTAGACTAAAAAGTGTCATTTTAAAATATTTCGAGGGGGTTGTAACACCACTACTATCAATGTAACAGTACTAAATGAACAAGCACAATAAAACTGATGAGGAAATGAAGTAATTATATATATATGAGTCAATTACTTCGGTGTTCAAGTACAATGACTGAGAATTGCATTAAAATGGTAAAGAAGCAAGTACTGGAGGGTAAATGACGGAAGAGAAAAGATAGAGAAAAGAAAGAAGAGTGAGGTCACACATTCCACACTTGTGCAAATGAGTGCTGGGAACACTATAACCAACTCTCACTCCTTCACGAATTGGGACCACCTTGGGTGCATATTCCTCATTCTGTTACTACGTCTCAACTCCACTCCACGCGCCCCATGTGCCACGCGTTCATCATTCATAACATTACCCTCCCCTTCAAGAGCAATCTTGTCCTCAAGATTGAGGTTTGGATATTGAATGACCATGTCTGTTTTGTCCTCCCCAGTAGCTTCAGCTATGCCCAAATGCTGCCATTTGACCAACACCTGCTCCACATGTTGACCATTCTTGATAATCACTCTAGTCCTCAGAATTCCTTCTGGTTCAATAACAGGACCCTCTTCAACAGTAGTCAGTGGTAGAGGAATGTAAGGAGCTTCTGCAGTGCCCTTGAACAACTTCAATTGAGATACATGAAACACTGAATGGATCTTAGCATGGTCAGGTAGTTGGAGTTTGTATGCCACATTGCCAATCTTAGCTATGATCACAAAAGGACCAAAATATCTCATACCCAACTTCGGATTCTTTCTCAATGCTACTGATGATTGCCTATAAGGCTGAAGCTTCACTAACACTTGTTCCCCCACTTCAAAGGAAACATCTTTCCTCTTTTTATCAGCATTGGATTTCATTTTCTGTTGTGCGCGAGCTAGATTCTGCTTCAATTCACCAAGAATTCTATCTCTATCCAATAACTGTTGCTGCAGTTCCACTGAATCTTCACTATTAACTGTATACCTAGTGAGCATAGGAGGATCTCTTCCATATAGTGCCTTGAAAGGAGGCATACCAGCACTGCCATGGTGAGCTGTATTGTACCAAAACTCTGCCCAGGATAAAGCTTTAGACCAAGCCTTAGGAATGTTGAATGAGAAACACCTCAAATACATCTCAAGACATTTATTCACAACTTCTGATTGACCATCAGTTTGAGGATGGTAAGCTGAACTCATAGCTAATGTAGTTCCTTGCAATTGAAACAATTGTTGCCAAAACTTGCTTGTAAACACTTTGTCTCTGTCAGAAATTATTGACTTTGGCATGCCGTGAAGTTTCACCACCGTATTCATAAATGCCTCCGCCACCATCTTGCTTGAATAATCAGTTTTTAATGGAATAAAATGAGCATATTTGCTCAATCTATCCACGACCACCATAATCACAGTGTACCCATGAGATACGGGTAGCCCAGTAATGAAGTCCATCGTGACATCATCCCACACTTGGTCAGGAACAGGTAATGGTTGCAGTAAGCCAGCATACCCTGTAGTGTCAGATTTAGCTTGTTGACACACCAAACAAGTAGCCACATATTCTTTGACACATTGTCTCATCTTTGGCCAATGACCAATCCTAGCCATAGTCCTAGTCAGTCCTGCATGACCACCAATTGAGGAATCATGATATTCCTTTAGAATTTGCTGAACCAGGACACTCTCCACAGAAATAACAAGCTTGGTCTTCCAATATAGCAAGCCTTCCTTAACTGAGTAATTTTTGTCATCCACCGTATTGTTGGCACACTGTTGTGCAATCGATTGTAAGTGCTCATTAGTAGCCACCTCTTTTCTCAGCTGTTCCAGAAACAAATTCTCAGGTCCTGACCAAGACAAGGTCATCAATCTAGACAAAGCATCAGCTGCTTGGTTCTCCTTTCCTGGCTTATACTCAATTTGGAAATCATATCCAATGAATTTGTGAAGCCATGCCTGTTGTTCAGGAGTTTGGAGTGATTGATCCAGTAAACTCTTCAAACTCTTCTGATCTGTTCTTAGAATAAACTTGTGTCCCAACAAGTAGTGCCTGAATTTGGCCAGAGCAGATGTGATAGCATAGAACTCTCTAGTGTATGCAGACTGTAACTGCATTCTAGGGACCATTTTCTTCGAAAAGAATGCTATTGGATGCCCTGCTTGACTCAAGACAGCACCAATACCAGTGCCCGATGCGTCTGTCTCTAAGACAAATGGTTGAGTAAAATCAGGCAACACCAAAACTGGTGCAGAAGTGACAGCCTTCTTCAAGTTCTCAAAAGCTATAGTGGTTGTCTCATCCCATTTGAATGCATCTTTCTTCAAAAGATTAGTTAGAGGACCAGCTATGGAAGCATAGCCTTTAATAAACCTTCGGTAATACTGTAAGTCCCAAAAATCCTCTAAGTTGCTTCAAATTGGTTGGAGTAGGCCAATCCAACACTGCCTGCACTTTGTTCTTGTCCATACTAACACGAGAACCAGAAACTATGTGTCCAAGATACTCAACCTCAGATAGACCAAATGAGCACTTAGATAATTTGGCAAACAGAACATGCTGACTTAGAATTTTTAAGACAGTTTCCACATGTTGTAGATGAGAATGCCAACTAGGACTATATATTAAGATATCATCAAAGAAGACCAGAACATACTTCCTTAACAATGGTTGAAAAATTTCATTCATAAGTCTTTGGAAAGTAGCTGGAGCATTGGTCAAACCAAATGGCATCACCAGCCACTCATAGTGTCCTTGGTGAGTTCTGAAAGCTGTCTTGGGCCTATCCTCTGGCTTCAACAGTATCTGGTGGTATCCAGATCACAAATCCAACTTAGAAAAATACAATGCTCCATGTAATTCATCAAGTAACTCATCCACAGTGGGCATTGGGAAGCTATCTTTGATAGTAATATCATTTAATTCACGATAGTCAGTGCAACACCTCCACGTGCCATCCTTCTTCTTGACAAGGATTATAGGTGAGGAAAAAGGACTCAAACTTGGTTGAATAATTCCCTCATTGAGCATATCTTTCGCCCTCTTCTCAATTTGCTCCTTTTGATTATGAGGATATCTATATGGTTTAACTTTCACAGGCTGTGATCCTTCCTTCAATAGTATTTCATGACTCAGTTCTCTGCAAGGTGGCAATCCCTTAGGAACTTGATAAATTTCTTTGTAAGTGTGCAGCAAAGTAGCCATTTCTGGCTCAATATTAGCAGGCATTCCTGAACAAATGTCATCAGGCACAGCAGGGTCAATTTGTTGTAAAGTGAACATTTCAGAAATGGCATCCATATGTGGCAATCTTCTGAATGTGTGCAATTGAGCTACTGATGTTTTGGGTTCAATCTCACCTTGCAATTTAACAAATTTTCCATCCAAAAAGAATTTCAACTTAGATGTAGCATAATCAGCTACATGAAGGCCCAATGAAACTAGCCATGGAGCTCCTAAAATAACGTCAGATCCAGCTACAGGTAACAGATAAGCAGGCACAGTAATGTCAATACCCTGTACCCTAAGAGTGAGTTCTTTAATAACCCCTTCAGCCTTCATACTTTGGCCATTTCCAACCAAAACATTGCATTTAGCTACTGGTTCCACAGGCAATTCCAAACATTTAGCAATCCTGGGTTGAATGAAACTATCAGAGCTTCCCCCATCAAGAAGAATAGATACTGTGATAGGTCCAATATATCCTGTAAAACGAATAACACCCATTCCAGTGGCTCCATTCATTGCATTCAATGATAAATGGTGTTCTCCTATGGTGGAAGATTCTGTTTCAGTTGTGTCGCTTGTTTGGCCAGGTGTTTTTGGTGGTTCAGGGCCATCATCAAGCTCAAGCAACATGAGATGTTTATTAGGACACTTATGAGAGAAGGAAAACTTGTCATCACAGAAATAACATAGTCCTTTTTCTCTTCTAAGTTGCGTTTCAGCAGGTGAAATCCTCTTAATAGCAGGATTTTTTTGGAGTTGGCTCATAGGTCTAGTTGGTGGTGTGGGAAGTATAGGTGGGTTGGGGGCTTTTTCAGTGACTTGTGTTTGGCTATTTCTGGTTGGATTGAATGGAGCTCTACCCGCATTTTGTTTCTTACTCTGTACTACAGCATTAGATGCAGCCAGTTTTTCCTCAAACAACTTGGCTAATGAAACAGCTTTAGTGATTGAAATAGGAGTATGTAACATGACATCCCTACGCAATTCATCTTTCAATCCACTCACAAAGCAATCAATCAATGCATCGTTACTCAAACCATAAACACGATTAGATAATGCTGTGAATTCCAAGTAATAATCATTAACGGACTTAGTTTGATGCAACTTAAACAATGATTCTCTTGGACAGTCATATAAGGATGGACCAAAATCAAGCTCGAGAGCTCTAGTGAAATCATTCTAAGTTTGGAAAGGGCGAGCTCGATTAACCATTTGAAACCAAGGGACTACTTCATGATCTAAATGCACAGAGGCTATAATCAAGCTCTCTGGATCAGGCGTGTTATAATATCCAAAAAATTGTTCTGCCTTGAAGATCCAATTTAAGACATTAGCACCAGTGAATCTAGGGAAATCAAGTTTGATGTGTCTCACCTGAAATGGCGTGGAACTCATCGTTGGAATCGTGTGACTAGAAGCTGCTATAAATGTGTGTCCTGTGCTCGGTGAGCTAGATCCAACCAACTGTGTTGACAAAGAACTGGAAATTGAGCTCGAGCTCGTGCATCCATGGGTGATCGGAGGTTGTTGTTGTTGCATAAATTTCTCAAATGCTTCTGCAAGTTTGTTGAAACGAGCATTAGAAGCTTTCTGCATTGCTTCCAAACGGTCAAACTGTGCTTTGTTCGCCGTTTCAGATTTCTCTATCGCTTCAGCTTGATGCCGGAGCTCCGTCGAGAGTTCCTTCAAGCGTGTGTTATCGGCCATGGACTTGATGAAAGCACCAATGTAACACCACTACTATCAATGTAACAGTACTAAATGAACAAGCACAATAAAACTGATGAGGAAATGAAGTAATTATATATATATATATATATGAGTCAATTACTTCGGTGTTCAAGTACAATGACTGAGAATTGCATTAAAATGGTAAAGAAGCAAGTACTGGAGGGTAAATGACGGAAGAGAAAAGAAAGAAGAGTGAGGTCACACATTCCACACTTGTGCAAATGAGTGCTGGGAACACTATAACCAACTCTCACTCCTTCACGAATTGGGACCACCTTGGGTGCATATTCCTCATTCTGTTACTACGTCTCAGCTCCACTCCACGCGCCCCATGTGCCACGCGTTCATCATTCATAACAGGGGTTTTGAAAACCTCCACAGAAAACCCCCCACTATTTGAGTAGTTTCTTGTAGTGGGTGGTGCTCCCACCTGATCTTCCTACTCTCTTTTCTATCTAATTTCATTTGTATACATGTTTTTGTGTTCCTTAAAAACACACTATATATATTATATACTATTCTTTGCCGCTTCAAAAAAAATTCCAACAATTTTAAAGATTCAATAGGTTAATCCAAAACGGCCAATTTAGTAAAGATTTTTCAGTTTTAAAAGTTATTTAAAATATTGATAACATTTACATAATCAAAAAAGTATTTTTATTATATTTAATATTTTGGGATTAAAATTATTTTTGATTTTTTTTTTTACTTTAAGTTAAGACTCGTTAAGTAGTTTCACACTCAAAAGCAATTATGACTCAATTCGTCCAAAACAACAAAAAATCTAAACAAAAATCATGTTATGTTCAACAATTTTTTTTTTGACAGCATATTCAACAAACTTTTAACTAAAATCTATTATGTAAAATGAATTTTATCAAAGTCAGATCTCCTCACTGCAGAAACAAAGACATGCGCAAAAGAGAACAAACATAGGCACATGATGATGGTCAGCACTTGACATCAAGATCCTTAATTTGAAATTGTGACAAACAAGTACTACCTTAGTTTCAAAATACGTGTCCTTTTTGAAGAATAGTTTTGTTTCATTTTACTTGTCGTTTTCAATGTTCAATTAATTATTGTTCTGTCAATAATGTCCGTAACTAGTTATTGCAGAGAGAGAAATAATGTAGACTGAAATAATTAATAACTAAGGGCATTTTAGGAAAGAGATAAATACTTCCATCAGAAGTAACAAAATTTATTAGTCGCTTTGGTATGTGTAAATAACCTTAAAACAACTAGTATTGTGAAACCGATGGAGTATAAGTCATAGGAAAGAGCAAACCGGGGCATTCATCGATCGGAAGAGCTGTTAATGTGAATTCAAACATGAATGTATTTTTCTCGACCACATTATTCTTGTCAACCACGCCTAATACTATTCTCTACCATCACCAAAAACGAACATCGTTGTCAATTTGCACTGATCTTTGTTATAGTCTAATTTTTTGATTTTGAAAAAAAATACGTGAGCCCAAAGAAGGGATCGAGCTTCAATCCTAGAAAACCCTAATATAAAAGTATTGCTAGAGAGAGCAGTGGTGCGACAGGTCTGCGAGCTCTGCAAGAGAGAACAGAAAGAGCACTATCACCTGAGCATATCGCGCCAGAGCCTTGCTGGTTATCGTAGAGGGTAAAGACGGAAAGAGTGGCTTTGCTTGCGATTTTCTAGTTGCGATTCTCTCCAAGCGGTGACTCTCAAGGGAAGAGATGGAATGATGCGGTTAATGGGAGAAATAAGGGTTTTAGAGAGAATATGGTTTTTGCAGTTAAAGAGAGGTGTTTACCAAAATCACTACCACCAAAATTAATTAATTTTTTATATAATTATTGAACTCTAGGAGAGCGGTTTTAAACCACTTCAAAGTGTTAAATAAACAATCGCTGGCACTAAGCTTTCGAGAACAGTTTTACACATTTTCTAATAAAAAATATAAAAAAACAATTTAGCAACAGGAACAAAGAACTCTTGCCATTGTTATCTCAGAGCAATTTTTTAAACGTTGAAAATCTAAGTGTTACTGTAGGGTCAAAAAGTTGTAGTGCCAACAGAGATTAGTCTTGTAACTATGGTTGTAAATATTTTTACATATACAATCAATCAAATAGAAATGTATTTTCAACCAGTTTATCTTTCCTTTATACCTTAAGCATTTTCATAGCTTTGTACAGCATAGTCAAACCATTCACCGCCTAAATGTAACACTTTAGAATAATTAAGAAACCCATATTTGAAAAACAAAGTCTCTTTCTCAATGTAATTTCCTTAAGAATAACGAATCATAGTTTGATAGTTGTTACTTGAATGACTTTAAGTTTGAGAACACTAGTTAACAAAAGTTTCACAACAAAAACATAAAATAAATTCTTAATTTAGAAAAGTTGGTGAAAATTTATTTTATTGAAGTTGTCTTTACTTTTTTTATTAATAATTAATTATAATATTCTTAACATAAAAATAACCAATTTCTACAAGTTTCTACAAGTTGAGTTTGATATTTAAATATGGCTTTTTTACAGAAGATATATATATATATATATATATATTCGATCCCAAAAGATATATATGTATTTATTTTATCTGACAGCCAGATATTAGGTGGACCGCATTATTTAATTTACTGTCTGTATTGTGGAAGCCAATTTCTATTTAAGGCTTTGGCAAGTTCTCTACTCTTTGCACCTCTCAATATCCTTATTTGGTTCATTTCTTGTTTCTGTTGAGTTGATTGTTTCACTCTCTAAAGTCATGGTACTTGCTGGAAAACTCAGTACAGAACTTGGCATCAAATCACCAGCTGCCAAATTCTTCAACCTGTTTGCAAAAGAACTTCATAATGTGCAAGACCATTGTGAAAGAGTGCATGGAACCAAGCTGCATGAAGGTGATCACTGGCATGGACCTGATTCAATTAAACACTGGACTTATGTCATAGGTAATCATGTTTCTAATTTATTTAATATGCATGCTAACTGAAACTGATTGATTTTGCCTTTTTTTTTGAGTAATATGATATTCATTCATTTAAATCGATTGATTACATTGATAATAATATAAATTCATCATTGCTAAAAGCATAAAGGATGAATCTGTAAACAAACTATAACAGCACCCAAGTTAATAGCACAAAACAGTAAAAAGCCTACAAATTTGACAAAATAAAAGTCACTGGTGTATTAATACTTCTGGATCTCTAACTTTGAGACCCTAGTCATTGGTTGAACCTGTAATTGATCGACGTTGATCTGTCTGAACCAAACGAACACCCCAACTAGACGGGAAATCAAAAAAGCCCCATGAAGACGACGAACAACAATAACACCGCACTCAGACAAAAAATCAATAAAATAATATAAAATAAAAGTCGGATCTATGTGATTACCAATTATTTAGATATAAGAACTAGGAAACGATCTATAGGGTGATTCCAAAGCAAAAACTTACATAAAACCACTCTTTTTATTAGGTGAGCAAAGAATTAAATGTTTATTGGTTTTGCTTTGAAAATAATTAAATGTTTGTCTTTTTTATTCGTTCGGTTTTAGAATTTAAAGGGATGCTTCCTGTATCATTTATGATCTTAAATTGGTTTTTTGGTTTTCATGTTTTTGATGTGCAGTTTTCACCGGTTTTGCCGATAAGTAGTCAATGTTTGTCTTTTTTATTCGTTCGGTTTTAGAATTTAAAGGGATGCTTTTCGTATCATTTACGATCTTAAATAGGTTTTTTGGGTTATCATGTTTTTGGTGCGCAGTTTCCACCGGTTTTGCCAATAATTAGTCTATGTACGTCGAGAAACCTGACTGGCTGGTTTTTCCCTCCCAACAGAGATTTTGCCAGACCCAAGATTCGAACTCAAGACCTTGGGGTGGGATCAAATTTTAGTTACCACTTGGTCCAACCTTATCGGTACGATCTTATAAATAGGTTGGCACTAGAGTTGCAAATAATCATTAAAATATTAATATTGAGATCCGGTGCATTATCGCACATATTAAAAAACTAATATTTAGTCTCGCTAAGATAATTACAAAAAATATTTCAAAGAGAGATCATTGTTTGTTTGACTTCAGCAAAATATTATGGACGAAGTTGATAATTCACTCTTAAACATATAAAATAGATAAACACTTGAAATCAATAATCAACGCTAGCATAAAAGCAAGATAGCATATTACTTTTGTAATCTAAAGAAATACCATTTTAGTTTGCGTAGCATATAATCCTTGTCTTATTTTATAACTATTTTCAAATTTTTTATTGTTATTGGTCTTACTCCCCCATGAAACAACAGATGGCAAAGTCCACCAATGTCTCGAGAAAGTTGAGGATGTTGATGAACAGAACAAAAAAATAACTTACAAGCTCTTCGGTGAAGATATTGATAAGCATTATAAGGTGTTTAAGTTCATCCTTGAAGTGATTGATAACAAGGGTACTGGTCATGATGTTGTTAAATGGACTGTTGAATATGAGAAGCTCAATGAAGATATTGATCCTCCAAATGCCTACATGGATTACCTTAGCAAATGCACTAAAGACATAGATGGTAATCTTCTCAAAGCATAGCTCCATAAATAAGTCATAAAGAAAATAAGAAAGAAATTGTAAAAAAAGAAATTAAGAAATAAGGAATTGTGGATTTGGCTTTGAGTGTAAGTTCTTATCTTTATTATTAGTGTGAAGTTTGGCATGTAGAATCATGCTTGTTTGCTTGTGAGTTCTTGTAATAAGTGGGTCGATGATTATGTGAAGAAAATGTTGTGTTTTACCAAATAAATTTGTATTGCAAATCAATGTTTCTTTATACTCCAGAAGTCACAAGAAATTAGTAACAAATGATGATTATGAATATGGCTTTATGCTTAAGTATTTATCTATATAAATATTTTTTTTTCATAAGACTTAGAGCATTTATTATGAGTCAAATTAAAAAATATTATACGAGACATTGCATTAATTATTTTAAGTTGCGGATTTCAATATGAATATTATATAGAAAGATAAACTTTACGCTCTGCATTTTCTAGCATTCATTAGAAGATCAGTAGTGAAACATGATGTGTTTTTAAGTCTTTATCAAGGTGACGTGAGGGAGTAAGAAAGATTTCATAATTGTGTTTCGATTCTATTTTACCGTGTCGAGTTTGAATTTTGAGTGTGATAAAAACTCTTTTTTTTTCCTCGATAAAAACTCTATTAGAATTGGAGAGCCACACATACCGACACAACTGAGTAAACAGGTGGGCAATCAGGTTTCCCAACATTGATTATTCACTCACAAAGCCAGTGTATACGGTGAATCAGTAACATAGTAGTAAAAAAGATATAATTTATGAAAGTTGGATCAAAGTTTGAATGTGCTTTTTTGCTAGAAAAAAAGTTTGAATATGCTACGAACAATCTATTCATTTCTCGATCGAAAGCAATAAATAACTACTTAATTACTATGATTTTAGATGTATAAGTGTATATAATTCTTAAATTTATGACATATATTAGACAACACTACGCCAGAAGTTGGAAAAAAGAGCGCATACATAAGCAGCGCTTCCTTAATAAACGCTATGCAATGTTAGGAATGGACAGCGCTTGGGATAAAAGCGCTAGTTATTGGGGAAACACGCCTGGGCAATGGGCAGCGCTTGGGATTAAAGCGCTTCTTATAGGTGAAAAGGTCCTCCAATGAGCAGTGCTTGCAAGGAAACGCTGCCTATTGCTGAGGACGCGTTGGGTCAAGGGCAGCGCTTCCGTAGGTAAACGCTGCGTATTGCTAAAACGCGCTGGGCATTGGCTAGCGCTTTTTAAGAAAGCGCTGCCTATTGCTATTTTTTTTTATTTCTTCATTTTGCTCACTCTTCCCTCTCACACAACGACTCTCTACGAAAGCACAGTACTACTCCCACTCTCTCAAGCTCTCCTCCTCTTCGTCGCCCGCCATCCGCCGTCCCTCCGCCTCAAGCTCTCCCTCACTTCGTCGCCCATTTCGTCTCTCTCTCTCTCTCAACCATTTCGTTCGCATCTCGGTAATAGGAAGAGTGGGTGCTCTGCAAATCGTTTTCTTCTACCTCTCGCTCGCATCTCAGAAATACGAAGAGGTATGTTTTTTCCTTTCCTTTCCGTCATTTCTTCACCCATTCTCGTTTTCCCCCTTTCATCACTAATTTTCGAAACTTAGGGTTTGTTTTGCTTTGATGTTATTTTCACTTTTGAAATCCAGTTTTTCTTGCTCATGCTGTAGTTTTATTTTTCGTTGCCATATAATGAATTAGTAATTAAGTATTATATATAGTTTATGTAGATAAATATATGAATAATAAGCAAAGAAAAATGATGAAATTATTATATTTTTCTGAATCTGATGTTGATCTCTGTAGTGCCATACATATCTTCAAAGTTCTCTGATTAGATTGTATTTGTGGAATTTTTCTTTTTTGTTTTTGTTTTCTGGATTATTTTTGTTTTCCAAAAATTTGGGGTTTTTTTAGTAAGCAAGCAAAACGATGAGATTTTAATATCTGAATTTGATATGGATACTTAATTCAGAATGGTCTTCAAAGTTCTCTGATTGCTTTGCTGATTTTGGTATTATCAATTGTAATTTACTCATTCAACATAAGTGTTTTTAGGGTACATGAGATTTCTTAGATGTAGATCAAGTTGTTAAATGAAAGCAAGCACCATCATTCTTAATCTAATGTGGATTAATCTATTAGATTATACGAGCATGGTGCAACAGAAATATCTTTTCCTCTGGTTTTTTAATGCTTTATTTGTCTTTATAAAGTGACAGGGTTTGTTTTGCTTAGGGCTACACTGTCTTTCTCTATATAAGGCTTAGAAATGGGCATTGATTTCAAAAGTTCATAATAAAACTCAACTCACACACAAACACACTGTAGCAGACAATGGAAATAGGCATCAATTCGTATTACTTGATTTAGTTATGCCCAATAATTAAATAGCCTAGAAAACTAGTGATAGAATCCATACATTCAATATTCTTATTGAATTTCAATTGGTGTTGTTTAGTACCTTAATGAATGAACTTTAATGAATGGATGAACTTTTAATGAATGAACTTCAAAAAATTGGCGTGTGCCAAATCAGTGTTGTTTTCTAGGATTAGTGCTGATTTGAATTGGTGTGTGCCAAATTAAAAGTTTGTAGTTTTTTTTTCTTCTGAATATAAGACCAAAAATTGTTTTAACCTTACATTCCGTTGCTCTGATCCTTTCCCTCTGGTTTATGATTTAGGTACCTCACTTCCTTGAGTTGCAACAAATTTTAGTTCATATTTGGAAGTGCTTCCACTACTTTGTCTTTTCTTTATTGATTAATTGGATAAATACTTTTTGTACTATTCTTCAAGTTATAGTTCCTCACTTAATGAATGTTCCTCACTTCCTTGAGTTCCTCACTTAATAAATGTTTATAGGAACTGAAAATACTTCCTTCGAGTTCGTGTTGGTTCGTGAGTTCGTTATAGTTCGAGTTCGAGTTCGTGTTTGTTTGCTTCGTATCTAAGTGGTTCGAGAGTTCACTTCATTTTCTAGTGCGTGGTTCACATTCGTTGGAGTTCGTTGTTGCATATTTCTTTGTTTTATTTGTATACGTATGTATTTTTAATAATATAGTTATATCCAATTGTGTTCAGTAGTTTGAAGGAATATTGGGGATTGGAACAATCAAAGACAACATGGGTGCCAATATAGGTAAGTTTGTAATCAATCGATCTTCTCATATATTTATTTACATTATTGTTGTCAAAAAAAATGTATTAAATTAAATTTAACAATTAACTAATCTTTTGTTTTGTAGTTTCCGAAACAACCCAATAACAATGATTGTGGGTATTACATAATGAGATATATGAAGCAAATTATTACCCACAACCAAATGGTTATCCCCAGACAGGTATCTTTTTAGAACTCTTTTTTATTTTGATTTAACAATATATTTCAATTCTAATTTTATATAATTATATAGTTTCAGTATTTTCCTAATTGTCGGTGGAAGACATACTCTGCTGTCCAGCTTGATGAGCTTAGGGGAGAGTGGTGCCATTTTGTCTCGCAATTTTTTTTTATTTTGGATAGATTGTAAATTGTTAGAGTTTGACTTGGATACATGCATATTGTAAGTTGCTAGCTTTTTTTAATTTGGATACATATTGTAAGTAGCTTGCTAGTTTTGGATACATATTGTTAGAGAGTTTGTTTTGGTTTGTCATATTGGTGCATTTGGATATATAACTAGTTTTTATATATATATATATATATATATATATATATATATATATATATATATATATGTTATTATATAATGGATTAGATTGGTATTGGCTGTATATGACCAGAAAATTATCAAATATTAAAAGGAAAATACATAAAAACAGAAAAAAAAATTATACAATGGGCAGCGCTTGCTGGGAGAAGCGCTGCTCATTCACCTAGCGCGTTTAGCAATAGGCAGCGTTTTGTAATATGAAGCGCTGTTCATTGCTAAACCCGCTAGGTGAATGAGCAGCGCTTCTCCCTGCAAGCTAGCGCTGCCCATTCACCTTGCGCTTTTAATAATGGGCAGTGCTTCCTTTTACAAAACGCTGTCTATTGTTAAGCGCGCTAGCTGAATGAGCAGCGCTTCTCCCTGCAAGCGCTGCCTATGACTACCAATGAGCAGCGCTTCTTAAACGCTGCCCATTTTGTGGTGGAATCAGCAGCGCCCAGAAACGCTGCCCATGGCAAAAAAAAAAACGCTGTCCATCCCCAAATCTGTTGTAGTGCAATTTTACACCTTAAAATCTTAGTACTGGAGATTTCTATTTTTTAAAGTATTGAAGTGATCTCTACTCACTAATTGTTTAGATTTACTAACAAAAAATATTTAGATTTAGTTTACCAAATGATTTTTAATGTGCTTAACCGGCCCATTGTGGCCAGATATATATCAAAAACGGGGGAATCCAGCAAATGATACTTTTGAAAATGAACTATTTCTCAAGTTCTTTAAATAAAGATACATTTACTTTGTTCACCACTCTGCCATAAAATTCTATTCAAAATTGGGCACACTTAGAGAGTATTTTACATGAATAATTCTTTCGAGGAGAGAATAAAGTCAGTGTTATTGAATTGGATAACATTCTAAGAAAGAACAAGAATCTATTGATCATTATATCAATAGGTTTAGACAATTAGAGGCTAGATGTTTTACTGTTATTCCTGAGTATGAATTAGTACAAATAGCAACAAGTTTTGAGTATGTTGTTCGAAAAAAGATGCTCAAGCAACAATTAAGAGATATGTCTCGATTAGAAGATAGTGCTAGACAGATTGTGAATTGAATGCTGATAAGGAAAAACTCAAAAAGAATGAACGCGGCTCGAAGAAAGATAAAAAGAACATTTTTAAAAGAAAAATGCAACTTTTAAAAAACAATAATGACCGTTTTCCTCGAAAAGACAAAGCAAACTTTGTTGCCGTAATGGAAAAATATTTCGAGGATGAATGTAAGCCGGAGGAAGAAGAGTCTAATAGAATTAAGTTGGTCAAGTTAAAGCTAGAACCTCCTTACGTTGTTCATGGTTTGAAACCATTGTTAGTAAAGAAAAGTTCGAACATTGTAAAAAAGGTACATGATTTTGATATCAATAAACATGATGAATGACAAAGAATTGGTCTTGAGTGATAACCAAAAAATTCCAACATCTACACAAATGAAAGGAAAGAATTATCATAAATATCATAATGTCTTTGGACACACTACTAATACCTTAATGTGTTTCAGGGACATCATTCAAAAACAATCGAACGAGTTGAAAGGTAAATACAAATATGAAAATAAAAATTTAGTCCAATATTTCAATTTAGCCAAAGGGTTACTTCGAAAATTTGAGGAGGTTGAATTGGAATATATTCCAAGGATTCAAAACTTCCAGGAAAATAGATGGCTTAAGCCGCTTCTGGTTATGGCTTTAACAAAGAGTTTGCAACACCTAATTGAAATTTGAAGACAGGTAGTGGAGTGTGAAATCAGAGATTACCATATTGATGAAATTGAACATGATGATTGGCAAACATAGATTGTGGAATACCTTTGTGACCTAACTTCGAGTACAGACAAGAAATTGAAATAAAGAGCCATGTTTTCTACCATAGGTTGTGAACAGTGTCGAAAACATGCAAACATTCAACACGTACCAGCAGATGGATTTCACTCAATAATTAAACCATGCCCATTTTGAGGGTGGGAACTAGATTTCATAGGACAATTCATACTACTTCATCGAAGGGGCATACATATATCTTAATGGCTGTTGAATATTTGTCAAAATGGGTCGAAACTATTCCTCTTAACAATGTGTAACAAACAGATATCATTAATATCGTAGAAGATAATATTAGTTGCAGGTTTGGAATTCCTCAAACATTAACCACAGATAGGGGAGCCACAGCTAGAAAAAAGATAATTAGAGAGGGAAAAAATCCGTCACTAAACAAGGAAAATCCGTCACTGTTTACCTTGGATTTTGGTAAACACCGCTAGTTTGAAATTGCTTCTGCTTGCAGGATCAACTAGTAAATCCTAAGACCGTTTGTGTTTAAAGTTTTTCCAGAATTGCGCGTTTAAAAGTAAAAAGAAGAAGATAACCGTCGATTTCTCCGCGAAACCGTCGAATTACTCCAAATGAGGGAGGATAAAACAAAGAGAAAATTTGAATGAAACGTAAAGAAAAGGAAAATTAAAATTGCATTAATTTAAAGGGGTGGTGCACAAGATCATACATGCGTTCCTTGTACTCGTTTCTCAGTGCGTGTCAGTACTTTAAGCGTGGGAACTTGGTATGAGAGATTTTGACCCGTTTTTCCTATGAGAAACTACTATTTATACAAATAGAAAATAACTGTACAAAGTTTAAAAAATGTAACTGCTACGTGCTCTTGGTAACGGTTACTTGATCCAACTTCGACATCAGCCTCCAACTCCTTCTTGTCGAAATATCTGTCTTCAGCTTCTTCGACTTAGCCAAATCTGAGGTCGAAATCTACTTGATGTAACTTGATAGCTTAATTCATTTCAGTGTCGAAATTGATACTTGTCTCTTGAAATACAAGGTCAAACTTTAAGAATAAATCAAATCTCGTTGACTGCATTTAATTTAGCCTGTTGAAATTACAGGCTAACAGTCACTAATCGGTTTAGCGACGAACTTTGTGACAATTCCAAATCCGTAACAAAATCTGGCGTCACTAAATTATTTTCGAGGAATAACAAAATCCGTCGCTATTAGAGAGGGATAAGTCCCTCACAATATCTTAAAATCCATCGCAAAACAACAACAGCAAATCAGATAATAAAAACAATTTTCCGTTGCTAATAGTGAAGAACAGATTCGTCGCTAATAGTGAATGACAGATTCCGTCGCTAACAGTGAGGGAACGACTTCCTCTCTAACGGTGAGGGAAATTATTCCTCTCTATTAGTGACGAATTTTAAAACAATTTTTTTTTTAATTTATCCAACCCCAGTTTTTTTAATATATCCATTTCAACCTATAATTGTGAGAAACCTTTAATCTCAAAGGATGGTGCTTTAATATATAGGACAATTCATACTACTTCATCGAAGGGCCATACATATAGTTATTGGCATCTACGCCATGTTATGCCCGAACAATATGTCAAGTAGAGGCCATTAATTAGACTTTAATTAGTTTGATTAAGAAATATTTAAATTAAAATCCAAGGCATGAGCATGAAACTCTTAATCAAAATTTAAGGGCAACAAGACTACTCCTTTCAAACTAATCTATGGCCACGATGCAGTATTATATTGGTATCAATTTCCAATCACTAAGATTGCTTAGGCAAAAGAGGATTATCGGAACTTAATGTTCGTTTAATTGAATGATCTCGATAAAGAAAGATTATTGGAATTAGACAACATAATTCAACCAAAAGAAAGGGTCAACCATTTTTAGAATAACAAGGTCAAGAAAAACAATTTCCAAGTAGGGGATTTAGTATGGAAAACCATTTTTCATATTGATTATAAGTCTCGAACGTTGGGAAAATGGAGACCTAATCGGGAAGGGTCTTTTGTTGCTGAAAAATTATCTTAGAATAATCGTACTTAATTTGAGAATTCAAAGGAAGTAGTAGAACATTGTTTGTTAATGGACAACCTCTTAACAAATACACACAAAATGTTCATGAGGTGAAAGTAAAATGGGGATAAAAGATCCAAAAGAGAAACTACATAGTGACATAAAATTGTCTTACATTAGAGTTTTGAACAGAACTAAAAAGGAGGAGCATCCCGAAGAACTTGATATTTCTTCTCTTGATCCTCAAAATTGGCCTTTACTTTCACAACTTCTTTTTCCACCTTTGATGATAAGTCGCATTTTATGAGAGAGAGAGAGCATGCATATATGTTTGTTTCAAGTTTAGAGGCTTGGGTTGAGTTCTCGTATTGTAGACCTTCTTCTCGAGCCTTAAGATATTCGAGTTCCTTTTCTATCTCTTGAATGTGAGTTCCTTTTCCATCTTGTTTTCGTTTTGTTTAGCTACTTTCTTACTGGCTTCTCGAAGCTTTTGCACGTGAGTGTCTCGATGCTGGATCTAGAATATTCTCCTCCATGGTCACTCTCTCCATTTTGATGACTTGTTTTGAAGCCAGAAGATCTCCTTGTTAGCATAGATTTTAGTATAAATGGATTGATTTCTGAAAGTAGGGATGCAATGCTTCGAAGTTCGTAAGTATTTCTCCAAGCATCATGTTAACATTTTCTAAAACAATGGCCCGTAGAGTAGATATCTAGGATTGAGATGGGGTTGAGACCTTAGTAGAAAGTTGTTTGTTGCTCCCAAAGGATCCTTGATTAGCTTTGCTGAAAAAAGCTAATCAAGGATCCTTTCATGAGAGCTTGGTGTAGAAACTTCAATGTTTTCTTTCGTTGAGGGGTTGCCTTGAATATCGATAGAGATCACTTGAGGAAAAAGTTTCAACGTTGGCAGGTGCTTGAATCATTTATTTGGAATGGTTGGACTCTTTAAGGACATCTATAGCAACTTGCTGAGCAGTCTTTTGGGTGTAGCAGTGACATTAATAGGTGTTGCAATCAATAACTTTTGAAGGTATGTTTCCTTACAAAATTCCAAGAAACGAAAAGTTGAGTTTGCTATTTGAATGTATAATCAAAGATTGGTTTCAAAACATTCATGCTTTTTTAAAAA